>CM055958.1:65261799-65861799 GCA_029490685.1 Schizonepeta tenuifolia | reverse complement strand
CAGCCGTGGTGGGCATCGTGGCAGCCGTGCGATCACGGCAACGACGGCGGGGGATGGTGGAGTTGTATTCCGACGGCGAGGACGGGCCGCAAGGCTACACCGAGACCGAGACGGAAGTCTTGGCTCGGTGTTGGGTTGACACTAGCTAAGACCCTGTCGTCGGCAATCGGCAAAAGAAAGATGCGTGTTGGCACCGCATTTTGCTCCGATACCGTGAGCTCCGCCCGCAAGGAACACCGAAAAGGAACACACAAAAACTCTGGAACCATTAGGATCGAGTGAAGCACCTATTATTGGATTTCCAACAATTGTACAAAGGAGTGTGAGATGCAACTCCGAAGCGGCGAGAACGACGTCGACATTTTAACTTGGGCTCTCGTCAAGTGGCAAAATTCCAAAGGCGCGGCCTTTAAGCACTTGGAGACGTGGTGGATAGTAAAAGATACGCCAAAGTTCGCCGTAATCCATTCCGCCAAGTACCAAATCCAAGCGGCGCCAAAGAGAACGAAGACGGGCGAAGATGGGAGCTATTGTACTTCAGCGCACGATTTGGTCTCCGGGAGAAGTCCGAACATGAGCACGCCGTGGTCGGGCACTTCGGCTTCGGGCAACGAATTTGGCTCGGAGCACTCCAGTTGGCTTGAGCGCCCTACGGGTAGAGACGCGGCGAAGGTGGTCGTAAGAGGAAAGAAGAAGGTGAGATCGAGCTCGAGTTCTGCAGTGGCAAACTTGCCAATACTGATGTAAGTGTTTTGATTGTTCATATTATTAGTTCTTGTATGACTTTATTTGGATATAATTTGCACTTTTTATGTCGTTTTGTGTGGGAAGTGAAGAGTTTGTGAGCATAGGAATTTGAACAAGAAAAATTGAGAATGAAGAATTTCTGTATAATTAAGAAGACATCAAAAATGGAAAATAAATAAACGGGCTGAATATTATTTTCTTCAATACAATATTATTAGAATTATTATATAGTTAGGATTTGATTATTTAATTAGTTTTTTTTAGGTTTATTGATTAGATATTGACGGCGGCTCTTATTTCCCATATTTATATGTACATTAGCCGCTCATATACTATTCTATTCCATATATTCCTAATTTTTTTATTTCCAACGGACATTAGAGAGAAAAGTCGCCGCACATAGCAAACATCTCGGAGCAGATTACTTTTGGTTTAGTTTTATTTTCTTTCGTACTTCATCGATTTATTTGTTTATTGCTATGCTTGCTTCTTTATTTTATTCGATTGTGTTTAGGGATGACAATGGGTCGGGTTTTTATGGGTACCCGCATTTTCCAAATCCTGATGGGACGGGTTTGTGAAATATTAAATGGTTTTGGAACGGGTTTGGGTAAAAACATGCAAACCCGTGACGGGTTTGGATCGGGTTTGGATCGGGTTTGGGCAAATACCTTCGGGTACCCGCTACCCAAACCCATTTATATATATAAGATAAAAGATATTATACATATATTACAACTATTAGTATAAATATTATAATAGATTTAGGGTTTTATATTATTTTCTTAATCCACACACACATTCCGTAAGAGTCGAGTTTTTAATGTTTTTCCTCTACTTCTGTTAATGTACTTCTGAAATATGACGATACAACGACAACTTCAATAATTCATAATCTTCTAGTTATGTTTTAAGATTTTGTAAGTTCGTAGTATTTTGCACTGAGATTAATGTTAGTGAAATTTCTATTGATGTTTATGTTTTAATAATATTTATAATTTATAATATTTTGTTATTTGATGTTTACTTTTTAGTATTCGGGTTTTTAACGGGTAATAAACGGGTATTACCCAACGGGTTCGGATCGGGTATGGATTTTAAAATTATTTTTTAATCGGGTTTGGGACGGGTTTGGGTGTGAAAAATTTTCATGGGTTTGGGTTTGAAAAATGCTTAATGGGTGGGTACCCGATCCATTGTCATCCCTAATTGTGTTAAATCCATTTAATATGAGTAGCTGATTTTCCGATTCGACGAGAATATTGAAGCAATAGTCTAATAATCTGTGAGACTTAATTATTCGTATAATTAATTTGCCAGGATTTCGATTTATTCCTTGTGTTTAAGGTTAATTCCGATTTTATTTAAGCGTGATCAACTTAGATTAAATTGGATTAAAGTTAATTAGTTCACCCAATTCGTAATTGTTGGAATAGGGCTAATTAGTGATAAAGCTACCATGTCCGTAGTAGGAATAAATTGGTAAACGGATTATTACTTGCGTTATTGGGTAGTTCGTTTAAATCGAGTTTTTCAAAGCTAAAAGCTATTAGAGCATTAAATTTAGGTTTGGCTTTTTTAGCTAGGTTATATTTTAATAAGAGAAATAGTTAGGTCTGGCGTCCACAACTAACTATCGATAAAGTACGTAGGAATTGGGGTATGTCCGCTGCATTCACGGTACCCTATAACTGGTTGGTCCTTGAGAATTACTTAATCTTTGTGTCGATGATCAGAGCCTAGACTAGTGTGGATTTATTCAAAGCCGAATTACTTTTCCTTTGATTAATATCTCATTTGCAATTTAGTTAACTTCTTTGTTTTCTTAGTTAACAATTAAAAACCCAAATTTAAGGAGTGGTGGCTACACCAAAATTAATTCATAGGAAAAATAAGTGATTGTCCCGTTCTCTGTGTTTCGACCCTTTTTATTGCTATACTCATTTTGATTATGAGCAGGATTTGCAGAAATTATTTGGGAGTATACGACGCTCACCAAATACCACCGCCATGATGAAAGAAGCCGTGACGGAATTTTCGAGAACGTAAGACTATCATATCATCACGAGAAATACCGTCAACTTGGAACCCGAAAAGAGGATATTCCCACGAGGCCCATGTGGAACTTCTCAAGAAAAAACATGGTTGAGATCAATTGTAAGCTTGGCTTTTTTTTTAATATAATGTTTTTTATTTAATGAAAAATTACAATTTTATAAATTTTCTAAAATTATTTTTTTAATAAAAAAAATTACATGTGAGCTCCAAAGATGGAGCTCGCCGTTGTCAAAGAGTTTTGAGAGGTCTTCACGAAAACTCATACAGCTCGTCTAAACAAATATCTACGTCTATGGAAATCCGTTCCCGGCGATAAGAATCTCCTCCGGTGCTCATAGGGAGATGGACGAAGGAAGAGAGATTTCCATCATCATCATCATCTTTCTTCAAGTTGATGAAAAACTACGCGGCGCCCGATGGAAGAATGTACTTGGGTTGGAAGGACACCCACTTCTTTAACCTTACATCGATCAATTTGTTGATCATCAGGCAGAGAACACCGTGGTCCTGATGCATCATAGAGAGCACTGGCTCGAACACGATGATGGGGATGGACATCACTCGTTCACCTATGGATAAAGCAACATGTACGTGGAGGCATGATTAAGGGGAAGAGATCTGCAAATACAACCAGAAAACACACCAAAGAAGAGCTCAAATAGGACTATATGCAGAAAAATTTCAGAGGATTCTTGCTAAGGAGAGTAGATATGCAGAGCGCGAAAAGAGGATTAAGGGTTTGGAGAGTCCCTTATATAGGAAGATGATGACACAAATCAACGGCCAAAAATCATTCCCACCTATCGTCACTTGGGCTTGGCAGTCATGATAAATAACTAAACTACTGACCTAAAACCTAATAAAAAAATACATCAAAATTTCGTTGTCGGCGATCTACTCCCGCGATAAGTCTGTGGTGTTATTTCCTTTGATCATTTTCTTCAAGGTTTGTCTCTTTCTTATTGATAATTTCTTCTTTACTTCCCAACTCTGTTTTTAAAATTCTTTTATGGAACCATGAACCCTAGCGTTTCGCCGATATTGCTCTTGGAATTAATTAATGATGAAAAACGAATAATTTTATATTTCAATAATCAACTCTATGTTGGAATTTGGTCACTTATAGCATTAAATCCATAATTAAGTTATGGAAAATCCTTAGGAATTATGTAGAAATCAATGGTAGAAACGAAATCTACGTTTTGAGCACTACGATTTAATGTATTCATTTGTTCAATTCCATTAACGAATGAATGGGCAATTAATATATGAACATGGCTACTTAAAACTAGACATGTATGTTTTCTATACTTTGTCCCACATCAGAAAAGTATGGAAGTTTTGAGCTATATATAAGGAGCAACATTATAAGGGAGTATATTCAAGTGTGCTACCTTATGGTACACCTTAGTGGCTCAAGTGTAGACACCTTTTGTGCTTGACCATGATTCCTATGAGGATGGTGCGCTGAGTCCGAGGCAGACAGCGACGAGCACGTCGCACTTGTTGCAATGGGCGCTTTGAGGCCAAAACCGCCATGTAGGCACCCATTCCAAACGGTCACCTGCTGCCTATAAATGGCCCTACATAATTCGATTACAAACACACTAGAATTGAGTTTTCATTCGATTACATACATACACTTCATATATAGTTCGATTTTAGGATCGAGTACTCGTCCCTAGTATTGAGTTGTTCGCCGGAACTTCAACACGTAATGCAACGTCTCAAGTTCACCCCGAACTCGTTGTATTTTGGAGGCAATTGCTGTAGATCGCCTGCACAATAGCGGAGCAATATTATCTTACGGAGATAGAGTCTAACTCTAGCTTCGGTTCATTTCATTTTCAGTCTTTCATTTTCGTACACATATCACACACCATTCATATTCCAACACTCTATTAGCATAGTATTCGTATTAATTAATCAACTATTACAAAAAAACGAGTGCGAAGGGCGCGAACCGGCATGCGCGCCCCGGTTCCAAAAATAGGAGTCCAATATGTTAAAAATACTTTTTATATACAAACATATTATATTTGTGCAGATAAAATATATTGTATATAATATTTTATAGGGTAGGGATTCCGTGAGAATGAATTTTATATGAGTAATGTATTTTTATCACATCAGAAATGCATATATTGCAAAAATGTAATGCATACATATTCAAATGCATAAACTGTAATAATTTAATGCATTAACATCATAATGCATAAATTATAATTACTTAATGCATCGTTAAATCTCAGTCATTGATTTAGATAGATCAAAAATCCAAATTTATTCTCATTTCTCACTTAAGATAGCATTCTTACCTGATTCTCTTTCATATTTTATAAATCTATATATGTATTCAAGAATTATTGACGATCACACAACTCTATGGATTAAAACTAGGAGTAATGGTTTATCTTGTCTATATATACTCTCTCTGCCGGTCCATCTACAATAATAAGTGTGACTTTATTTTATTTTTGAATAGTCCATAATAAGCTTGACATTCCATTTAATGGAAAACCCCACTTAATGTATTGCTTTTTATCTTTCTCACTTTTACTTACTTTCTTCTTTATTCCACTAAATTAACATATTATCTTTTCCACTTTCATTCACTCTTTGCGTATTTTTTTAAATCTTTTGTCACTTGCTCCAATATTGTGAGTGAAGGAAGTACTATTAACCTTTCATGTCAATACCTGTTTGATTAAATCGCACACCAGGCAAAAAAAGGACGAGCAATCGATAACGATATGACGTGTCAATTACTAGTATATGATATGCCTAGAATTAGTAGTGATTGATGTAAATTAATTAATAAACTCCCAATTACTTGGACAAATTGGTAGGTAGTTCTCCCTAAAAACAATAAAAAAATTGGTAGGTAGTTTCAAAAGGACTTGGGATATCTTCCACTGCGCTTACACGTGTCAAATATTGGACCAAGAAAATAAAAAATGGGAAAGATGGAAAACAGACAAGAAGTTGTATAGAGGTTTGTAATTTGTATGGCTGCCGTTATCAAACGTTAGGGCCTGTTGACAACTAGTAGTTGATGAAAAAACTTACTACAAGAAAGGAGTTAAATCTCTCACAAAATATCGATGTTTATTATTCTTTCCGTTCATGAAATGGTTGCCACACTTTGGACGATACGAGTTTAAGAAAATAGTAGGATAATAATGAGTATTATTGTAAGTAGAGTAAGTGTCCACAATAAATATGAGTGAAGTAGTAAGAAATATAAATTTAAATGCAACCATTTTGTGGAAGGACTTAAATTGCAAAATTGATAATTAATTCATGGACAGAGGGAGTAGAATAGTACTACAAAATAATAGTGGTTAAATAGATTCTCGATGGGACTTAATTTTAATTCTACAGTTACCTCATCAGACTCCTTTTAATTTAATTTATATTTATGACAATTTTTTAAAGTATAATCACCACCTGTAAATTATTAAAAAAAAAAAAGAAAAAGAGTAAGAAGAATACCAAATTCCCTTTTTGGAGAGAGGAAAAACTTCCCTTTAATTAAAACTCACTTTTTCATATACTTTAAAACGCACTACTTTCTAGGATTCTTAAAACTACTACTAAAAGAATTTATTACCGATCCAATATGTCCTATAAACTAGACAAGACTTTAATTTTGTCCATTTCGAATTCGCTCTTTTATTATTTCTATATTTTCTCATACAAAAGAAAACAAGAATTAGAGACCAGATAGTTTAAGGTGGTTTATAATTGAGTACGCTGTCACATCAAAATTATTAATATATGAATTTTTCTGTTGATTACGAAAAAGAAGACCATATCGATTATATGTGGTTCCAAGTGAAAGCAAAACAAAACAGCCATTAAAAAAAAAGAACCTAAAAAGAGGGGGAAAAGGAAAGGAAGAAAGCATATATATAATGATTTTTTACTTGAAACTTTGAAACACATTATTCTAGTGGCCCAAAAAAAAAAAGAATCAATGCCTAAAACCACCCAATCTTGCACACTGAGCCACAAAATAAAAGACTAAATTATAACCAATTAAGCTATTATTTAAAAACATTAAACTTCCTATGCTAATTACTCCCTCCATTCTATAACAAGTGACTCATTTCATTTCGGCACGGATATTAAGGTGAGGTAAAAGTCGGTTAAAGTAGTATGTTCCACAATTTTTGAAATGTTAATTGTTTCCTTATTTGAAAACGAGCCACTTGTTATGGGACACTCCATTATGGACAACGAGCCACTTGTTCCGGGACGGTGTGAGTATTAAATTAATTGTCCATATCATGTGGACCAAGTTGGATTAACACACATAGCATATCATCTTAAGCTTAATCCTAATTTGAAAAATATATAATTGCTGATTCTGTTTTCTTTTTCCTGTTTTTTTCATGAAAATCTGCATCTTGCTACATTGGCGTGTACAGAGTAAACTCGTTTTTGTGCAAAAGTCTGCAAATTACAGAGAATAGCTAAATTATATTTTTTGAAGTATAAGTATGACATGATCGATTTATAGAAACATTAACAAAGGTTGAACCCGATTTTTTTTTTTTCACATAATACATTTTTACCATTAGATCATTGATTCACGTGAGGATCGAGAAAGTCTTGAAGGAGGGCTTTAATTTTAAAGTACCACTTTTTTTAAAAAATTACTTTAAACCAAGTTGCCTTCTTGTCCACCCACATGAGTGAGAATAATGTATAAAATGAAAAAAAGAAATAGAAAAAGTATAAAACTGTAAAAGTTGAAAGCCTTTTTTCAAAGGATTGTAAAGCACATCCGAAATATTTTATACCTATTTTATCATGTTACAGACTTAGCCGACTATAGTCGACATGAACGCACAAGATGAGTGTCAATCGTTCCAACCGTAAAAGTTAATTGGTTTATTTCGGAAATGAACGAAACAAGTCTTTTTACTTTTTATTTTGAAAGAAATAAATGTACTTTAAAAAGTTTGAACAAAATTAGAGGTGACTTTGAATAGTGGAAGAAGGAATTTTTCTCTGCTTTACCAGAGAGGAAAATCATGATAGGGGGATAACAAACCAAATCCTAAAATCTTCGGGTATATAAATGATTTTGTCTTATTATCTAGAGTTAAATGTTAATTGAGATGCAACCTTTTGACCTTGTAGTAAATTAGACTTAATTTTTAGAGTAATTTTCAACCTTTTAATTTGTAGTAAAATGATAATCTTTTCAATTTTTGTGCTGAGTTTGCATTTGACTTTTAAAATTCAATGTTTGAACTACCATCTTATGATGTTAATTTCACCATTGAGCATCTAAAATTAGAACTCATACCATCATCACATAATTTTATGGCACTCAATTGTCATGGAACCATTCGATGATGAAATTGTCAACATAAAGATAATTTAAACGGTAAATTCCTAAATTTTGAATTTCAACGGTGATATCTCACTCTCAACTCCAAACTTGCACATAATTGTAGAGGATTAATACAAAAAGTTGAGACATTATACAAATATTTGAAGTGGTTGGTCGAAAAACAAGGATCCGAGTTAGTAATGATTAATGAATGTGGATAATGTGAGTAAAGGATAAAACAAAGAGAGAGTTAAAAAAGGAAAAGAAAATTAAAAAGGGAGAAAAAGGTGGTGCTGAGTCAGATTAAAGAGGGAGTCCACTTTTAGCATAAAGAATCAAAAGAAAAGGGAAAGAAAAGAAAAAGAGAACCACAATTTCTGAAAGCCACAAACAATTTGTGGCTCAGAATTCACTTTCTTTTCCGACGTGGCAATTCATCAAACACCTTCTGGGATCAAAATCGCTCACACGTCGATACTAACAGACACTTCTTCATCCCCCACACACATACACTGAAAACCCCTCAAAAGCCCACCAAAAAAGGGGGGGAAACCAAAGCACGTAGTTACACGCTCAGAAGGTGTGCGTGTCAGATCTCGTATTTCCCTTTTTCTCTGTATATTGCTTTGTTTTGATGGTTTCGATGACAGAGGGGGATAATAAAGAGCTCAAAATGTCCGAGGTTAAAGACCCCAAGATTAGACTTTTTGGTAAAACTATCGAGCTAACGGAGACGGCGGCGGAGACTGGTGGAGGTGTGTCCGTTCGGTGTTGTGACGCTGCCGGAGACGATGGGTCCAATCAAGAACCGCCTTGTTCGTCTGATTCTATGCTTGAAAATGGTGGTTTGAATGGAGATACGGAGGAGCACGAATCGCGAGAGGTATGGATTGAAATCGATGAATTTTGAGTTTTGAAGATGACCCTTTAATCTTAGGTGTTGTGCATGAACGATGGGTTGCTTTTCCGAAAATTTGCGGGAACTTCAGGATAAACTTTGTTTTTATATTCTAATGAAGAGATTTCAAAATTCGTTGAGACATAAAGTGTTCAATATTATGAAAAAAGAAAATGAAATTATGTGTTTCAATATTATGAATTTGTTTCTGAAATGAGTGTTCTGTACTTTTGGTTTGATTTTTTTCTAAATTTTCTGCTTTTCCAATATCGTGCATGCAAAATTGTTTGTTACTCTCTCTCTCTCTCTCTCTCTGGGTACTTGGTGCTTCTTTTCCACAGTGACCAACCTTTTATGCATTCGATTTTGTGTGTGTGTGTTTTTGTGTGTTTCTTTTCTGGATTCACGTGTCTCTGCTTTCTTGCCAAACTTAGTCTTGGTGGCTTCATCTAGATTTCTTTTGAGGAGCCTGAATAAAAACCGGGCATAGAGCAGGAATATTTTGCTATTCATTGATTCCGCAACACTCAAGATCAAGAAGGAAAGAAATTAAGAAAGAATGAATTGAAAATTTATGCACTAGCTGAAACTGTGAATTAAGACCTTGTACATTAAGCTTGCCTCCGTATGATTCAGATATACTCAGATTTGCAGTAAACATCGGGAAACATTATAACGGATGTTGTGATTTGGGAATTCTGCGTTCCTGCTTTTAGCTGCAGATGGCTAGAGTCTTGTAAGTTTTGTTCTCGTTCGAGCTGGAGTTTTGGTTATAGAAAAGAATTGGTATTATGATAGAGTTAGCTGATGCATTCTTGTGGTAGCTTCATGTTGTTCTTGCTTCAGGCATAATAATGATGGGGGTTGATGGAACAATATTCCTTTTCCGGTTGTGAAACTGAAAACAGAGTAGGGTATCTTGTGAGTGGGTATTAAGCGCGTAACATTTTGATTTACCGTCATATTGTTGGCTGTCGGTACCCCTCATTAGTGGCGTTGTTATAGTTTCTGGGGTACTGTGCTGTTGAAATATTAAGTGGATGCTTGTCTCGAAAAGTGTTTGTTGTCTCGATAACTAGTTTTAAGGCGTTTAATCATCTGCCTTATCTGTTATGGTCAAGTAGAAAAAATGCATACTTGTACTACTTACACTGTTGTAACTTTGAACCTTTTGTTTCTGCTTTCTGATGAATGATATATGTGCAGAATCAGAGTCTATCAAGTCATAAACAAGACGATGCTAAAGATGAAGATCGCACCAATCCTTTGACATCAGATGAATTAAAAGAGTCCAGTGACTGTCGACCAATAGCTGAGGATGCCAATGCACCTACTGAAACTGAAGGTGGATCGGAGAAGATGATAAAGAACGAAGATGACCAAAACGAGACGAGTAACTCACAGGAGAAAGCCCTCAAGAAGCCAGATAAGATAATTCCATGTCCTCGTTGTAGTAGCATGGATACCAAATTTTGTTATTTCAACAATTACAATGTCAATCAACCTAGGCATTTCTGCAAGAATTGCCAGAGATACTGGACTGCTGGAGGGACCATGAGGAACGTGCCTGTAGGCGCTGGTCGTCGTAAGAACAAGAATTCCATTCCCCAATTCCGCCATCTGACTGTCCCAGAGGCCCTTCAGGGTGCTCGAGTGGATCTTCCGAATGGAATTCACCATCCTGCTCTCAACCCCAACGGCACTGTTCTTGCCTTCGGCTCAGATTCACACCTATGTGAATCTATGGCGTCAGTTTTGAACATTGTTGATAAAACAAACTGCAACAGTGTAAGAAACGGATTCCATAGACCTGAAGAACTGGAAATCTCGGTTTCTGATCGGAGTAAAGAAAGCGGGGATGGTTCCTCTTGTAGATCTTCCACCACGGCTTCAAGTTCAAAGGACGAATTAGGTAAGAGAAACGGGTTACCTGAGATGATGTCAAATGGTCATCCCTTTCCTCAACAGGTACCATGCTATGCTGGAGGGCCGTGGCCTTACCCATGGAATCCCGTGCAGTGGAACTCCTCTGCATCTGGACCTAACTTTCCCGTGCCATTTTATGCTACAACACCACCACCTTATTGGGCTTGTCCAGTGCCTGGTGCTTGGAATGTTCCTTGGGTTATGCAACGAGCGACAACTGCTTCACAGAGCCACACGCCTCCGACCTCTGGCCCGAATTCCCCGACTCTGGGGAAGCATTCAAGAGAGGAAAACATTCTGAAACTGGGCAATGCAGAGGAAGGGACAGTATCAAAGGAGAGCAATCTTGAAAGAAATCTATGGTTTCCAAAAACATTGAGAATCGATGATCCAGGAGAAGCTGCTAAGAGTTCCATATGGGCAACGTTGGGTTTAAAGAACGAGAGAGTCGAAGCTGTAGGTGGTGGTGGTGGTCTGTTCAAGGCCTTCCAAACCCAATCTAAAGATGATGAGAGGAGCCATGTTTCAGAAACCTCTACAGTATTACAAGCCAATCCGGCAGCGTTCTCTAGGTCGTTAAGCTTCCACGAGAACTCCTGAGGTGATCTATCGCGACTTTTATGCATTTTTCTTAAAGGATATACTGTTGTTGTTGATCTAGTTGTAGCCATGGACAAAGTGTGTGGGGGAAATGGTGTATTTCCATGATTAATCTTGTCAAGATAGGATCCTTGTGCATAAATTTATGATATATATATATATATATATATATATATATATATATATATATATGACTTCCTAGATAGTTAGCTTGTGTAAGAATGTCCACATGCTGTACAAATAAGTGGGGAATATTTATGAGTTTTTTCTTTTTTTATGAAGTCTGATTCTGATCACATACCTCCTTTTCACTTTCAGACATGGTTATAGGGTTTTTGTTTGTTACGTCCTTTGCTGCCTGCAAATAATTTGGTGTAAAAACTTGAAATAGCCCTTTTCAAACTCAAGAGATGAATTATGTCACTTTGTTAAAAAATACTCCCTCGCCGCCGCCCTCCCCCCCTTCAAAAAAAATCATCATCAGGTACAACGAGTGCCTCAAGAACCACGCCGCCGCCATGGGCGGCAACGCCACCGACGGCTGCGGCGAGTTCATGCCTAGCGGCGACGACGGCACCCTCGAGGCCCTCACCTGCTCCGCCTGCTCCTGCCACCGCAACTTCCACCGCAAGGTAGTTGACGGCGACTGCCTTGTCTAGAGAGAGAGACATCGGATCGACGGGCCGCTACGGCGACGGCGGAGTTGGCCGACGTCGGATTGGAGGGAGAAAGAGGTGGAATGGAGAATAATGGAAAGGGGCTTGAGATGAGATTTGAGAGTGGGTGGACGACGACACCGTGTGACACCGGGAAGATGGCGGCGACCGGTGTTTGTTCTTCCGGAGAAAAAGAAGAGATGAGAGGGTCTGTGCAGTCGATGAAAACGAGAGAGGGAGGATGGTTGTGTGTGTTCTGTAGCGGAAGGGTTTTCAAATTGGAGATTTAATTGGGTATTTAATTTGTTAATTAAAATGGTAATTAGTTAATTGTGGCAAATGATAGTAATAAAGCAAAAATAATGAGGATATATGGGTTAATTTGTCAAAATGGGGCAATTAAATTTGGATACTTTTTTAAGGCCAATTGGGGCATTTAAGTTTGGACGGAGGGAGTATGTTGTAATAGCCTTTTGAGTTTTTTGTGATTTTTATACCCTTCTAGGTATACAAGAAGCCTAACTTTAATTTGAATCATACACGAAGATTAATTTCATGTATGAATTTCTGACGAATTAAATTTTCTGACGCCGACAATGTTGTAGTGGTGCGATCGCCGGCGAAAAATTTCCGGCAAAAAATTCAGCGAAAATTTGAATCATACACGAAGCCTAACTTCATGTATGCATCATACATGAAAACTTATGTTTGTGTATGCATCATACATGAAAACTAATCTTCATGTATTCGAATTTGAAATTTTTGGCGGCGAAAATTTTCGTGCATGATGCATACATGAATGTTAGTCTTCGTGTATGATGCATAAATGAAAATCAGTTTTTGTGTATGATTCAAATTTGAAATTTTTGGCGGCGAAAATTTTCGTGTATGATGCAAACATAAATGTTAGTTTTCGTGTATGATGCATACATGAAAGTCAGTATTCGTGTATGATGCATACATGAAGTTAGACTTCGTGTATGATTCAAATTTTCGTCGGAAATTTTGCCTGAAAATTTCGCCGGCAATTTTTGCCAGAATTTTTCATGTATGATGCATGCATGAATGTTAGTCTTCGTGTATAATGCATACATGAAGTTAGGCTTCGTGTATGATTCAAATTTTCGCTGGAATTTTTGGTCGGAATTTTTCGCCAGAAAGTTGTTGCTGGAAATTTGTTGCCGGAATTATTTGGCCGGAATTCATACATGAAATTAGTTTTCTTGTATAATTCAAATGAAAGTTAGCCTTCTTGTATACTCATTAAAGGTATATTAGATATTTCACAATTCAAAGTGCTATTTTAAAACTAAAAAAAGTGAAAGTGACATTTGATTTTTTTGTTTAGAAAAAAGGGACATTTCACAACATTCCCTCAATAATTTAACTCTCTCTCTCTCTCATGGTTCCCCAAAGAAAGAAATCAACTGGTGCCACAGGTCAGTGTGAAAATTTGCATCTAATGAGGATCCACAGGAGGTGGTTCCATAGACATATGTCTGCAAATTCTGCCCACAAAAACAAAGTTGCAAACTTGCAAGAAAAGGTGAAAATGAGAGAATAAATTTAAAATGAAAAAAAAAGGCACTGGCCGGGTTATGTTAACTGCTAGGTTCACAATTGCCGTCAGTTCTATTTTTATTTTTATTTTTATTTTTCCTTTAAATTGGATATATATTCCTTCATTCACAAGATGATAGTGTTAGTTATGTTGAGGAAATTACACCAAAAGTCCAAATTTTTAAATGGGTAGAATTCATGGAAGTTTATAAGTGTTTACAATACCATGTTCCATGTAATTTCATGAATTACAAAAATAATATATATTTTATCTAATATAACTTTGACTGCTGGCTAGTTTTATTGACATCTTTGTATTTGCAGTGATATGATTTCTTTTCTGGAATTATGTCTCATTACACGTTAAACTGTTTATTTGTCAAAATTGAGTCTTGTTATACTTTAATTTGAGTTATAGTTAGTTGGCTATCTTTCTCTAGTGGATATCATTATGAAAGGATATCTTTGTATTGCAAACAAAAGTATAGAACTCCGACTTTATATATTTTGTTTATAAACAAGGTTATTAATATTTTTCTAGTGAAGGCGTTTGTACCGTTGTTACTTACTTTTATTATTATAAGTAAACAGTAAAGAGAATCAGAAAACATTAAAAAATATTGAATTTGACATTACTAGAAATAAAGTGCTAAGTGCCAATTTGGAAATTCTCTCTCATCAAAAAAAAAAAAAAAAACCAACTAACATGGAAATAAGAGCCTTTTTTTTCCACCTTAGCTCCAAAATAAAATTAAAAGAAAATTGGATAAGACCATTTTAACCCATATGGATATGGTAGAAAAAGGGCAAATTTGGACCTACACACCCATTCATAACTAACACCGCCTAGAATTCTTACACGTGTAATTATCTTCCTTTTTTTTTTATTGCCTGATGTTATTTTATGACATTAAATAATTTTCTAAGAACCTGGTTAAGTAAGATTTTAATTAGTTCACGTTTGAATAATTTTTTATATTGTTTGTGTGAGCCACAACAGATTGAATTTGTTTCTTTTTTTTTTTTTCTCCGACCGGTAAATTTCCCCTCCCCATCAATTCAAACTGTGTGGCTTCCTTAATTGCCCCCTCTTCCGTCCCTCATGATCGCTTCAATTACTGCTACGTTGCCTTAATCTGCTGATTGTGATTTTCAGTGAGCTGTTTTTGGGGAGAAATTGGGAGATCGCTTTGGCCAAGAAACACTCTACCAACGTCTGTTTCTACACACCCTTTTTCCCACAAATTTCATATCAATTTCCATGTAAAATTTCTTTTGAGCCTAATCTTAACGCACACGTATTTGGTTTGATGAAGCAATCATCCACGAGAGTTCGATTTGCTTTAATATTAAGTAATGCTTTCACCATCTGGCGTTCTTTCGTTGATTGGAGAGGAGGGACGGACAACGGTGGTGGTACGTCCTTTGCCGCTGCTGTGGTTTCTACTGCAAATAAGCGGCGGCGGTGATGAATTATACAGCGGCGAACTTGCCAGATTTCTGAGACAGAAGGGAGATGGATTTCAATTGTGAGGATAGGATTTTCAAATTGGGAATTTAATAAAATTGAAGAGGTTAGAAGATTAGAAGGTTGAGCTAAGAGAGGGAGTGAGCGGAGACTACGGCTACGTTGGTGAGGGATGGTGATGGCTGCGCATACGGCGGCAAGACGGCAGCGACAGCGGCAACCGGTGATTATTCCACCGGGAGAGAAGAGAGAAGAGGGAGAAACTAGGAAAGGAGGAGAGATAGGATGATAGAAAAGAAACATACACTATAAAATAGAGTGAAGGACCCATATAGCAAAATCCCCCCTTAGATTACAATAGTTGTCAAGGAACATAATATGGTAAAATTATAGCCAAAAATATATTTTTGGGACAATTATACCCTTACTACAGGGTAGAAATTTATACACCATTTCATTATTTTCTCCCACCAATTTCATTTCACGTCAGTTTTTTTTCTCTCTCTAAAACTTCTCCCACCCATTTTCTCTCCCACCATTTTCCTCCCCCATTTTCTCTCTCCACGATTCTCCTTCCCCGCCTCGTCTCCTCCGCCTCATCTTCTTCTTTCCAGCCTTCCGTCGTCCGCTGCTCCACCATCCGCCGTCCGCCGTTGCCTCTTCACCGGTAAGTTTTCTCTCTCTGCTGCTCTCTCTCTCCCCCCTCTTTTCTTCTTCTTCTTCTCCTTCTCTACCTCTCTCTCACTTTTTTCTTTTCTTCTCATTCCCAGCCTTTTCCCGTCCGCTGCTCCGTCGTCTGCCGTCCGGCTTGCTCCGCCGCTCCGTCGTTTTTCTCAGATCTGGTTTTTTTTTTTCAGATCTATTGCTATTTCATATTTTCGTAACTGCTTTTTTGTTTGCATAGTATGGAGATCTGTTTTTTTTTCTCAGATCTGGTTTTTTTTTTGAAATTCTGAAATATACGATCTGCTTTTACAGATTTGCTTTTTTGTTTTGAAGATGTTGTTGCGAATTTTGAAATTCACAACATAATATACGAATTCCGTATATGGTGTTACGAATTGTGAAATTCGTAACTAACTTTGCATTTTCATAAGTTTATTTGAAGTTACGAAATTATAATTTCGTAACATGTGTTACATGTTCTGAATTACTGAATTGGTTTAATTGTTTGTTTATTGTAGATCGAAATTATAATTTCTCATATCCCGAATTTGATGCGAATTGATAATTTCTTACGATTTGTGTTTAGAACTTGTTTGAATGTCCAGATCTGGTTTTTGGTTTGTCAGATCAGCTTAGAACCCTAATTCGTAACATGTTTTTGGAATTTCGGTTATAACATGTTACGAAATTACAATTTCGTAACGTGTTTGTGGCTATTTCAAGCTTTCGAAACTGAATTTTTTTTGTATACATGTTGCGAATTTCACAATTCGCAACACCATATATAAATTTCGTATATAGTGTTGCGAATTATGAAAACTAACTGTGCATTTTCATTCGTTTATTTGACGTTACAAAATTACAATTTCGTAACATGTTTGTGGCAATTGAAAAAATTCTAAATGAATCATTTTATGTTACGAAATTAACATTCGCATTGAAAATTCTGCTGCTAATTCATATTTTCGTAACATGTTTTTGGAATTTCAGTTATAACATGTTACGAAATTACAATTTCGTAACGTGTTTGTGGCTATTTAAACGTTTCGAAATTGAATTTTTAAGTATGTGATGTTGCGTATTTCATAATTTGCAACACCATATACGAATTTCGGTTATAACATGTTACGAAATTACAATTTCGTATCGTGTTTGTGGCTATTTCAAGCTTTCAAATTAGATTATAGGATTAGTTGAAGTTACAAAATTACAATTTCGCAACATGTTTGTGACTATTTGAAGGTTTCGAAATGAATCATTTTATGTTACGAAATTAGAATTCGTATTGAATAATCTGTTGCTAATTCATATTTTCGTATCACGTTTTTGGAATTTCGGTTATGACATGTTACGAAATTAAAATTTCGCAACATGTTTGTGGCTTTTTGTTAAGTATATAATGTTACGAATTTCACAATTCGCAACAAAATATACGAAATGTGGCTATTTCTGTTATAATTGTGTTACGAATTGTGAATTTCGTAACTAACTGTGCATTTTGATTCGTTTATTTGAAGTTACGAAATTATAATTTCGTAACATGTGTTATATGTTCTGAATTACTGAATTGGTTTAATTGTTTGTTTATTGCAGATCGAATGAACATTCAAGAGAAAGAATCTTGCATCCGTCGCTGCAGAAAAAGAACGAAGGAAGAACAAGAAAGAAAAGAAACAAATAGCAGAAGAAGAAGAAGAAGAAGAAGAAGAACCGTAATTCGTAATTCGTAATTCGTAACATTTGTCACAAATCGTAACAGATGTTACGAATTTTGTAATTCGTAACTAATTCTGTTGTGTGAGATGTGAATATGAAGTTACGAATTGTGAATTTTGTAACATGTTTGTTACGATTAGGTTTTTGTAACACCGTTTATTCTGCTGTTATGAATTTTGTAACACGTTTGTGCGTTGTACATATTAAGTTACGATTTCTAATTTCGTAACATTTTGTGGGTTGTATACCTTTTACATGTGTTATAATTTTTGTTACGAATTATAATTCTTGTATACCTTGATTCCATGTTACGATTTTATCATTTCGTATCAATATGCCTTGTTTCTCTGTTACGAATTTATGATTTTGGTAATAGCATGTTATGAAATTACAATTTCGTAACATGTTTATGGCAATTTGAATGTTTCGAATACATGTTATGAATTTCACAATTCGCAACATCATATACGAATTTCGTATATAGTGTTACGAATTGTGAAATTCGTAACTAACTGTGCATTTTGATTTGTTAATTTGAAGTTACGAAATTACAATTTTGCAACATGTTTGAGGCTTTTTGAATGTTTCGAATATGAATTTTTTAGGTGTATAATGTTGCGAATTTCACAATTCGTAACACAATTCGTATATAGTGTAGCGAATTGTGAAATTCGTAACTACCTGTGCATTTTCATTCGTTTATTTGACGTTACGAAATTACAATTTCGCAACACGTTTAGGACTATTTGAAGGTTCCGAAACTAAAATTTTTAAGAATATAATGTTGCGAATTTAACAATTCGCAACAAAATATACGAATTTCGTATTGAATAATCTGTTGCTAATTCATATTTTTGTATCACGTTTTTGGAATTTTGGTTATAACATGTTACGAAATTACAATTTCGTTACATGTTTGTGTCTATTTGTTAAGTATATGATGTTGCGAATTTCACAGTTCGCAACAAAAATACACGAATTTCGTATATAGTGTAGCGAATTGTGAAATTCGTAACTACCTGTGCATTTTCATTCGTTTATTTGACGTTACGCAATTACTATTTCGCAACACGTTTGGGACTATTTGAAGGTTGCGAAACTAAAATTTTTAAGAATAAACTTATGAAAATGCAAAGTTAGCCACAAACATGTAACACATGTTACGAAATTCTACTTTCGTAACTTCAAATAAACTTATGAAAATGCAAAGTTAGTTACGAAATTCATAATTTGCAACACTATATACGAAATTCGTATAATATGTTGCGAATTGTGAAATTAATAACATGTATACTTCAAAAATTCAACATTCGTATTACTATTGCCTTGATTTCGTGTAAAGATTTTGTCATTTCGTATTACTATGCCTTAATTCCATGTTACGATTTTGTCATTTCGTATCACTATGCCTTGACCTTCTGTTAAGATTTTATCATTTCGTATCAGTTCCATGTTACGAACTTTACATTTCGTATCTTGTTTCTCTGTTACGAATTTTACATTTCGTATCAATATGCCTTGTTTCTCTATTACGAATTTATGATTTCGTATCACTTTGTCATAATTCCATGTTACGATTTAGACATTTCGTATCAGTTCCATGTTACGAATTTGACATTTCGTATCAATATTCCCTGTTTCTTTGTTACGAATTTATGATTTCGTATCGTAAAAAAATCGCAAAATACAGAAAAAACACAACAAAACCCAGCGGGAGAGAAATCTATCAACCAAAACACAGATCTTAAAAATCTCAGCAACCATTCTATCAATCAAACTTAAAAAGCTACAAAATACAAAAACTACAACAAATTGACGGCGGCGGCGATGGAAGGGGAGAGGCGGCACCTCGACGGCGGCGGCGACGGGAGGGGACAGACGACACCTCAACGGCGGTGGCGACAAAGCAGCTCGAGGCCGGCGGCAACGGCGGCGACGATAGCAGATCTAGGGCGGCTACGATGACGAGTTCAGGTCCAGGGAGGCGGCGACGACAAGTTCCAACTCCATGGCGGCGGCAATGGGAGGGGCGACGACGACGACAGGAAGAAGAGAAGAAAAAAAAAATGAAGAAGAAGACCAGCAGCAAAAGAAAACGCAGGAAGAACAGAAGAAAAAAAATGGAGAAGAAAAGAAGCTGGAGAAGAAAACGTGATAAAGAAAGAAGAAAAAAGAGAAGAAAGAGAAAGAGGAAAAGAGATGAGAGAGAAAAAGTGAAAAGTAGCAGGAGGAAAAGAGAGAGAAGAATAAAAGAGAAGAAAGAGAAAGAGGAAAAGAGATAAAGTTGAGAGAGAAAAAGAGAATGTCACAGCCCCAAATCCTGAGGAACGGCAGAAGCCGGGGTGCGACTGGGGTTGGATTAAAGAAGCGGGGAAGAAGGGGGCTAACTAACTAAACATACATAAAAGACATCAAACATTCAATGAACAAGACTTGAATATTATAAAGAAAGAGTTAATCGCTAAGGATTACTCGACAAAAGTACTCGGAAGTAACTAAGTTCAAGTTTACAGACTTATGCTACAGTGGTTTGTTCAATATACATATCCTCAAAAAGATTCTAGAGTTTTGCAGCAGAAGTAAGTCATAAGCTAAAGCATCCTATCTCCTCAACTCAACTTCAACCACCGCCGCTATCGTCGCTTCAACCTGCACATTTAGAAAACAATGCAGGGCTAAGTACAAAAGTACTTAGTGGGCACGATGCCGAAAACATAATCATAGGTATAGATAAATATGGCATTTCATAATTTGTAGCACATCGGGGGTTTTATTAAAAATTAGCCCGTGCCTACTAAACATTTTCTGACTGATTTTTCTCAATTTAGCTTGCAAGCATTTTTCTGGTATGTTACATTCAATCTTGACCAATTCTCATTCACCGTGGCTGGTACCCCTCAACAGGATATCACATACACCACAGGTTACAAAGTGCACTAACTCTGGAAAGCACTTAGCAGCTAACTCAGAGCCGATCGTTAGTTAACCTAGTTAGATTAACTCTAAATCTAGAAAACACGAATGTTAACTCAGATAGGTACAAGAGAACTCACATAAAATATAAAACAGTTCATGCCATAATTATCACTTTGAAAACACAGATATCAAAGCGATAAAGAAAGGTTTTCCGAGCATTGCACGTTTTATTTTATATATAAAAGCCCACCTTGTGATACAGAACTAATAAGTACTAGCTTCCGATCTCCTGATCTTCCATCCTTTCCTTACTGCTGGCTTCCTCCTTCATCGTAAAATAATAACACTTAAAATCGGGTCGTAAAAGAATAATCGATCATTGAAAAATCGAAATAGGTTTTAGTCGTTTCATTTTTTTTGGCAATTGCACGCTTACTAGTTCTCTTTTAATTAAACGGGAACGAGACTTGAACAAATCTCGTTTGAAACTCGAAAGGTCTCATACTCGACTCTTAGGTCAGTAGAGAGGGTAGTCGATAGCTCATTACGACTTAAAAGATTAAAAGGAACTAAGTTGGAAAGGAATTCAACTTAGGAAATTAAGTTTTAGTTCCTTAGACAATTTAGGCATTTTCACGCTTAACTAAATTTCTTTACTTTAACGGATACGAGATACAAATTCGTCTCGTTTAGCACTCAAGGATCCATACTTGACATTGAGGTCAGTAAGAAAATAGTCGTCAAGTTATTACGGCTTAAACGATCGAAAGAAACTAAGTTGCGAACGAAACAACTTAGAAGAATGAAATCTGAAAAATCACTGCGCAAGGAAGTAACTCTGGTGACTGCCCAGAACAGAGGAACTGGAAACAGGGGATGAGCCCTGTACCGTTTGAAAGTTTGGGATGTCTAGTTTACTCTCCAATTTACGGATCTCAAATCCGATAAACGAGCTAAAAGATATTACAGTTTCCGGCAAGGGTCGCAAAACTGCCGCGCTAACCCTAGTTGCTCGATAGAATCGACGTATAACTTCTTAGGTTCGTTCTAAGTTCTCGTATTCGATTTCTCATGAAACTTGACCCTCAAGGCAGTCAACACGTACCCCCGTACGTGATGAACTCCTTCTCAAAACTCATCCAATAGCACGACGTTCTGAACGTCGGCTTTCAACTATCAAGTACTAAACCAAAATCAAGTTATCAATTCCTCGTTCTAGTTCTCGACTATCACTATAACTCATATTGTAATAGCTCGAAAGCTCATGACGTCAACTACAAAGTCGTACCTTAGCCCATAATAAACAATATTATCAAGTTAGAATTATTATTCGACTTCTCGATTATTAATTACGACTAATTGTTCGTCTCTTACGAGATTTCAAAAGTTATCGGATTTCGTTCATTTTCTACGTCATCAAACAACATCTAACGAGCTTCATTGTCATGCATATCATTACTTCATATCATTACTATATCTCAACTTAAAACGAGTTCTTCGTCTCTTACGACTCACGAAATATTTTTAGAAAATTCTAAATAAATTCATAACATCAGTTAATATCAATTACAACATTATTTCATCAACCAATCCTCAACTAATTCAACTATATGCAAACCCCTAATTTTCTACTAAATTTCGGTATTTACACATAGATTAAGAGGGTGATTTTCTTCATCAATTAACACCATTTATCTCTTAATCATACTATTATATCATCCTTTAAACAATTAAAGTCCAATTGCAACATGAAATTGAAAATCCCCAAATCCAAACCCTAAACCCTAAATCGGTTTTCATCAAACATGGGGGTTTCGATTTCTCTTGGTTCTAACACTAATTAAACACTTCCTAAGCGTGATTATAACATCAATTGAAGAATTCCATCAATCCACACTAAAGCCCTAAATTTTGGTAATAGCATAGCAATTAGGGTTCTTGATATCATCCAATTTTAATCCCTAATTATCACATCTAACCCATCTAATTTCACTAATCCAAGATCAAACATCTAATTCCATCACTTCGATCCAAAGAAGAAATAAAAAGAAATGGATTTTGGATGGATAGAATTAAAGAGGAGAGGATTACCTTGACAATTAATGAAGCAAGACTTAGGTTTTGATGGAGGATGAAGAACTTGTGTGATTTCTTGCTCAAGAACTTGATCTTCAACAATGGAGAAATGAAAATGGGAGAGAGAGATGAGAGGGCAGCCGTGTGTGTTGAGGGAGGGAGGAGATGAGTGATTTAATTTGTGTGTTATAAGGTATATTAACCTAATAGGTGTAAAGTTTAAATAGTAATACACTTAGGTGTCCAATTAAATATAATATAAGATGAAAAAATATCCAAGCTTGTGTGTGTGTGTGACCATGTCGGTCATGAGGGAGAGAAAGAGAGGGATTATGCACTTTTCCGGCGCGATACGACGTTACGGAAATCGAACGATGAAAAACGTAGCTCGGCACAAAATCGTCACGATCCGATTCAACCAAAAATTCTAACGTATTAAATTTAATCGGAAAATAATATTTATAAAATATATTCCGACAAAAACTCGGGACGACACAGTCCGAGTTTCGTCTGGAAAATTATAAAAACGAACTTTCTCGGGCGAGTTCGTATCGCGATTTCGTGAATGTAAAAATCAGACGGTTTTCCGTTCTGAGTTCACGAACTAAAATTTTTTCGTACGCGATAACCCTAAATACAGTAGTCGTCTAACTGACTTCCGTAATTTATTTTCGGAAACGGATTCGACCGTTAGTCTTAGAATTCAAAATCGTAAACTTAGGCGTGCAAAGCCATTTTTATTATTAACTTTAAAATTTTTTAAGATCGTAAGGAATTTCTGGGGTATTACAGAAAAAAAGTGAAAAGAAGGGGTATTTTGGTCCCAAAAACACATTTTTGCTACAATTTAACCATATTAAATTTCTTGACAACTATTGTAGTCAACCTAGTCAAAGTGGCTATATGGATGAATTATCTCTATAAAATATTCGTTAATCCTTCCAATCCCAATAGTAATGAACAGTTACGAACAGTAGCAAACAGTATAATGCATGACTCCTAAGCCGCACTATGGTTGGGTTAGTCACCATTTAATTTCTTTTTGAATTAACCTTTTAACTACTGGTTGGCAATTCACGTGGCGGCAGATTAACAATGTGGGGGGTTATGAAAGGATTGGTAGGACCAAGGGTCCCAAGAAAAAGTGACTAAATAAGTAACGGGTAATTCTAAATGTAGCCCAATTTTATTCTTTATAGCCTCCAATTAAAAAAAATAAAAATTAATATTTGTACTACTATACCATTGTACCCTCCAAACAAGTACTGTACTTGCCCCCCTTCCCCCCACCCCCCCCCACAAGCTACAACCCCCTATTTATACTTTTAATAAAAAAATAACATTATTCAAATAGATCCCAAAGAAGAATAATGTTGAAATATAAAATTTCAAGTCTAAAGAAGAAGAAAAAAAGATACAGATGAACCTTAAAAAAAGTATAGCCCCCAAACTCAAAAATCATAGAGAAAAATTATTTGTCTTGTAATTGATCCTGATGTGATGTTTTTATCGAGGGCTATTACGAATGACAACGGGATGCAAGTTTTGTTGAATCCATGGATGAATATTGATACTTTTTAAGATTGAATAAACCAATTTCTACCAAAAGAAATCGTACATAAACCTTAATATACAATCACTTGCGCACACTGCAAAAATCACAAAAATAAAAGGACGACACGAAACCGCACGAACACAATGATAGTTGCTTTTTGCTTCTCCACGAATATTATATAGATTCAGGGAATTTTTTAGTGGAAATTTTGGAAAACGCATTTTAATTTTATAACTGTTATAGCGGATTTAATTGGGACTATAAGGATATAATGTCTATTTATTTAAATTTTAATTATTATTTTTATAATGGGGACTATAAAAAGTAAAATAGGAGATTCGTTTAGAATTACCCATAAGTAAGTGACAACTGGCATGTGTTCGGCTTATCGATCATCAGATTAAATGTATGTTTTAGACTCTCAGCCCATGCGTATTGTCGTTGTTTTTCTTTTTTTTTTTTCTTTTTCATTGAGTAATATTTTTCAAATGATAGCAATAGATAACGAAAAGCTCAAATCAATTAGCACAAAGATATACATAAAAATTTGAAGATAACAATTCTTTAAATGACTCGTACATTTAGTACACAATTTTATTTTATTTTGAAAAATTCATACTACATGAGGATCAACCACAATATAAATGTTTAATAAAATATCGCATGAGATAGAGATACAACTCAACCCGAAACTTAAACTAGTAGTATATATTTAGGGTTCGTTCGGTAGATATATTAGAATATGATAAGATAAATATAGTAAATAAGGGAGGGAAATTTAAGAGTAGCCATTTTTTACTTGTGTTTTAAAATTTTGGCTCTTCTCATTTTTTTTTTTTAATTTTAGCCATTTTTACAAATTTTGAACTTTTATACCCTTCTTTAAAATTGAAAACTACATGTTTAGTCCATTCATAAAATTTATTTATGTTACCATGCCTTTTTTTTTTTTTTCATTTTCACCCTTTCATTTCTTCATCTCTCACATTCTACTCTTCATCTCTCAACCGCTGCCGCCACCGCCGGTGGTTACAATTTTTTTTTTGTGACTCATAAAAAAAAGAGTCGTTATCGCCTCCCCTAAAACTGCAGTCACAAAATTCTTTTTGTAACTAAACATAAAAAAATCGTCTCAGTCACAGCTACCGCTGACGCCACCACCGTCGTCGCTGGAGGTCACAAATTTTTTTGTGACTAAACAAAAAAAAGCAACTACTATTGAGACTGAACCAAAAAAAAATTGTGACTGAACAAAAGAAACACACAAAATATTTTTTTTTGTGACTAAACAAAAAAACCACACATAATATTTTGTGACTGAACAAAAAAAATACACAACTTTTTGATCAGTAACAAAAACTTAATTGTGAAATAACAAAAAAAAAAAATTCTAGATTTCAGGTGGTGGTGGCGACGCGACTGATTTTTTAGAAATTCCGAGGCCATCGCTGTGAAACGAGGTTCGGGGGTTACACGGTTCGCTTCCTCTCATCGTCTCGCTTCTCCTTGCGGTGGTGGTGAGGGTGAATTCGTTGTCGGAGTGGTGGCAGCGTAGTAGGAGAGATAGATGGCGGCGGTGAGGTCAGGGTCGCGCCTGTAGGTGGTGGCGGCGAGGGTCGAAGCTGTTGAAAATTATAGATCTTAGGAAGGAGAGAGAGAGAGAGATAGAGAGAGAGAGAGAGAGAGAGAGGAGGAAGAAGAAGCGGAGCAGGTGGTGGTAGTGGCGGAGCAGGAGGTGGTAGTGGCGGAGAGAAGAGGAGGAGGTTGACAGAGGTGGTGGTGGCGGCGGTGGCGAGGAGATGGTGGTGGTGGCCGCCGAGAAGAAAGGAGGAAAAGAAGAGGAGAAGGTTTGACAGAAAGAGAGTAACAAAAAAATAAATAAATGGAAATAGCAGAGAGGAAAGTAAAATGTCAAAAAATTCAAAAAAATGCTAAAATTTGAAAGAGAAAAAAAAGGAAATGGCTAAAATTTAAAACCACTACTTTAAAATGGATAGAAATGAGATATTCCTCTAAATAAGGGGTGACTATTATTGTTATTTTCGTGGTTGATAGATAAGATATAAAATCTCAATATCATAGGGTAATTTTTGGTACTGCATTAAAGAGAAAAAGGTTCAAGCGGATACTAGAATTGCTTGAACTACTCTATTGCAAATATTTTAGGCATGGGAAATTAATTAATTGTATAGAAATGATTCGGCCAGAAAAGTTGATCTAATTTATATGCACTATTTTTATACCTATAACTGGTGTGTAGTCTGTCGAAAATCGACGGGATATTATTATACATAATTTTAAATTTATTTTGGAAATGATCTTTTTTTCTAATTAAATTCAACAAAATTGTTTCTCAATTCTCACGTATTCATTTACTATCTTTGATCCTTTATTAGCCGCAATTTGTTTCTCAATCCACAAACTTCAGTTAAATTATCAAAATTATTTAGCCGCAATTTGTTTGATAGTTATAAAAATTTATTTTAAAAGTGAAATATTTAACTTCTAATTAAATTCAAGAAAATTGTTGCATTTACTATTTTTGTTTATTTTTTAGTTTATTCTTAATCCAAATGCTTCATTAAGTTTATTAAAAATATTAGCCGAAATTTACTTTGTAGGTATAAAAAAAATGGTAAAGTGAAAATTTTTAGTACGTAATTAAATTCAAGAAAATTATTCCGTGATTCTCCCGTCTTCATTAACTATTTTTATCCCTTTAGTTCAATTTAAACCACATGCTTGAGTAAGATTCAAAAAAATTGTTATGCGAAACTTCCGTCTTTATTTACTATTTTTTAATCATTTTTTGTGCAATTTAATCCACATATTATTATTAAATGTATTAGCTGTAATTTGCTTAGTCGTTATAAAAATTTATTTTGAAAGTTAAAATCTTTAGTATCTAACTAAATTTAAGAAAATTATCCCGCAATTCTCCCGTCTTCATTTATTATTATTTTTATTTTTTTGGTTGAATTTTAATCCACATGATTCATTATTTCTATGTTCTTCATGGGCATGAACATTCAATCTAAAATCTAAAACTTGAAACAATATGGCATAAACTTATACTAACACTATAAAAAATCGCCGGATTACCGACATAATTTTCATCCTTAATCGTTCGATTTTCGTCGGTGATCGGATCACCGACGGACGCACTTTGTCTTAAAAAACAGCGTCGGTGATGTAATTACCGACGGATATTCCGCCGGCAAATTTTGCCTGGTGGAAAAGGCGGCAAATTACCGATGAATTTTCCGCCAGTAATTACCGAAGGAAAAAATTCTGCCGCTGATTTTCAGATTTTTGAATGTACATGGAGGTGACATGTGTTAAATTTACCGGCGGAATTTCCATCGCTGATCACTGATCACCGGCGGAATTTCTGCCAGTGATCACTGGCGGAAATACCGACGGAATTCCGTCACTAATTTATTTTATTTTAATTTTTTTAATTTTTTTTTCTGCACTGTGTTTCTATTTAAATAAAATTCAACATTAAATAGTCAAATAATACTAAAAAAATTCAATATTCATAAAAATGTGTCTGAACATTCAATATTATTAAGTTAACGAGTTCACCTAATAAACAGTATAATTGTTAAGTAGTTCTACAGAAAATAGTATATAGATCGAGATCTTCGCATCTGCTACTGGAGGTGGACGAGGAGGAAACTGACCCGACATCATCATCCTCTCAAACATGGCCATCCGTTCCTCGAGGGTTTCACGTGCCGCTCGTTCTGCAGGTCGTTTCTTTCGCTTTCTGCATCGCCTCTTGCTGTTGCGCCATTTGTTCTTGTAAGGGGTTCAGCTGGGTCCGAAATAGCTCCTGCGAAAGAACATCCGAAGTGCCCCTACTGCGTGTAGAACTCCTATTCAGCTGGCTTTCCCCAATGCTTCCAGTCCCATGTTGACGTGACTTAAACGGATGATAGATTTCCAAATAGATCTCGTTCAAGTCCGATCGCCCTTCCTCAGCAGCAATCTGATGAATCCTCTCCTAATCCAAACATAAAAATATGTTAGAAAACAAAATAAACTATCAATTATATGTATCACTATATATATTAAGTAAAATTTTAAAACATACATCAAGTTTTTGATTCTTCAGTGTAGCATAACTTCCATCTGGCCTCTTGTGCCAATAGAGGAAAAGCTCGTAGGTCAGCTTAGCAGCTGATAACCCAGTCTCTTGGGACTGTTTATGAGTACAATTCCATATGGATGCATGAAAAACAACCAAACATGGATTAGGCATTGATAGATTTTATTATTTTATTATCATCACTCAATATTTAAGTTTTTTTGCAAAATGATAAAAGAAACCCTCACAATATATCCCCAATCCTTCATATTGAAACAATAAAAAAACAAAAAAAGTGAGAATACAATATAAGAAAATGCATCTAATAACCCCCACCACATAATATTCGGAAGTAAACAAAACTTCACAAAATGGAGAATATATACTCCAAAAAAACAATTGTTGGCGAAATATTTTAAGGAAAAAATTATACTTTTTATTTTTACTAAACTTCACAAAATGGAGAATATATATTACTGCTTTCAAGTTACTCTACACTCAGATAGAATATATATATATATATATATATATATATATATATATATATATATATATATATATATTTGTCAAACTTCAAGTGCAGAAGCTGTAGTTCTTTTTATATTTTTGGTGCCTCCATTTCACTTGTCATATTCTCCATATGATGGAACTGCCGTGAGCCTAGAAGTAGCAGAACTAATTTGGTGACATAGATACAAGAAATATTATGATTCTCAAACACACAAATATAGCATACGCAAATGAACATGTTCGAAGATATGAATCATAACTAATTTCATAAGGAAAGAGTAAGTAGTAGTTTAAGTTTAAGAGTAGAATTTCAATTTACTAATCATAACTTGTTGGGTGACACGAGCTGACCTAGATCCTCCAGAGTGCTTAGCAATTCCCGTACCGGGTCCATCAGGCTGAGATAACCGATTTTTACGGTTTTGATTTGATTAAGCCTTCACGTCCTCCTGCTCCCAATACATTCTCACACCATCCCAAAACGGCTTACTCAAGAACTTCAGTTTTTCCATCCTGTCTTCCATTCCCTTGTCTCACCAAAGTTTCTTCATCTCACTCAATGAGTCATTGTACCGCTTCGCCGCCTTTTTCTCCCACATACGCTTCATTTCACACTCCATTTCTGGCTCCCATCAAAATTCCTTCTGTTGAACAAAATAAATAAGTTAATAACTATTGATAATAATATGAGAACATGTTATTTTTCGATTCTACAAAAAGAGAGTGTATATATATATATATATATATATATATATAAATTGAATTACCTTAAATTCATCAAAGTATACTTCCTTGATATGACTGGGAGTCAACTTCCAGTTGTAACCTTCTGGGTTCGGAATCCTTCTAAAATTCTTTGTACACGTTTTTGAAATGTCAAGTGTCTCCAACAACACACTATACAAATACGAAATTCATGTCAAAGAAAAATATCATCATTATAGCATTAAAACTGAAATAATTAATTTAAATAATAATAATGAATACATACCCGTCAGTACCCCTCAAAAACGTAATTTTCCTTCATGATTCCTAGGCCAGGTGGCAGTAACTAGGGGTGAAAGTATGGAATACGAGTTTTCGAATTACCCATACCCTACCCGTACTCGGTCGGGTATTGGGTACTCAATACCCGTAATTTGCGGGTATTGGATGGGTATAAGTATGAGATTTTTAGAAAATAGCCTAACGGGTATACCCGTTAGGGTATTGGGTACCTGATCAAACACCCGGTCAACAATATACAATTATTTATTATATATAATTACTAATTTTATATAAATTATAAATATATTAATAATATATATTTATTTTTAAGCTAAAATTTAAAACTAAAGATAACTCTACAGACGCTTCCATCTTCATCTTACACCAATTCTATTATTCTAACTTCTATCTACATCCTTATTTCTTAACATCCCGGTTTCCTATTCCGAATTAAGGAAATAATATTTAGTGCTTAAATTTTTTAATTTAAGGGTTTGCAAAATTTTGAAAACGGAATGTAGATTGAAGTTGGAATCCACAAATTATCTCTACGAACCTTTAATAATTAGTAGAAGGTGGATTCGTCCAATTAATTAATCAATCTTCCTTGTTGATGAACACTTTACAGATTTTATGTTTGATGTAATAGATCATTATTAATATAGTAGTTAATTAGAACATGGTGCAGTATAATCATTAATCACCATTAACTTAAATATTAGCAGCAATCTAGTTACCATCTCCATCTCAACTTTGTATATTTTATTTGTAAATTAATTGTTTAAACTACATTTAGTATTAACTTGTTGTTGTCGTCTAGTTGTTGTTACATAGTTGGTTATTAATTTGTCATTGAAAATTATTGAAAATCGAGCGGGTGAAAAATTACCACATTTTTATCTTTTTTATTTATTTATTTTTTAAACGGGTACACCGGGTACTCTATACCCGAGTCGGGTATACTCAACCGGGTATTGGGTACCTTTTCAACTAAAATGGAAAGGATATGGGTATTTATTTTTCGCTTATTTGGGTACGGGTACCCACAAATGCGGATATGGGTATCCACGGGTATTCGTTTATTCACCCCTAGCAGCAACGTCGGTAGTCTTTGAGCCCTTCTTGGCCCGAGTCACCTGAGTAGGTTGACTAGAGGAGTCGGTGGGGTCTTAGGAACCTGTGACGACCGCGTACTACCACCTGGGCGGAGAACGTCGTCTGACTATGACTCGGGCTGACTCCCCGTGCTAGTAGAAGCACGAAAACCTCTATGATGATCCATACCTATCAACACAAAAATATTTTAATTAGATGAACTTGAAGAAAACAATACTAATATCAAACAATGTAAATCAACCAAATATTGGATAAATTAATTCAAGTCTTCATCAGTGACTTGTACGCCCTCAATATCGTCAATGTCAACAATTCCACCTTGTGGATGATCAACATGTATTGGATCATCATCTACAACTGTGTGGGTCTCAGTTATGACAACATCATCCTCTTAAAACAGTTGATCTAGTGTTGAGTTAGATATATCACTAGGGACTTCAACATTAGATCTGAATTTAACTTTGCAAGCTGCCCACCAATTCTTCTTTGCTTGATTCCTACTCGGATAGGGACAATAAAACACTTGAACTGCTTGATTAGCTAAAACAAATGGGTCGTACTTCTTATATATGCGTGTGTGATTTACTAAAACCAACTTGAAGTCGAGATCAACAGAAGTTCCCACATTGGATAAGTCAAACCATTTTCATTTGAATTAGGCTGTCCTTTTAATTGGATAGCCTTGATACTCCAACACACATACATGTAAGAGACGACCATAGAAATCTTGCACGTCTCTACCATAGACCGAGCCTTTGATACAAATGCCACTGTTCACGGTCGCACTCCCTAAATCATGATCTATCGTGTGAAACCTATATCCATTCACAAAATATCCTGAGAATATTTCAATCTCAGATATAGGCCCCGCTGCAAGCACCTTAATATGTGGGTTCAAACTGCTGCTAGAAGAACGTCTCACATGTGATTTATATTCAATGTGTAATACAAGTTTTATTAAGTAACTGTATAGTTAAGATAAATTTAAAAGATTCTTATATATGATTGGAACCAGCCAGCAAACTCGTTATCGAACTTAGTATCTAAAATGTCTCTGGTGATGCCAGAATAGGCAAATGGCATTTCATCCTCAAACACTCTGACAAAATTGTATGTTAGTAAGACATATGATTATGTTTGAATGACTATTTACATTTGTGCTCACTTTACATACGTGTGTAACTTCTACACAATTGTAACTTCATTTATATCCATATATCTTCTTCCCTTTGTGTCAATTGTACGTCCAGAACGTTTGAAGATTGAGAGCATATTCAGATCATCATTCTCATCAACAATTCCATCATCGTTGCGAGGCATATTTCTCAATTTTGTCGTCACATGATCCTCAAAATAATATGAGGAAAATCTGGATATTTCTGTCAGTGTATAAGCATTGTTGATGGATCCCTCAACCTTGACTTTGTTTTTTATGTTATTTTTCAATGTCCGCATATGCCTTTCAAATGGATACATCCATCGATATTGAACTGGACCGGCAAGTCATGCTTCACCCGCCAAATGAATACATAGATGCTCCATTGAGTCAAAAAAAACTCGGTGGGAATATACGCTCAAGCTTACATAAAGTCACTGCTATTTTTTCATTTCGTCGGTGATTACCGACGACGACTCTTCCCTCGGTGATTACCAGCTGATTTTCCGCCGGTGATTCCAAATTCGAATATTTATTTATTTAATTTCTAAAATACTGGCGGAATATTCCCTCGGTAAATCACCGGCGAAAATTCCGCCAGTGATTCCGTTGATATTTTCGGTGCGAACAATCCTATCAATCTTCCGTCGGTGATCTGTCTGTGTTTCGCCGAAATAATCTTTTTAGCCGACTTGCCTTTTTACCAGCGGAATTCAGTCAGTAATCACGGACGGAACGAGTTCCGTTGATGATTTCACCTGTATTTTGACCTTTTTTGTAGTGTAATAATTAAATAGACTTAATGTTATTGCTTTTTTTCTATTTCTGATAAGATAAAAATGAAGAAAAAAATTCTTATTATGTTAATTGAATTAAAGATCCGTACATATTCTTTCTTCAGTAGGTATGAATAATAATACCTAATTAATTTCAAATTTGAAGCAACACTAAATAAATTCAAATCAATAAATAATCTGGAAGAAAACATACCTTTTTTCTCGAAGGCTGCACAATATTCAAAAGAGCAATCGAGAATTACTTGAGAAACATTATTTGATTGATATTAAACACAAGATTGCATAATTATTTGAAATAACATGTAAATCAAGAGCATGAAAAAGGAAGAAATCAAATAAAAGAAAGTATGAAAAGGAAGAAACGTATAAAAGAAATCATAATTATCCACGTGCCTCTATAAGTTTCCGTAGATAATTAATGAAGAATTGTATTAATATTTATATAGAAGTATTATATAACTGTTGATAGATTTCATAACACTATATATTACCATATTTAAGTGATTTATACATGCTCAAATATATCTTCTTTACCGAATATCATATATAAATAAGTATTTTATTACTTCTTACCTTTTATAATTAATACACATATTTGATGATTTAGCATCCTAGAACACGACGCACTATATTATATATATTTTTTATAATAAAATATAAATTTCGATTTATCCATAGTATATGGATAGCAATAAAATATAAAAATATCCACAATTGGATCTTATACCATGTTGGGTGTAGGGGGCGAAAATAATAATAGTAATTAAATGAAATAAAAAATTGAGGATTTAAGATAAATAGGAATACCGGGTCACATAACATCTAAAATTAAGGAGAGGTTTTGAGTTTTAACTATATATATATATATATATATATATAGAGAGAGAGAGAGAGAGAGAGAGAGAGAGAGAGAGAGAGAGAGATCAAATAGAAAAGATTTCATATGTGTTGAATAGAAATGAATCATGACTGTTCATTTAGATAAATCAATGATCTAGATTGTTGGATGGATGAAAGGGTTATTTCCGCATAAATATATGTATTAAGGGTATCTAAGTATTTTACCAAAAAATAACCGATTTTATCCATAAAAGGTGGATTTTTTTTTTTCATATATTCTGATATTCCTTCACAGTCGTCCGAAAAATCCTCTCTCTCTCACACTATCTCTAAATGTGTTGTGTACGTGAATGTACTTTCTTTAGGATTTATGTCATTATTCTATTATATTTGATGATTTCTTGTTGCTTTATGCTGTAATGGCTGATTTTTATAATATTTTGATATTAATGTTTATAATTTAATGCTTTTTATTATCTGCATTATTTTTAATTTTTTTGGGTATATTTTCATTGTTTTTATATTGAATTTTCCATATTGTGTTTATGAATAATTTATTGCTTTCTATTGTAGTTTCTATTGTTTTAGTAAGTATAATTCATTGTTTTTTTCTGTGTAATTAATTGCTTTTTATTAAAGAATAATTCAGATTTTAGATTATCATATTGTGTTTTTGCATGTAGAATTCATTACTTTTTATTATATTTTATACTGCTTTTATGGTATAATTCATTGTTTTTTTTATGTCGGTCATTGTCTTTTAGTATGCATTTTTTTTATATCTCCGTGCTTTTCATTAATTTTATTAAATGTTCATATACTTGTTTTGGAAGATTCATTACTTTTTGTTGCATTTTTTGATATAACTCATTGCTTTTTATAGTATAATTCATTATTTTTGTATTGTGCATATGTAAGTAATACAGAAAGAAAATTTTAAATAATGTATTTGACATTTAAAACAATTAAAAATGTATATTAATAAAAAGAAAAGAAAGAAGAAAAAAAACTAACAAGAAAAGCACCATATTAATTTATTTTAGAATTGCTGCGAGAAAAGGAAAAAAAAAAACTGTCAAATATAAGAATTTGAAAACCAACAAATCTTGGAAGATTCATTCGTAGGCTTCTTACTATAAAGCCATTCACAAATTAAATGAGATAATTTGTTTATTAATTTTAAATCAATCACCAACGTCCAAATCTTATAAATCTATGGTGTACATGTATTCATTTCTAGTTAACACATAAGGAAATATTTCTATTATAATCATCCCTTATATATATATATATATGGGATGGATCAAATAAAAACCATACCTTATATGAAAACTAGAAACCATATCTAAACCATTAACATATTATAATTAGAGAGAATTTTAGGACTAGCACTTCTAAGATAGATTTTTTAAAAACTAGCACCCTTCATAATTCCTTGAAAAAATAGCACATGTTGACATTTTTACCCTTACTAAGGATTTGAGTGGGAGTAACAAAAGCAACACCGTTTTTTTTTTCATTTCAATTTCAGAATTCACTCTGCAACTTCTCTCTCTAAAAACCCTCGTTGTCTTCATCGCCGGTATTCTCCATTTTTCCTTACTAGAAACCGCGTTCTTCTTCACCATCGACGACATTCTTCAAGTGCAGAGTTTGATTCTTCAATACACGGTAAATTTTACATCTATTTTTCCAGTAGGATTTGTTCGTGATTTCTTCGTTGCTGTCTCTACATAAATCAGAATATATTTGGTTTCCAAATTTCAGAACAATGTCCGGCGAGGGTTCAGATTCTGGCGACGATATAACGCAAAATCTAGGAACCTTGTTATCGACAAATGACACACAAGTTGAGGCTCCTTTACTAGTAAGTAATTTAATCTATATATTGAAATAGATATTGAGCGTCGAATGTTGCTGCATCTATGGAACCTTGTCATCGTGTTGTTATGGTTTATAATCCAAATACAATTCAAAGGCCGACACCTGTGGTCCACCAAAAGGGGAAAATTATTTAGTTTAAAAGTATATGTGGTAGGATTCTCATTTTGTTAGTATCTTAGATGCACGTGTGAATAAATTAATTGAAAAGGTATTTGTTTGTGAAAACGACTGGCAGATGAAGACGAAGAAGGCAACTGATACTATACAAATTGCAGATTACACTAGTTTTTTTGTTACTACACAAATTGTAGAGGTAGTAGTTTTTTTTTGTTACTGAACAAACTAATGTGTAAAAGTCAAAATTTGTTACTTACCAGAACATGACCTTATAGTGTGAATTTATGAAGATGTGTTGCTTATAAAGATGTGTTGCTTATATCTGAATATTTGTAGGATAAATATACGTGAATGCCTAAAAAAATGTCTTTTGTTAAATTTGTTACTTAACAAAAGTGATATTCATCATGAGTTATTTTGCTACTTGAGAATATTTGATCTGATTTAAAGTAATTTTGTTACTTATCAAAAAATGAAAACATATTCATTGTTGTTCCCAAACAGTTTAGACTTTGTTACTGGTAAAACAAATCTCTGATGTTTTATTTGTTTATCAAAAATTGTTAGTAATCTGTCACTGCTTAATTCTTAATGTACGTTTCTTCTTGGGTATATGCTGTTTTTTTTTCAAGTCACTAAAGGTTCATTAATATTGTGTTAGTGATAAAAAAAATTGTTTCTCAGTTTAATCATGGACAAAAGTAGGCATTGATTTTCTGTTCCTTAACAAAAATTGAAATGAAAAGATTGTGAATTTAACTAATATGTGACTGAATCATGACTTGTTACTTAACAACATTTGTTAACAACATCTTATAGAATTTGGTTAATTTATAAGATCGTATTGGTGTGTATAGGCTGGCTGGAGGTACAAGAGGCCTAAGATGCAAGGAGTTATTCAATGGGTCAATCATCATTGTAAGGAGGAGATCCTGACTATGATCCGAACTACATTGAACAACCATGGAGCCCAGCTGTTTAACAAATTTGAGAACTCATGTTTTGGGAAATTTTATGATTTCCCCGGCAGACTTGGGAAGTCGATGAGCACAGTGCACGAGGTCATGAGTTACCAAATAGTGCAGAAAAAGGATGAACCTTACACTACCACGGAGTTGTGTTTTTTTGTGAAAGGCAAGATGGTGAAGTTTCGGCGGCAGGAATTTGCGCTTGTTACTGGGCTTCGATTTGGCGTATTTGACTTCAACCCTCATACAAAGAGACATTTTTTTGGTCCTGATTCATTGTATGCTATTTGGTATTTGGCAAACAGAACAAACTTCGGGAGGTTGTATGATGACTACAAAGCTTCCAAATTTAGGAGTGGGGAAGAATATCTGAAAGCCTCAAAAATTCTGTTTGTGTATAGTATGCTTCTTGGAGTCCAAAAGACAAAGACAATTGATGACTGGATATGGGCTTTAGTTGAGAATGAAGCATTGTGGGAGTCTTTTCCCTGGGGTAGTCTTGCATATCAACACCTCATACAGAATCTGGATTTAATCAAGAAAGATAGGAAAGACGATGTGAAGAGCACATGATATCATGTTAATGGATTTGTCACTGCATTCTTGGTATGTGTTTTATTAACAATGTACTGTCATTTTTTTATCAGTTATCAATTACTTATAGATGAATATTTTGTAACGTTATAAATTGTATCTGACTCGATGTATGTTTATTGGTGTTTTGTTGTTGGGGTTGTTTGGCAATAAGGCATGGATAATGTGTGCATTTCCTGAAGTTGGCAAGGAATCTGGTTGGAGGAATGAAAATTGTATTCCCTGGATGTTGAGGTATGATTACACATCAGCCCTTGGACATTTGCTGGAGCTTATCGAAGAGGTAAATTTTGTTCACAAAAACTGGATTTTATACTTGTTGAAGAAGTAATATAAATCTGGATTTGTTCTCATTTTGTTTTTTTCTTCAAAACAAGATTGAGGAGACCTTGATACCAACTGAGGATGAACTAGAGTCGACTTATTGGGAAACATTGGAAGCAGAAGGAAAGCCTTTCAAGATGCATTTTCCAAAGTACGATGTCACTGTTCCAGCTTTGTCATTGTCCGATGATGAAGAACCAGAAGTGAATGATAGATGTGTGGCTGTCAAAAAGAGACGTAAAGAAGTGAAAATGGGTTCCGGAGATTTCATCAGTGTGAAAGAGGCAACAAAGTTAATCACATCAATATTGATGAGTGATGATGTGGTTAATAAGTTAGCCGATGTAACTGCAAATATTGTTGTGAAGAAGCTTGGGGTAAGATATTGAATTTGAAAGTAATATCTTTAAAATTTAAATAATGAAATGTCTCATGTTAGTGTGGTTTTTTTATAGGAAAAAGTATTACCAGGGGATAATGTTATATTGGATACATCTGGGGTAAGTGGGAGTGGAATGAAGGATGGTCCAAAGGATGTGATAGAGGGAGATGCAGAGGTAGAAGAACGGCTGAACTGACAGAGAGAGACGTTAAATTTGGTGATTTAAATCTGTGCAATCTAATTTTTGCATTAAGACTCTAATATTGATTTTGTCTTACAATGGAAACACAGAAAAGCAAAGCAAAGGAGAACATGGAGGTTGAAGATTCGCCTTCGAATCTTTTCAGCAAAATAACAGAAAAGGTAAAATATTTTTAGTTTTGTATCTTAAGTTGGTATTAGAATTATATAACCCACAAAATTGGGATGTTGCAGATTGCAAGTCAGCAGCTAGATGTGCATCTTGGAAGCCCTGTGGCAGGTGTATCCTCAAAAAAAGGTGTGAGTTTTTCGGCAAAAGGAGTGAAAAGTAAAGAGGTATTATTTATGTTGAAATTATAGGTTAGAAATGCATATTTAACTAATAATTTTAGCAGCTACATGTAGAATATGTGATTGATATTATTTTTGTTTTAGGGAAAAAAACAAAAAAACGGGTGAATCACCTGTACATTTGACCGGTGGAGAATACAATGATTCAGATCTAGCCGAAGTTGTTGACAACATTGTGACGGAGTGTGGGATAGTACCTACTGAGGTTTGTCACTACTCAATATAAATGACACTGGTTAAAAAGTGTGGTGTTATTTTGTGATTCAAGAATTTAAATTTGTGAGTGCACAAAATCAATCTAAATTTTTTTGTTACTGCTTAAATGTTTGTTGTGTTTAGTTTTTTTTTGTTACTAATTAAAATAAATTAAAATGGAATTTGTTATTCAGTTTATTTATGTAACTGCAACCACATTTGTGTAATTATTTACCACTTCTCTTGTTTATGTGGAGCCACATAAAATCGACCCACATTTGTTTAGTGGAGCCACATATACAAAATCGACCCCTAATTATGAAGGGGTTTAGTATTTTTTTTATTACTGATTTCAAAAAATTAGAAGGGGAATTGTTATTCAGTTTATTTATGTAGCTGCAACCACATTTGTGTTCATAATAAACTTATTTACCACTTCTCTTGCTTATGTGGCTCCACTACAGAATAATCCATCATCGTTCTTAAGTCCAATACGCACAATTGCTTTTGGAGATGAGCTAGCTGAATTCTTGGAAGAAGTGTGCAATAGTGCACATGCTGTCACACAAAGGGCAACTGAGCAGAAGAAAAAAGGCAAAATCATTTCTGGAAGTGGAGGTCCATCTTCTTCACCGAGAACGAGGAAGCAAACCCCTGCAGCAAACACTTTGGATGATGAAAGTCAAAGACCGCTGAAACTAGACTGGACATTAGTGAGGACACGGAGAAAAGCAGCGGTGTTGCGCAGTCCATTCATGGAAAATGAGAAACGAGGAGTAGACTATATGCACTTCAAGAGCAGCACTTGAACGTAAGATTATTAATTGTTAACAGTATAGGCTCAATTACTCAATATTTATCATATTGCTATTTCCTTGCACTATGATAATTGGTACATCTATATTTGTAGGAGAAATGTAGGACTCCCGTCACCTGTTGATGCAAATTGGATCAAGGTGATAGAGGATGACACAAAAGAATTGCGACCAGCGCACATAGAAGCTTACTTGTCGTGCCTGCACAACTTTCCAGAATATACAAAGGTTAAGGTTATTGATCAACGGATGGGCATCATATCACCAATGTTTATGGTCAGTATCTTCACTGATGTTTTTCTTGAGTTATTGGTTTGTTCTGATGTCATGTGCTTACGTTGATCATTATGTTTGTTCTATAACATAGGTGTCACAGCCCCAAATTCCGAGGGACGGCAGAAGCCGGGGTGCGACTGGGGTTGGATTAAAGAAGCGGGGAAGAAGGGGGCTAATTGACTAAACATACATTAAAAACATCGACAAACTATGAATAAGACTTGAATATCAATAAGAAAGAGTTAATCCCTAAGGATTACTCGACAAAAGTATAAAAAGAAACTAAGTTCAAAAGTTACATACTTAGACTACTGAATATTGTTCAAAAGTACATCAAAGAAATTCAAAGTTTGGCAGCGGAAGGGGTTCTAACTAAGCATCATATCCTTTACTCAACATCAACCGTCGCCGCTCACCGTCGCTTCAATCTGCACATTTAGAAAACAATGCAGGGCTAAGTACAAATGTACTTAGTGGGCACGATGCTGAAATCATAATCATAAGTATAAATAATCTGGCATTTTATAACCGTAGCGCATCGGGGTTTTGTTGAAAAGGCCCGAGCCTACTAAATATTTTCTGACTAATTTGTATAAAGCAGTTTGCGCAAGCATTTTTAGAGTATGTTATGTTCAATCTTGACCCAAACTAATTCACCGTGGCTGGTACCCCTAAACAGGATATCACATACACCACAGGTTACAAAGTGCACTAACTCTGGAAAGCACTTAGCAGCTAACTCAGAGCCGATCGTTAGTTAACCTAGTTAGATTAACTCTAAAAGTCTGGAAAATCCGAAGGTTAACTCAGAAAGGTACAAGAGAACTCACATAAAACAGTTAAACATTTTATGCCAAGATTATCACGTTGATAAAATACAATTATCAAAGCTGTAAACTTCACTTTCGGTTTGTGGAAAAACCCACGTTTTATTTTCATATAATAAAAGCCCACCTTGTAAATACAGAACTTATACGCAAAAGCTTCCAAGATTGGATCTTCGTTCTTTCTCTACAGTTGGCTTCCTCCTTCATCGTAAAATAAAATATACTTAAAAACGGTTCGTAAAAGATACTCGAAGAAAGAGAATCGAAGAAGTTTTAGTTGTTTCATTCTTTAGGCATTTGCACGCTTACTAGATGCGTTTTACTTAAATGGGAAACGAGACTTGTACCAATCTCGTTTAGAACTTGGAAGATCTTATACTTGACTCTCGAGTTAGTAGAGAAGGTAGTCGATGTCTTAATACGACTTTAAGGATTATAAGAAACTAAGTTGGAAAGAATCAACTTAGGCGATTTATATTTTAGTTCTTTGGACAACTTATGAAATTTCTCGTTTATTACTTCTTTAAAGAAAGGATAAGAGATACGATCTCGACTGGTTTTCATCATTAAAGGTCTTGTCCTTGACTCTAGGGTCAGATAGAAGGTATTCGTTAGATAAAACGGCTTAAACGATTGAAAGGAACTAAGTTGTGAACTAAACAACTTAGAAAACAAGAAACTGAAATTTCACTGCACAGTCCAGTAACTCTGGAGGCTGTCTAAAACAGAGGACTTGGAAACAGGGGGTGATCCCTGTACCACTAGAAAGCTTAAGAAGTCTAGTTCGTGCTCCAATTTACGGATCACAAATCCGATAAACTAGCTGGAAGATATTACAGTTTCCGGCAGGGGTCGCAAAACTGCCGCGAAAACCCTAATTGTTTGATAGGTTCGCCGTATAACGTTTTAGGTTCGTTTTAAATTCTTGTATTCAACTTTTTAGAAACTGAACTCTTAAGGCAGTCATCACGTACCTTCGTACGTGACAAACTCCTTCTCAACTTACTCAAAGGCACGACGTTCTAACGTCTTATTTCAACTAACAAGTACTATACCAACAAAGAAATCCAAACGCGTTCTAGTTCTCAATTACAACTATAACCCATATTATATCAACTCGGATGCTTATGATGTCAACTAGAAAGTTGTTCTAAATTTCATTATAAACAATAATATCAAATTAGAAATTTCATCCGACTTCCCGATTATTAGTTACAACTAGATATTCGTCTCTTACGCGATTTCCAAAAGTTGTCGGTTTTCGTTCAAATTTTACGACGTTAAACTATGTCTAATGTGAACCGTTTTCATGCATGCAAACATATCTTAACATCGTTATAACTCAGTTTATATTGTGATTTTTGTCTCTTACATTCCATTAAACATTTTTAGAAAATTTCCAATTAACTTCTATAATCAACTAATATAATTTGCAACAATATTCAACTAACCATTCATCATTTATATTAAACATGTATAAACTCCTAATTATCTTATAAATTTTCTGATTTCATACATACTTTAAGGGGATGATTTTCTTCTCAAATTAACAATATTTATTTACTAAACATACTCTTATATTACCAATTAATCAATTGCAATTCTATTATCAATTAACATGCAAAAACCCCTAATTTATACTTCAAACCCTAATTAAATTTCATAATAACATAGGGCTTTCAATCCCTTTTCATTCCAAATACTAATTAAGCATCTACTAAACATGAATCCATGATCAAAAGAAGAAAATTAGAAATTCTACCATTTTCCCAAAAAAAATCTGCATTAACATAGATGTTAGGTTTCTTATTTTTGTTCCATTTTAATCTCCAATTATCATATCTAACATATCTAATTTCATGATTCTAAGATCAATTCATCTATCCTATAACCTTAAAAATTTCGAACAAAATGGAAAAAGAGAAGAAAAGAAAACTAAATGGATAGAAATGGAGAGGAGATCATTACCTAAAGAATTAACAAAGGATGTATGGTGTTTTGTTGGATGAATTAAGGACTTGTATGATTTCTTCAAGCTCTTGAAGGGTCTTCAATGGTGGATGAAGGAGATGAAGAAAATGAAGATGGATGAATGGGAGAGAGCTGCCGAGAGAGAGAGTGGAGAGAGAGGGATGGAAATTGTTTTGTTGTAAATGATGAAATAATGAAAAATTTGACATGTGTAAAGGTGATTGTAGGTGTCATTAGTTTAATTAAGTCAACACATGCATGTTGACACCTAATTAAGGTGAGGTGGCGGCTGTCCATGCAGAAATTTGGAGAGTTACGTTTTTCCGGCGCGATCCGACGTTACGGGAAAACGAACGACGAAAAACGTTGTTCGGTACCAAATCGTCGCGATTCAATTTGACTTAAAGATTCTAACGTATGAACTTAATTAGAAAATAAATTTATAAAATTTATTTTGACAAAAACTCGGGACGACATAGTCCGAGTTTCGTCCGGAAAAACGTAAAATCAAACTTTTTCGGCGTGTTCGTATTGCAATTTTGTAAACGTAAAAATTAGACGATTTTCCGTTCTTAATTTACAACTAAAAACTTTTCGTACGCGCTATCCCTAAATACAGTAGTCATCTAACTGACTTCTGTAATTTATTTTTAATAACGGATTCGACCGTTAGCCTTAGAATTCATAAATTGTAAACTTAGGCGTGCAAAGCTATTTATTTAATTAACTTTAAATATTTTTAGAACGTAAGGAATTTACGGGGCATTACAATAGGGAGCTGTATGAACTGTGGCAAGACATTGAAACAGTTTAATCCTGACGAGGACGAATCAATCTCTCTGTCACATTTGTTCAAACTAGCACAGTATGTGCATGCTGAAATACCTGGATGGAAAAATTAGCTAGAGTGGTGGAAATACGATCGGGTAAATATATTTTTCTGCTTACTAAATCATGTATGTTTTTATAGCATTGTTCTGAGTATTCACGTAAATATTAAAACTTGAGAATAAAAAATTTAAGACATTTTTGTGACTTCGCAAAAGTTTAAGACACATTAGGAGGGACTAACAACATCAAATATTTTGGGTGTTTCGAATACAATATGTGATTATAAATGCTATTTCTGAATTATGAACAATGTGTAGCCTTCATAGTCAGTGTTGAAAATATCTTCTAAGAGTAGATATATTGTATGTTTAAACGGCTTGTTACCGTTTATCATGGCCTTTACGGTTGGTGTGCTTTGGAGATCGAATTTCCCACGCATAATTTGATCATATATGACTCAAAAGCTCACAAGTATGATTATGGAGACATGAAAGAATCGTGCAACATTTTGGTGCCACTATCACGATGGCTGCCACAGGTCCTCGACTACAGTGGTTTCTATGGGGCACGCGAGGAATTGAGCAACAAGCCTACCTGGAACGTCACGCATATTGACAAGGCCACAATGACTATCAGAAATACTAAGACTTTCGTGACGGGGGGCTATGCATTGAGAACCGTGGAGTCAATCATGGAAAGCTCGTTCCCACCGAGCTTCGTGAAGAAAGACATGGTGGACCATAGGAAGACTGTTGCTCTAAGTATCTTCAAGTACAGTGCCGACGGATCGACGCAAACTGGAAAGTCAACCTAGTTGGTGTATGTTTAAAAAAAACTTGGTTTATGTTGTACCTTATGGTCTAGGATTGATATTTGTTTGATGGATTTGGAATTTGGAATTTCAAACTTACTAATTGTGTGTTTGGTGTGTAATTTGTGTGTTAGGTTTGGAATTGGAAATTCAAACTTATTGCTATTTTGAGCAGTTAATATATGTAATTGTTGTCAAAGGCTTTTGTTATCAATTTCTAGTTTTAGGTTACTGCTAAAATTTGTTAGGGGTTTAGTATATTGTTTTTGATTATCCATTTTTTTTTTGTGATTGCTTTAAATTTTGAAGAGTTTAGTTTTTTAAATTTTTTGGGATTGACAGAAAATATCCAACTTCTTTTGTGATTCAGCAAAACATATGTTTTATTGTGTAGGTATGTCACAAATTGGTACTGACTTTTTTACAGTTACAACTTTACAAATTAGATTATGGTTTGTGAGTACTAAAAAAAGTAATGTTTTTTTGTGACTACACAGAAATATTAATTTTTTTTGGTTACTGGACAAAAAAAGATGATACTTGTTTGTGTAGTATATTTTGTTTTACTCCACAAAAATTTCAATTTGTACTGATAAAAAATTATATTTTTTTGTTACTACCAAAAAATAATTTTTTTTGTTTTACTCCACAAAAATTTCAATTTTTTTTTTGTGTGTCACATCCCCAAATCCCGAGGGACGGCAGAAGCCGGGGTGCGACTGGGATTGGATTAAAGAAGTGGGGAAGAAAGGGGATGAATAAATAAACATACATTAAATGACAGAATACTTCTATGAACCTGACTTTATTAGATAAAGAAAGAGTTGATCTTGAAGGATCACTCGACATAGTTCTACAAAAGCAAACTAAGTTATAGTACAAAACTTAGACTGCAGAGTTATATCAAGATAATACAAAAAGGTTTAGAGTTTGGCAGCAGAATAAACGTAGAATGTGACTCTGTTCTTCTTTCCTATCACTATCCTACTCAACCATCACCGCTTCCGTCGCTCAACCTGCACATTTAGAAAGCATATGCAGGGCTAAGTACACAAAACACTTAGTGGGCACTTTGCCGAAAACATATAATAAGTATTGATAAATTAGGCATTCTTATCTCTGCAGCACATCGGGGTTTTCTTTTAAAATGCCCGTGTCTACTAAAATATTTTCTTATCATTTTCACAATTTAGCTTGGCCAAACATTTTTTTCTGACAGATGTTACGTTCAATCTTGCCCAATAAGAATCACCGTGGCTGGTTACCCCTCAACAGGATACCACATACACCACAGGTTACTGTGTACACTAACTTTGGAAAGCAAGTCGGCTAACTCAAAGTCCGATCGTTTTAGTTAACAAGTCGGTTAACTAATAAATTCTGGATAATAGGTCGGCTAACTCAGAAGGGTACAAGAGAACTCACATAAAACATAAAATAATTTATGCCTGATAATCACTTTGGATAAACACAGTTATCAAAGCTATAAATATCACTTTCGATTTGTGGAAAAACCCACATTTTGTTTGATATATATAAAAGCCCACCTTAAAGATTACAGAACTTCTAATCGAGCTTCCGTTCTTCAATCTTCCGTCCTATCCTTGTGCTGACTTCCTCCTTCATCGTACATAATCATACTTTGATAAGTCGTCGATACGATAAATGAAAATGGAAATCGAAAACGAAATCGAATTAGTCTTTTAAGCTTTTTAGGCATTTGCACGCTAAACTAGATTCTTTTAGTTAAACGGGAACGAGACTCGAACACATCTCGTTTAGAACTCATTTGGTTCCTGTACTTGACACTTAGGTCGGTAAAACTGAAGTCGATTGCTTACAACGATTTAGAAGATCAAAAGGAATTAAGTTGAAAAGAATTCAACTTAAGAAACTACGTTTTTGAAATTACTGTTCAGATCAGTAAGTTCACCCAGAACAGGGGATTCCGAAACAGGGGACGTGCCTTGTACCAAAAGAAAGCCACGAATGTCTAGTTTACTCTCCAATTTACGGATCTCGATTTCGTTAAGCGAGCTAGGAGATATGACAGTTTCCGTGAAAGTCGCAAAACTGTCCGCGGCTAACCCTAATGTTCTTTAACTCGATGTACGACTTCCTAGGCTCGATTTATGTTATTCCACCTTATTTTCTACGAAATTACTGACCCAAGGCAGTCAACACGTATCCTCATACGTGATGAGCTCCTTTTCATTTCTCGATCACAAACACGACGATTAATTCTTCGTCTTTCAAATTACACAATTACTAAACCAAAATAACTTAACATTTCAAATCCTAACTTCTCGATTTCAACTATAATTATCATTTCATAACTCGGATGAACACGTCGTCAACTACAAACTTGTTCTCTTATCGATAACATTCATTAATATCTAATTACTTTCCTTACTCGTCTTTTCTATCAACACTTATATTTATTCATTCGTCTCTTACGAAATATCTGACGTCATTGGAATTCGATCCAATTCTACAATATTATTAATCGTCTATCAAGAATCATTAGTATGTGAATCATAACCTCAATTCATTATCTAATCTTGACTTATTTATGAATCTTCGTCTCTTACACTTTTCATATTATTTTTAGAAAAATCTAAATAAATTCATGTCATCATCTAACATTATATAGAACCATAATTTATCAACCAATCCTCAATATAATCAAACTATACCAAACCCCTAATTCCTTATTAATTATCGGTTTTGACATTAAATTAGGAGAGGTGATTTTCTTCATTAATTCAATCCATTAATCCATTTCTAAACCTACTACATTAAGTATTATCCAATTAATTAAAGATTAAGCATCCTACTACTATAATCCCTAAATTTCGGTCATACCCTAGATATAGGGGTTTTAAAATTTTTCTTCAATTTAACCCTAGAAATCTATTCCTATCCATCTCAATACAAGAATTAAAGCTTGAATCATTCCAATTCTTCTCCCACCAAAATCGGTCCTTAACAAAAATTGAAGAAAAAGAATTCCAATTGGATAGATGTGTAGCTCATGAATTTACCTTGAATATTTATGAAATTAGAAATGGAGATTGATGGAAGATGAACACTTGATGAAGAAATCCTTGCTAAGCTTGAGCTTTAATGGTGGAATTGGAGAACAAAAATTTAGAGAGAAATGAAGGGGATGGTGGCGGTGGAAATGAGGAAGTGAGAAGGAAAAGGATGACTAATTAGTTGATGAAATATCTAATAACAACAATAGGTGTAAAGGTGTGGAAAGAAAATAGTACATGAGGTGTAAAGTAGAAATAATATAAAAATAAAATATCCTAAGGTTGTGTGTGTGTATGTCGGCTAGGAGGGGAATTTTTACCCCATTTATCGCGTTTTTTCCGGCTGGTTACGACGTTATAAAAATCGAGAAATAAAAACGTATTCGGGTACGTTTTTATCAAAATCCGATTCGACCATTAAATCCGATATATTTTTCATACTCGGAAAGTATATTTTAAACTTTAAAAAACTAATAAAAATTCGGGACATCACAGTCCGAATTTCGTCCAGAAAATAATAAAAACTAACTTTCTCCGGTGAACTCATATTGAAGAAAAAGTGAATGTAAAGTGTTCGACGGTTTTTCGAACTGAGTTCTAGAACTCAAAAGTTTTTCGTACGCGAAAACCCTAATATAGTAGTCATCTAACTGACTTCCGTAATTTATTTTCAGAAACGGATTTCACCGTTGGTCTTAGGATTTAATTTCATGAACTTAGGCATACAAAGCCATAATTATTATTAACTTTTATTTTTAAAGACAGTAGAAATTATCGGGTATTACATTGTGACTCCACAAAATTTTGATTTTGAAGATTTTTTTTGCTCCATGAAATTTTTTTGTTACTCAGCAAAAATTTTATATTTTTTTTGGAATCTCCTTAAAAATATCATATTTTTTTATTACTCCACAAAAATTTCATGTGTTTAATTTTTTTTTGTTACTCAACAAAAATTTCAAATTTTTTTTGTGACTCCACAAAATTTTGAATTTTAATACTTTTTGGTTAGTCCACAAACAATTTTTGTTACTCAACAAAAATTTCAAATTTTTTTGGTGACTCGACAAAAATTTCATAATATTTTTTTTCAGCAAAAAAAAATGTCTATTATTTTTGTGACTCAACAAAAATTTCAATATTTTTTTGTGAATCCACAAAATTCTTATTATGTAACTCCACAAAATATTTTTTTCGAACACAAACAATGTGAAACTTTTTTTGTGATTCAACAAAAATAAGGGAAGAATTTTAGAAACTCCACAATTTGTTATTTTGTTTTTGTGAATGACAAAAATATGCGTAACAGAAAATGCTTTCAAAAAATTTAAACAAAGTCACTAAACCAAGTAATATAGAAAAAATTGTACAAAATGTATAAGCATTACATGTTAGACTAACATGTTCGAAATAGATAGCTAATATAAAAGTCACAACAAAACAACAAAAAAAAATTCAATCAACCAGATGAGGACATTTTCTACGTGTATGACTGGTGTCACGACAAATACTGCAAGCCTTTGGTTTCCGCGTATTTCTTGGTACTTTTGAAGAAGTTGGTTTGGAAGTAGTAACATATGCAGTACACGTGGAATTGTAATGACCACGTTGCTTGCATCGAGAGCAAAAACGAGATGAAGAGCGTGAGGACTCACAGAAAGATGGAATGCGTTTAGTCTTGGGCCTCCCAGCTTGACGTGGACTGCCAGGAGGATGGACAATCATATCTCGTACATGTTCAGGCAGATTCCAGTCATCCCGGCTTGGATTTGGGTTGACATCACCAGCATACATGTCACACAAGTTACGAGTAGTGAAAATATGCGAGACATAGGATATTGGCTGCTCCTTTGCAGAGCTACAAAACAATAAAAAAGAACAACATAAATATTATAGAGATATAAAGTACAGTATAAAGGGATTGAAGTAGAGTAACAACCTTATTGCAGCAGCAGCATGAGAACAAGGGAACATATTGAGATCAAATTCTCGGCATGAAGAAGAATGGATCTCGAGATCAACCATAAAAGTTTTCCCACAATTCTTTACACAATACCGTGTAGCGTTAATGGGTTCCACAACCATTTTAAAGCCTCGTTCAATCCTAACAGCTAGTTCGTCTGCAATCCTAGGAGAAAGTTCATGTGTACGGCTTAAAGCTAACTGACGCCTCTCAACAAACCAACCAAAAACCATTGAGCGAACACAATCAAGGAGAGTGCATACAAGTAAGGTCCTAGCCCAACGTAGTGTAGAATTGATATTTTCACACGCATTAGACGTCATTACACCTTAACGTCGAACAGGAGAAAAACTGTTTGCCCAACGGGTAGGATCTATCTCTAACAATTTACGGTGAGCTTTGGGACACATGTCTTGAATAACATTCATTAGGTGGTAAAAGTCTTCCTTCCTAGCACATGATGCTGCTTTCTGGAATGCCTTCACAACATTGGCGCCGTATGGAGTAAGATTTTTCTGAATATGGAAACAACAAAGGACATGCATTAGTCCAGGATATACTGTCTGAACAGCTTTGCTTATGCTAACATGTTGATCCGAAACAATCACCAAATCATTTAGTTGAACAAAAGCTTTCTTAACTTCCGACAAAAACCATATCCAAGATCTATCGTTCTCCTTATCGCCAATACCAAAGGCAAGGGGAAAGATTTGTTCATTTGCATCCTTTGATGCAGCTACAAACATAACTCCTTTATACTTACCCTTCAAGTGCGTTGCATCGACACAGATAACAAGACGACATGATGAAGCAAAACCAGAAATAGGAGCACTGAGAGCCATGAATGCAAATTCAAAGGTATTATCATTATCAATCTGCAACGACACAACAGAATCCGGATTACAAGTTTCGGTCATATGTAAGAAGCCAGGAAAATGTCTGAAAGAGTCATCGCTGTCACCGTATATCTATTGGATCGCATGATTGTGGGCAGCCCATGCAACTGAATATGATATCTACAAAAATAAACAAAAGGTACAGATGATTTTTGGGGAAGCAGAAAAATTTATACAAAAATTTTGTTACTGCAAAATGTTTTACTTGGATGCTTTAATAATTTAAATGCCCAGAAGTTTAAGAATAAGTTTTTTGTGACAGTGGTAATATTAAACACGTTGAAAATAGAAAGAACATACCTTAAAACCAATATTCAGATTGGAGAAAGTGAACCATTTCTTTTGGCCGCAAGATAGCACCTCGAACCATTAGCCGCGGAGCAAAAAAAGCACCCACAACACTAGAGCACATGGTCCTGTGCTTATTGACTCTCAAATCCAACTCACATGTATGGGGTGCTCGCCAATGTGTGATTCGCCAAAAACCCTTTACACAAGGAGCAGCAGACCGCATATGAAATTGGCATCTATTAGGGTACTTACAATGCACATAATATTTCGTTCCACTTGAACGCTCAACAGAAAACTCATACTTATTGGTCAAATGATAAAGACCAACAGCATACATCAAGGTCGGTTTATCAACATACATAGCACCCAAAGCCAAATCATCGGTACTGAATTTCATTTCAAAGTCACCCTCAACATTACCTTCAGGAACAGGTACAATTGCTTTAGACAATGGAGATAGATTCTTCTCTCCTTGTTTGGAAGTCTCTTTATCGGGGTGGTAAATACTACGTGGGGGTGATTGAGTAGTCAATGGAGGCACAAAATTACTATTGTGCAGGAATGGATGAAAAAGAGGAGCAGGCTCACCGTCATTATAAAAGGAATCATATTCATAGCCATCCTCTTCATCCAAACTGTCACTGCTAACAGCATCATCATCGGGTTCAAAATCATCATCTTCATCATCGTTGTCCTCTCCCGATTCACAATGATCACCAACATAAGACTCATCAATTGATGACTTCTCAGCATGTTTCCTTTTATGTTTGGTGCCATCTGTTTTAGTGCATTCTTTCAAAGGTGATGCAACAGTAACGCAGAATTTCCTAACACCATTCTCTAATGCAAAGTTGAGCTCAACATCATTAGTGACATTAAAGCGAACACAAGTACCATCATCTATTGGAGAACCCACCAAGCAAGATACTAAATATAATCCCGAAAACTGTTGAACACCACAAATGTTTGACTGAATTTTGCTTAGGAAATTTGGAAATGAACGCTCAACATTGGATAATAGCAACAACAACTTGTCACCACCTTGGTACAAGTCATTAATCCAAACACCACCAAAATGAACTACAACTGACGTGAAATCCATCTGATAAAGTTGAACAGAAAGAAACCAAATATAATGGGTAGACAAAAAAAGTCTTTCAATTGAAACAAGTAATTGACCCAACCATTCTGTTTTCATAGCGTATATCAATCGAAAGAATGAAAGAAACAATAATATAAAACCCAAATCCAATTGAAAGAATGACATCCACCCCCAAATTCAAATAATGTATATCATGCAAATCGTGTATAAGAAGACCCAAAAACAACAATCTAAAACTAAAAATAGAATGTTACCGATGTGGTAAAATATATTAGGAGAATTAATCGAACAACCCATACCTGAAAAAGATGGGAGATTGTCGACGCAGATTAGAAGGAATTAGAATGAAGAATGTGTCGAGTAGGGCTTTTCTCACAATTGAAGAAAACCCACATTTTGAATTTGGGGGTAGATGATATATTTTTGTGGAATAATGAATTTCACGTAACATATATACCTCTATCGTCAAGATCCTGACTCAGTTAAGAAAAAATGCGTTTTCATGGTCTATATATATATATATATACATGTTTTGTTACTGAGCAAATTTCATGTAACCAAAAAATGTAAGTCATTTTTTTGTTACTACGCAAATTTTAATAGATTTTTTTTACTAATCAAAATCTCGTGGGAAAGAGTATTTTGCAACAAGGAACAAAGAATAAACACATTTTTTGTTACTACTCAAATACTTAAGAATTACTTCCTACTCATATTTACTAAAAATGAATTTCGAATTCCTTAATTTTTTGATACTTAGGTAAGATGCATTATTTTTTTGGAACCACTAAAAATTGTTGTGGAGATCAGTAACCCATAATTCCAAAAGGCAGTTAAAATTGAGGACATATTAACATGTATGCTTGTATATTAAAAAATGAGGTTACTAAACCAAAATTAAAAGTACATTATTGTCAACACTTAAAAATATGTTACTGCACAAAAAAAAGGTAAATATTAGTGAATGCATAAACACAGAATACAATTTAGAAGGCTCAAATTGATATAGATAATTACGAAGTTAGATAACCTAATAAGCGATGTTAGAATTACAAGTACGAGTTCAAAAACTAACAACAAAAAAATCACTAAAATACATCCAGAATTCTACTATCTAAAAAGCTACAACAATAAGCGTGAATAGCAAAGCACCTATTGCATAATCCTTCCACCGGGACTTCAATTTCAAACCAGATATTTCCTGTCTCAATTCAAAATCATTCAAAGTGAGCTGTCCATTAGATTCTTCAGCTTCATTCTTTGCAGTACGGAGTTGATTACACTCAAATTCTACGACACGAAATTTATGTTGCAGATCATCCCTCTCCTTACGATATTGAGCAGCAATTGTAGATGCAATATTTTCTGATAAAACCATCTTCCTATATGATTCTTGGAGATGGCCAAGCTGTTCCTTATACATATCACGATCACGACAAAGTTGTTTAATGTAATCACGTTGAATATCCGTAACATTAAGATCAATCCAATCACAAAACTCACAAACATCCTTCTGTATATTACAATAAATTTTTCATCACACAAATAAACACTGAAAAAAGACATCATGCTTTAAAGAAACTATAAAAAATAAAATAGAGAATTTTGTACCTCAATATTAGGACAACTTAAATACCTCCTAGCAGGATCTTCATCAGACCAAGACGTGTTAACCATGACTTTCAAACCATATTTACATGTCATTTCAACCATGGTTCCTGCAAAATATACCATTAAAATGTAAACATGTAAAGGTAAGCTTCAAAACGGGAGCATTAACATCAACCAAAATGTAAACTTAAGACATTAACCATAAGAAAAGCAAACTTGAAAATGTGCCTATAAAAGTATATTCATTTATACCTAATTTACAAACAACTATCTGAAAGTCATAATGTGTTAAAGCACAAAAACATGGAAAACAAATATAAATAAAAAATACAAAGATTTAAACAATCAGCCTACACAAAAAAAGTAGAAATTTTGTTACAGCACAAATAGGTAAAATTTTTGCAGCACAAATTCAGCTGATGGTACCCTGACCTTAAATCTATTTTGGAGAAGACTCCTGCACCCTTAAGCTGATCGAACAGATCCTCGATCCTTGGCAAAGGATATTTGTTCTTGAGTGTGATCTTGTTCAGTTCTCGATAATCTATACACATTCTCATCGATCCGTCCTTTTTCCTAACAAACAACACGGGTGCTCCCCAAGGTGAGACGTTTGGCCTGATGAAACCAAGGTCTAGCAATTCTTGTAACTGGATTTTGAGCTCTTCTAGTTCTTTCAGTGCCATCCTATATGGGGCTTTAGATTTAGGTGCGGCTCCTGGTTCTAAGTCGATCGTGAAGTCCACGTGACGATCTGGTGGCAATCCTGGTAACACTTCTGGAAAGACGTCTTCATATTCATGTTGTCTGTAAATGTGTAATACCCCAAAATTTCCGTACAATCTTAAAAATTTAAAGTTAATAATAAAAATGGCTTTGCATGCCTAAGTTTATAATTCTGAATTCTAAAACCAACGGTGAAACCCGTTTCTGAAAATAAATTACGGAAGTCAGTTAGATGACTACTGTATTTAGTTGACTTCCGTAATTAATTTTGGGAAACGGATTTCACCGTTGGTTTTAGAACTCAGAATCGTAAACTTAGGCGTGCAAAGCCATCTAGGACTCGTGTTACTGCTCGGAAGAGCCAGCCCTTGGCCACGAGCGAGCGTACCATATTAGATATGATACAAGACGAGTATTATGAGTTCGAGGCAGATTACGGTGAGGAGGATGTGGGGCAGATAGTTAGCAACTTTTTGTCGGTTTACTTTCCAGTACGGCACTTGATTCCGGAGAGTTAGGCGATATCCGACCTGATTGTGCACTTACCGGATGAGTGGCGCGGTTGGGCGCACCGCGTGGCGTGGTACTTTCTTAGGATTTTCGGCGACGACACCGAGCCGACTGGCAACTACACAGGATTCGCCCTGTTTGTACACAGGTGATTCTTTGACAGCAGATTCATGCTTCCAGTTCCTTTTGAGCCGCATCTCTCCTACAGTCACTTTTCCGTAGAGACCGAGCTAGAGCACCTCGACTTGGACCCAGAGTTTTCCGCCTTATTGGAGTTACCACCAGACTTTGTGCCGAGTGAGGAGTCTGATGCGGAGTCAGAGCAGTTAGAGGTAGACGAGGAGCCTGCTGTTACACCAGAGTTACCGCCAGTTAGTATACAGATCGAAGAGTTGATCCCAGGACCGGGATTCGTAGAGATCGACGTCGAGACAGCCGCGTTGTTAGGACTATCTTCACCGTTCTTACCTGACGTTTGTGTTAGAGTTAGAGGACCTTTAGAGACATGACTGTTTCAGGCAGAGTCAGAGTACCGAGGGATCGACGCGGAGCTTGCCGCCATGTTAGAGCTACCATCTCCATTGACACCGCTTGAGGGGATCTGTGCGAAGTGGGGCATAGTCAGAGGTCAGATGGAGGCAGGACCATCCAGAGTCCGTTCTAGGGAGGAGTTCGAGTCAGGTTCAGGTTCCGGTTCCGTTCCAGAGCACCTTCTTCCTCTGAAGAAGCGTGCAGTAGAGCTCAGTGAGGACTACCTTGTTTCCGACCTGGAGGAGACAGTTCCAGAGACACCGTCACCACCTCTGCTTACACTTTCTGACGGCTCTACTCTGAGGGAGGACGAGGCACTCCAGCTCGTCTTTAGTTCAGAGTCTGAGGAGGAGGACACGGACGAGGATCCTGAGGAGGACCCGGACGAGGATCCGGAGGAGGACCCAGAGGAGGGCTCTTAGGGTTTGCAGGCCGTAGAGGGCAGTTCCGACTCGATTATAGTTTGTCGAGTAGAGCGTCGTAGACGCATGTTAGTAGTAGTAGTAGCTCTTTTGTCCTGTACATAGTAGGATCAGTAACTAGTTTTTGTCGTACTCTAATGGATACAAAATTTTATGAATCGTTTCCGTTCTAGTACTTTTAGTAAGTACGGAGATGCAGCCTATTAGTGCATCCGGTAAATAGTAGGCAGTCAGCCTAGTTTAAACTAGTAGTAGTCTAACTTTTTGTATAAGTTCTCGTTGGAGGCAGAATTAATATTCCTTTTGATCTATATATATATACATGACCCATGAGAGGGTTTTTAATCACAAGAAAAATTTCCTATGAATCGTGAAATTAAATCAGGATGTCAATGAATTCGTGTGACGAGAAATTTAAGTCTAACTTGAAAGTTAAAAGATTTCGAAGTAATATCGAAACTATGTTCGACATATCGTCCCGTGAACTTGACTAAGTTGAGAACGAGCTAGTAAGTACTAAGAGCGATTAACAGAAAAGACTAATGAGAATTTCAATTTTCCCTAAATCAAAGAAAATGCCGCCAAGAAAAGTTAACAATAGGAGAGGTCGAGGATCTGGGAGGCCTCGAGGACGTGGGAGACGTCAACCAGAGAACGACAGAGAACAAGAGCACGAGCAGAATGCTACCCCATCACCATCCCCATCACCATCCCCATCACCACCCCCATCACCACCACCCCGTAGGGATATTGAGGATTTATTCCTCAAGCCCCCCCGATGTTTAATGGAATGGGAAGCCCTAGCGATGCTGAGCTATGGGTAAGATCTATAGAGAAGATATTCAAACTCCTCAGATGTACTGATGAGGAGAGAATGCTATGTGTCGCGTTCCAACTAACTGGATCGGCAGATTATTGGTGGGAAGCTAGGTAGAAGGTGATACCCGCAGAGCAGCTGGCTCGTTTCAAGTGGGAGGAATTCAAGGAAATACTGTTTGATAAGTATGTACCCAAGACGTATAGAGCACAAAAGGAAGCCGAGTTCTATAGTTTGAAGCAAGGAAAGCTGACCGTAACAGAGTATGACGCCAAGTTTTGCGAACTGTCTAGGTATGCGCCGACTTTGGTTGATACCGAGGAGAAATTATCAAAGAAATTCCAAGGAAGACTACGACATGAACTGGGAATTGCATTAGCTAGTCATGGGGGACTAAGCTACACTAACATTTTGGGAAGAGCTTTGGAAATGGAGGCCGTCGTGCCTGACGAGAAGAAAGTTGTACCAACTGCACCAGCTCCAGCACAGAACCAGAACCGAGGCTATTATAACAACAATAATAGCAACTATCAGGGAAAGAGGAAGTGGAATGGAGGAGGTAGCGGAGGCTACAATCAGAACTTCAACAACCAGGGAAGTCAGAGAAGGGGAAATCAGCAGGGCTATCAGCAGCCTGGTCAGAACAACAACAACAACAACAGTAACAGCAACAAAAGACCGTGGCAGGGAAACAACTAATCGGGGTTGTTTATTCAGGGGAATAAGCAGAACACACCATGGAAGGGAAACGGTCAAAAGAACCAGCCGCAAGGGCAGCAACGAAACTTCAACCAGGGAGAAATTAACCCAGGGAGGGTTACCATTCCTGTCTGCCCTAAGTGCAACAGAGCCCATCCCGGAGTCTGTCAGATAGGCACCCCCAACTATTTCAATTGTGGACAGAAGGGGCATATGAAGAAAGATTGCCCGAAACCGCTGCAAGCCATACCTCTCAGAGCCATACAAGCACAGCCGCAGCCGCCAATGAACCAACAGCAGTTCCAGCAGCATGCACAGCAGCAACAGAATGCGAGGGCATGCACTATCAAACAGGGTGGCCAGCACAAGGGAAAAGGCAACCTAGCAGGTATGGGAAAACTACACAACATCCCTATTAAGATACTGTTTGATACTGGCGCATCGCATTCTTTCATTGCTGGCTCGTGTGCCGATAACTTAGACATCAGACCTGTAAGAGCTGCACATTCTATGAGAGTAGCTACACCTTCAGGAGAGATCACTACTTCCACGCATGTTTGCTCTAACCTAGAACTAGAAATAGGAACTCTTAAGGTTAAGGCGAACAACTTAAACGTTATGATAATGTGGGACGTAGATATAATCCTAAGAATGGATTGGTTGTCAAAGAATTATGCCACAATTCTCTGCAACGAGAGAAAAATCTCTTTTCAACCCCCGGGTAAAGAACCAACCGAATTCCACGGAATTTCCATGGGTAGAGGCGTACCAATTATATCAGCCCTTCAAGCCACGAAACTCATGAAGAAGAAAGGTACCACAGCTTATCTTGTGTACCTAGTCGGAGAGCCAGGAGCCAAGAAGACCATCCAAGACGTAAAAATTGTGAATGAATACGAGGACGTCTTTCCAGAAGTGTTACCAGGATTTCCACCAGATCGTCACGTGGACTTCACGATCGACTTAGAACCAGGAGCAGCTCCTAAGTCTAAAGCCCCATATAGGATGGCACCGAAAGAACTAGAAGAGCTCAAAATCCAGTTACAAGAATTGCTAGACCTTGGTTTCATCAGGCCAAGCGTCTCACCTTGGGGAGCACCAGTGTTGTTTGTTAGGAAAAAGGACGGACCGATGAGAATGTGTATAGATTATCGAGAACTGAACAAGATCACACTCAAGAACAAATATCCTTTGCCAAGGATCGAGGATCTTTTCGATCAGCTTAAAGGTGCAGGAGTCTTCTCCAAAATAGATTTAAAGTCAGGGTATCATCAGCTGAAGATCAATCCTGAAGACGTACCGAAGACCGCCTTTAGAACCCGATATGGCCATTACAAATTCCTAGTAATGCCATTTGGTTTAACCAACGCTCCAGTTGTATGCATGGATCTTATGAATAGAGTTTTCCACCCTTACTTGGACAAATTCGTTTTAGTATTCATTGACGACATCCTCGTTTACTCTAAGAATGAAAAGGAGCACGAGGATCATCTACGGATAGTGTTGGAAACACTAAGAACTGAGAAACTCTACGCCAAATTCAGTAAATGCGAATTTGGGCTGAAGGAAGTAATGTTCCTTAGACACATAGTATCGGCGGAAGGAATCAAAGTATATCCAGCCAAGGCAGAAGCAGTGCACAACTGGAAGTCACCAACGAGTCAGAACGAGATTAGAAGTTTCTTAGGTTTGGCAGGCTACTACAGAATATTCATCGAAGGATTCTCCACGATTGCTAGGCCGATGACACAACTACTCAGGAAGGAGACCAAATTTAAATGGACGGACGAGTGCGAGAAGAGTTTCCAAACACTTAAGGAAAAGCTAACCACAGCGCCAGTATTAGCTCTTCCAGACGCCAGCAAGGAATATGTGGTTTACACCGACGCCTCGAAAAATGGATTAGGTTGTGTCTTAATGCAAGATGGACGAGTGATAGCTTATGCTTCACGACAACTTCGACCTCACGAAGTTGAGTACCCAACCCACGACTTAGAACTCGCAGCCGTGGTGCATGCGTTAAAAATTTGGAGACACCATCTCTATGGTGTAAGGGTTGAGATATTCACTGATCACAAGAGCCTGAAGTACTTTTTCGAGCAGAAAGAACTGAATATGAGACAAAGGAGATGGCTCGAACTAGTCAAGGTTTACGACTGCGGAATTAACTACCATCCCAGAAAGGCTAATGTGGTAGCAGATGCATTGAGTCGCAAGGCTCCAACGAAGTTAGGATGGAAAAAACTTTAGTGCGAGAATTCGAGAAAATAGATATCAAAGTGCTCGACACGCCAGCTATGATAACAAGTCAGATAGCAGCATTAGAAGCTACACCAGATTTAAGGGAAAGAATCATCAGTGCTCAGAGGAAGGACAAGTCAATGGAAAAGTTACGATTAAGGATAAGAACAGAGAAACCAGATGGATATTCCGAAGCACCAGACAATGCGATACTTTATGAAGGCAGGATTTGTATTCCTGAAGACGACAGCGAACTGAAGAATGAGATCTTGAGTGAGGCTCACGATACACCTTATACAGCACACCCAGAAAGTACGAAAATCTATTAAGATTTGAGAAGGAACTTCAGGTGGAATGGAATGTAACGAGACGTTGCCTCGTTTGTAGAAAGATGTTTGGCATGTCAGCAAGTTAAGGCTTTACACAGACGACCGTATGGATTGCTACAACCATTGGATGTCCCAGAATGGAAATGGGAAGGCATAGCTATGGACTTTGTCACAGGCTTGCCTAGGTCAAGAAGAGGAAACACAGCTATTTGGGTAATTATCGATAGACTTACGAAGTCAGCACATTTCTTGCCGATTAAGACTACCTACGGATCAAAGAAATTAGCTCAGTTGTACGTTAGAGAGATTGTACGTCTTCATGGAGTACTGAAGGTCATAATATCAGATAGAGACGCCAAATTTACCTCGAGATTTTGGATTATGATGCAGAAAGAATTGGGAACAGAGCTTAACTTCAGTACAGCGTTTCACCCACAGACTGATGGACAGTCCGAGAGAACGATTCAGATTTTAGTCGATATGTTAAGGACAGTGGTATTGGACCGAAGCGCGAATTGGGAAGAAATCCTACACTTAGTCGAATTCGCTTACAACAACAGCTATCAGGCCACGATAGGAATGACGCCGTATGAGGCTTTGTATGGAAGGAAATGTAGATCACCACTTTATTGGGACGAAGTAGGTGAGAGAAAGAACCTAGGCCCCGATGCAGTAAATAAGATGATTGAGATAGTTCGGCAGATACGAGATAGAATGAAAGAAGCTCAGAGCCGACAGAAGTCTTATGCCGATGATCGTCGAACCAATCTTGAGTTTGAAATAGGAGATAAAATTTTCCTTAAGATATCACCGACCAGAGGAATCCTTAGATTCGGAGTTAAGGGTAAACTAAGACCCAGGTTCATAGGACCTTATGAAATCCTCGAGAAAATAGGACCCGTCGCTTATAGATTGGCCTTACCACCAAGTCTAGGAAGTGTCCACAACGTATTTCACGTTTCTCAATTGAGAAAATACGTCTATGATCCTAAGCACGTCATTAGTCAGCAAGACGTAGTTCTTGAATCTGACCTAAGCTACAAAGAGAAGCCGATATCGATTTTGGATAGGAAAGTCCAAGAATTAAGAACCAAATCGATACCAATCATTAAAGTGCTATGGAACCACCACAGGCAAGAAGAAGCCACGTGGGAACTCGAGGAGAAGATGAAGGAGAGATATTCTCATCTTTTTGCAGAAGATATGCAAATTTCAGGACGAAATTTTTTGCAAGGGGGGTAGGATGTAATACCCCAGAATTTCTGTACAGTCTTAAAAATTTAAAGTTATTAATAAAAATGGCTTTGCACGCCTAAGTTTACGATTCTGAATTCTAAAACCAACGGTGAAATCCTTTTCCGAAAATTAATTACGGAAGTCAGCTAGATGGCTACTATATTTAGGGTTATCGTGTACGAAAACTTTTTAGTTTTGGAACTCAGAACGGAAAACCGTCTGATTTTTACATTCACGAAATCGCGATACGAACTCGCTCGAGAAAGTTCATTTTTATGATTTTCCGGACGAAACTCGGACTGTGATGTCCCGAGTTTTTGTCGGAATTAAGTTTTTTAAATATTACTTTCCGAATAAGTTAAATATGTCGGAATTTGAACGAATCTCGTTAGATGTTGATTAATGAATCTCGTTAGATGTTGATTAATGTCGGAATTCGTTCATTTTCTACGACATCAATCATCATCTAACGAGATTCATTATTATATATATCATCACCTCATATCATTACTTAAACTCAACTTAAATTCAATTCTTTGTCTCTTACGTTCTACAAAATAATTTTAGAATAATTCCAATTAATTCCTATTATCAACTAACATCATTAGAAACATTAATTCATCAACATATCATCAACTAAATCAAGCTACATGAAAACCCCAATTTTCTTCATAAAATCGGTAATAGCATGCATTAGGGCGGGTTGATTTTCTTCATCGATTAACAACATTAATCCATTTATCATACTATTACAACATCAATTAATCGATTATCAATACCATTACAACATTAATCAAAAATCCATCTCAAACCCTAAGCCTAATTTCGGTCCTCACTTATAATCATAGGGCTTTTCATTTCTTCTTGTTTTAATCACTAATTAAACTACTCCTAAGTAATATTATACCATCAATTGAAGAATCAAATTATCCTACATGGAACCCCCAAATTTTCGGTATTTAGATAGAAATTAGGGTTCTTGAATTTCTTCAATTTTAACCATAGATCCATATATAATACACCTAATTACACTAATTAAAGATCAAAACATCTAATCTCCATCATCCATAAAAATTGATCCAACTTAAAAATAGAAAGAAATGAATTTGGAATGGATAGAAGTGAAGAGGAGACAAATACCTTGACAATTAATAAAAGAAGTTAGAAAATTCGATGGAAGATTAATGACTTGTGTGAAAATCCTTGTCCAAGCTCCAAGCTTCTTCAATGGAGGATGGGAGAAAATGGAAGTATAGTATATGTATGTGTGTGTTGGGTTTTGGGGAGAGGGAGAGGAGTGAGGATGGTGGTGATGACTAATGTATGTAGAATAGTAACAACATAGGTGTAAAGTGTTAATTAAAAGGACATTAGTCATAACCTTAATACTATACAAAAAATGAAATATCTAGCTTAGAGAGAGAGAGATGAAGTCGGTCAAGAGGGAAGAAAAGAGAAAAATACGCGTTTTTCCGGCGCGATACGACGCTACGGAAATCAAAAGACGAAAAACGTAGCTCGGCACAAAATCGTCAAATTCCGATTCGACCAAAAATTCTAACGTATTTAACTTATTCGGAAAGTAATATTTAAAAACTTAATTCCGACAAAAACTCGGGACGTCACAGTCCGAGTTTCGTCCGGAAAATAAAAAAAAATGAACTTTCTCGGGCGAGTTCGTATCGCGATTTCGTGAATGTAAAAATCAGACGGTTTTCCGTTCTGAGTTCTAGAACTAAAAAGTTTTTGTACGCCATAACCCTAATTACAGTAGTCATCTAGCTAACTTCCGTAATTAATTTTCGGAAACAGATTTCACCGTTAGTTTTAGAATTCAGAATCGTAAACTTAGGCGTGCAAAGCCATTTTTATTAATAACTTTAAATTTTTAAGACTGTACGGAAATTCTGGGGTATTACATCCTATCCCCCTTGCAAAAAATTTCGTCCCGAAATTTGCATACCTTCTGCAAAAAGATGAGGATATCTCTCCTTCATCTTCTCCTCGAGTTCCCACGTGGCTTCTTCTTGCCCGTGGTGGTTCCATAGCACTTTAATGATTGTTATCGATTTGGTTCTTAATTCTTGGATTTTCCTATCCAAAATCGATATCGGCTTCTCTTCGTAGCTTAGGTCAGATTCAAGAACTACGTCTTGCTGACTAATGACGTGCTTAGGATCATAGACGTATTTTCTCAATTGAGAAACGTGAAATACGCTGTGGACACTTCCTAGACTTGGCGGTAAGGCCAATCTATAAACGACGGGTCCTATTTTCTCGAGGATTTCATAAGGTCCTATGAACCTGGGTCTTAGTTTACCCTTAACTCTGAATCTAAGGATTCCTCTGGTCGGTGATATCTTAAGGAAAATTTTATCTCCTATTTCAAACTCAAGATTGGTTCGACGATCATCGGCATAAGACTTCTGTCGGCTCTGAGCTTCTTTCATTCTATCTCGTATCTGCTGAACTATCTCAATCATCTCATTTACTGCATCGGGGCCTAGGTTCTTTCTCTTACCTACTTCGTCCCAATAAAGTGGTGATCTACATTTCCTTCCATACAAAGCCTCATACGGCGCCATTCCTATCGTGGCCTGATAGCTGTTGTTGTAAGCGAATTCGACTAAGTGTAGGATTTCTTCCCAATTCGCGCCTCGGTCCAATACTACGGTCCTTAACATATCGACTAAAATCTGGATTGTTCTCTCGGACTGTCCATCTTCTGTGGGTGAAACGCTGTACTGAAATTAAGCTCTGTTCCCAATTATTTCTGCATCGTAATCCAAAATCTTGAGGTAAATTTGGCCTCTATCTGATATTATGACCTTCGGTACTCCATGCAGACGTATAATCTCTCTAACGTACAACTGAGCTAGTTTCTCTGATCCGTAGGTAATCTTAATCGGCAAGAAATGAGCTGACTTTGTAAGTCTATCGCTAATTACCCAAATTGCTGTGTTTCCTCTTCTCGACTTAGGCAAGCCTATGACAAAGTCCATAGCTATGCGTTCTCATTTCTATTCTGGGACATCCAATGGTTGTAGCAATCCATACGGTCGTCGGTGTAAAGCCTTAACTTGCTGACATGCCAAACACCTTTCTACAAACGAGGCAACGTCTCGTTTCATTCCATTCCACCAGAAGTTCCTTCTCAAATCTTGATACATTTTCGTACTTCCTGGATGTGCTGTATAAGGTGTATCGTGAGCCTCACTCAAGATTTCGTTTTTCAGTTCGCTGTCGTCATTAGGAATACAAATTCTGCCTTCAAAAAGGATCGCATTGTCTGGTGCTTCGGAATACCCATCTGGTTTATCTGTTCTTATCCTTAATCGCAACTTTTCCATTGACTCGTCCTTCCTCTGAGCACTGATGATTCTTTCTCTCAAATCTGGTGTAGCTTCTAATGCTGCTATCTGACTTGTATCGTAGCTGGCGTGTCGAGCACTTTGATATCCATCTTCTCGAATTCTCGTACTAAAGTTTCTTCCTCTACAAAGAGGCATCCTAACTTTGTTGGAGCCTTGCGACTTAATGCGTCTGCTACCACATTAGCCTTTCCGGGATGATAGTTAATTCCGCAGTCGTAATCCTTAACTAATTCGAGCCATCTCATTTGTCTCATATTCAGTTCTTTTTGCTCGAAAAAGTACTTCAGGCTCTTGTGATCAGTGAATATCTCAACCCTTACACCATAGAGATGGTGTCTCCAAATCTTTAACGCATGCACCATGGCTGCGAGTTCTAAGTCGTGGGTTGGGTACTCAACTTCGTGAGGTCGAAGTTGTCGTGAAGTATAAGCTATAACTCATCCATCTTGCATTAAGACACAACCTAATCCATTTTTTGATGCGTCGGTGTAGACCACATACTCCTTGTTGGCGTCTGGAAGAGCTAATACTGGCACTGTGGTTAGCTTTTCCTTAAGTGTTTGGAAACTCTTCTCGCACTCGTCCGTCTATTTAAATTTGGTTTCCTTCCGAAGTAACTGCGTCATTGGCCTAGCAATCGTGGGGAATCCTTCGATGAATCTTCGGTAGTAGCCTGCCAAACCTAAGAAACTTCTAATCTCGTTCTGACTCGTTGGTGACTTTCAGTTGTGCACTGCCTCTACCTTGGCTGGATCCATTTTGATTCATTCCGTTGATACTATGTGTCCAAGGAACATTACTTCCTTCAGCCAAAATTCGCATTTACTGAATTTGGCGTAGAGTTTCTCAGTTCTTAGTGTTTCCAACACTATCCGTAGATGTTCCTCGTGCTCGTTTTCATTCCTAGAGTAAACGAGGATGTCGTCAATGAACACTAAAACGAATTTGTCCAAGTAAGGGTGGAAAACTCTATTCATAAGATCCATGAATACAGCTGGAGCGTTAGTTAAACCAAATGGCATTACTAGGAATTCGTAATGGCCATATCGGGTTCTAAAGGCGGTCTTCGGTACGTCTTCAGGTTTGATCTTCAGCTGATGGTACCCTGACCTTAAATCTATTATGGAGAAGACTCCTGCACCTTTAAGCTGATCGAAAAGATCCTCGATCCTTGGCAAATGATATTTGTTCTTGAGTGTGATCTTGTTCAGTTCTCGATAATCTATACACATTCTCATCGATCCGTTCTTTTTTCTTAACAAACAACACTGGTGCTCCCCAAGGTGAGATGCTTGGCCTGATGAAACCAAGGTCTAGCAATTCTTGTAACTGGATTTTGAACTCTTCTAGTTCTTTCGGTGCCATCCTATATGGGGCTTTAGACTTAGGAGCTGCTCCTAGTTCTAAGTTGATCTGGTGGCAATCCTGGTAACATTTCTGGAAAGACGTCCTCGTATTCATTCACAACTTTTACGTTTTGGATGGTCTTCTCGGTTCCTGGCTCTCCGACTAGGTACACAAGATAAGTTGTGGTACCTTTTTTTTTCATGAGTTTCGTGGCTTGAAGGGCTGATATAATTGGTACGCCTCTATCCATGGAAATTCCGTGGAATTCGGTTGGTTCTTTACCCGGGGGTTGAAAAGAGATTTTTCTCTCATTGCAGAGAATTGTGGCATAATTCTCTGACAACCAATCCATTCCTAGGATTATATCTACGTCCCACATTATCATAACGTTTAAGTTGTTTGCCTTAACCTTAAGAGTTCCGATTTCTAGTTCTAGGTTAGAGCAAACATGCGTGGAAGTAGTGATCTCTCTTGAAGGTGTAGCTACTCTCATAGAATGTGCAGCTATTACAGGTCTGATGTCTAAGTTATCGGCACACGAGCCAGCAATGAAAGAATGCGATGCGCCAGTATCAAACAGTATCTTAATAGGGATGTTGTGTAGTTTTCCCATACCTGCTAGTTTGCCTTTTCCCTTGTGCTGGCCACCCTGTTTGATAGCGCATGCCCTCGCATTCTGTTGCTGCTTTGCATGCTGCTGGAACTGCTGTTGGTTCATTGGCGGCTGCGGCTGTGCTTGTATGGCTCTGAGAGGTATGGCTTGCAGCGGTTTCGGGCAATCTTTTTTCATATGCCCCTTCTGTCCACAATTGAAATAGTTGGGGGTGCCTATCTGACAGACTCCGGGATGGGCTCTGTTGCACTTAGGGCAGACAGGAATGGTAACCCTCCCTGGGTTAATTCCTCCCTAGTTGAAGTTTCGTTGCTGCCCTTGAGGCTGGTTCTATTGACCGTTGCCCTTCCATGGTGTGTTCTGCTTATTCCCCTGAATAAACAACCCCGATTGGTTGTTTTCCTGCCACGGTCTTTTGTTGTTGTTACTGTTGTTGTTGTTGTTGTTGTTGTTGTGACCAGGCTGCTGATAGCCCTGCTGATTTCCCTTTCTCTGATTTCCCTGGTTGTTGAAGTTCTGATTGTAGCCTCCGCTACCTCCTCCATTCCACTTCCTCTTTCCCTGATAGTTGCTATTATTGTTGTTATAATAGCCTCAGTTCTGGTTCTGTGCTGGAGCTGGTGCAGTTGGTATAACTTTCTTCCCGTCAGGCACGACGGCCTCCATTTTCAAAGCTCTTCCCAAAATGTCAGTGTAGCTTAGTCCCCCATGACTAGCTAATGCAATTCCCAGTTTATGTCGTAGTCCTCCTTGGAATTTCTTTGATAATTTCTCCTCGGTATCAACCAAAGTCGGTGCATACCTAGACAGTTCGCACTATAGAACTCGGCTTCCTTCTGTGCTCTATAGATCTTGGGTATGTACTTATCAAACAGTATTTCCTTGAATTCCTCCCACGTTAAACGAGCCAGCTGCTCTGCGGGTATCATCTTCTGCCTAGCTTCCCACCAATAATCTGCCGATCCAGTTAGTTGGAACGCGACACATAGCATTCTCTCCTCATCAGTACATCTGAGGAGTTTGAATATCTTCTCTGTAGATCTTACCCATAGCTCAGCATCGCTAGGGCTGCCCATTCCATTAAACATCGGGGGGTTTCGCTTGAGGAATAAATCCTCAATATCCCTACGGGGTAGTGGTGGAGGTGGTGGTGATGGGGGTGGTGATGGGGATGGTGATGGGGATGGTGATGGGGATGGTGATGGGGTAGCATTCTGCTCGTGCTCTTGTTCTCTGTTGTTCTCTAGTTGACGTCTCCCACGTCCTCGAGGCCTCACAGGTCCTCGACCTCTCCTATTGTTAACGTTTCTTGGCGGCATTTTCTTTGATTTAGGGAAACTTGAAATTCTCATTAGCCTTTTCTGTTAATCGCTCTTAGTACTTACTAGCTCGTTCTCAACTTAGTCAAGTTCACGGGACGATATGTCGAACATAGTTTCGATATTACTTCGAAATCTTTTAACTTTCAAGTTAGACTTAAATTTCTCGTCACACGAATTCATTGACATTCTGATTTAATTTCACGATTCATAGGAAATTTTTCTTGTGATTAAAAACCCTCTCATGGATCATGTATATATATATACATCAAAAAGAATATTAATTCTGCCTCCAACGAGAACTTATACAAAAAGTTAGACTACTACTAGTCTAAACTAGGCTGACTGCCTACTATTTACCGGGTGCACTAACAGGCTGCATATCCATACTTACTAAAAGTACTAGAACGGAAACGATTCATAAAATTTCGTATCCGTTAGAGTACTACAAAAACTAGTTACTGATCCGACTATGTACAGGACAAAAGAGCTACTACTACTACTAACATGTGTCTACGACGCTCTACTCGACAAACTATAATCGAGTCGGAACTGCCCTCTACGGCCTGCAAACCCTAAGAGCCCTCCTCTGGGTCCTCCTCAGGATCCTCGTCCGTGTCCTCCTCCTCAGACTCTGAACTAAAGACGAGCTGGAGTGCCTCGTCCTCCCTCAGAGTAGAGCCGTCAGAAAGTGTAAGCAGAGGTGGTGACGGTGTCTCTGGAACTGTCTCCTCCAGGTCGGAAACAAGGTAGTCCTCACTGAGCTCTACTGCACGCTTCTTCAGAGGAAGAAGGTGCTCTGGAACGGAACCGGAACCTGAACCTGACTCGAACTCCTCCCTAGAACGGACTCTGGACGGTCCTGCCTCCATCTGACCTCTGACTACGCCCCACTTCGCACAGATCTCCTCAAGCGGTGTCAGTGGAGATGGTAGCTCTAACATGGCGGCAAGCTCCGCGTCGATCCCTCGGTACTCTGACTCTGCCTGAAACAGTCTTGTCTCTAAAGGTCCTCTGACTCTAACACAAACGTCAGGTAAGAACGGTGAAGATAGTCCTAACAACGCGGCTGTCTCGGCGTCGATCTCTACGAATCCCGGTCCTGGGATCAACTCCTCGATCTGTGTACTAACTGGCGGTAACTCTGGTGTAACAGCGGGCTCCTCGTCTACCTCTAACTGCTCTGACTCCGCGTCAGACTCCTCACTCGGCACAAAGTCTGGTGGTAACTCCAACAAGGCGGAAAACTCTGGGTCCAAGTCGAGCTGCTCTAGCTCGGTCTCTACGGGAAAGTGACTGTAGGGGAGATGCGGCTCAAAAGGAACTGGAAGCATGAATCTGCTGTCAAAGATTCGCCTGTGTACAAACAGGGCGAATCCTGTGTAGTTGCCGGTCGGCTCGGTGTCGTCGCCGAAAATCACAAGAAAGTACCACGCCACGCGGTGCGCCCAACCGCGCCACTCGTCCGGTAAGTGCACAATCAGGTCGGATATCGCCTGACTCTCCGAAATCAAGTGTCGTACTGAAAAGTAAACCGACGAAAAGTTGCTAATTATCTGCCCCACATTCTCCTCACCGTAATCTACCTCGAACTCATAATACTCGTCTTGTATCATATCTAATATGGTACGCTCGCTCGTGGCCAAGGGCTGGCTCTTCCGAGCAGTAACACGAGTCCTAGATGGCTTTGCACGCCTAAGTTTACAATTCTGAATTCTAAAACCAACGGTAAAATCCGTTTCCGAAAATTAATTACGGAAGTCAGCTAAATACAGTAGTCATCTAACTGACTTCCGTAATTTATTTTCACCGTTGGTTTTAGAATTCAGAATCGTAAACTTAGGCGTGCAAAGCCATTTTTATTATTAACTTTAAAATTTTAAGACTATACGGAAATTTTGGGGTATTACACATTTACAGACAACATGAATAACAATTGGTAAAGCAAAAAAAAACCGAGAAAAAGGATATATAAACAAACATATGCTAAACACAATCAGACTGCAAACAAAATAAGGGAATTTTTGTTAAAGCAAAAATAGATAAATATCAAAGCTACAATAGAAACAACATATACGAAGGAAAATGGAGCAAAGAAGTAATAAAAACAATAAGATTGTACAAATACAGAGAAAGCACATTTTCAACGATGATAACCCACAACAATATACAATCAGCCCAAAAAATACAAATTGAATCGAAATCTAAAAATCGAATCCGGAGAGAAAAGTGTAGAATATATCGAGAATTTCACCGGAAAAGACGAGTCACCGGACAGAAAAAGATCGAAACAGGAACAACAATTTTGAGTCACAAGAGAAAAAGGTAAACAAACCATGTAGAAGAGATCGAGAAGGTACCGAAATATTTCCTCAAAATAAAAGTGTAGCCGGAAGTAGTAAGCAGTCGAGATCGACAAACAATTGTAAGCAGTCGAGATCGAGGGAATTGAAATCGAGCAAAATAGAGAGAGAAATAGCAGAAGGAGAAATACAAAAACGTGAATGACAAGATTAGAGAGAGAAAGAGATGAAAATGAAAAGATGAGGATATGAAGGGAATTACAAATTGCATAAGAGGGCAAAAAAGAGAAAAAGTGCTAAATATACAAATTTTTATAAGGGGTGCCAGTTTTAAAAAAAAAAACTATCCTAGAAGTGCTACTTTTGGGGATTTTACTCTTAATACTCTTTTTCTTAATACTCGTGCCAAAAAAACGTTATATTATGAACGGGACGGAGGGAGTATGTAGAATCGATAATCCCTTGATTTATGGGATTCCATTCTTTTCAATGTTGTAGACTATTTAATTGAATTATACATCTCTCTCTCTCTCTCGTCTTTTTATTACGTTTTCTTACGGATACTTATTAACTTTTATAAGTAGAGATGCTTATTAATTTTGATTTGTTTATTATCAATTAGAAGTATGCTTATTTATGTTTAATTTGATATTTGTATTATTATCATTTCGAGAGATTGATACTTGTTTGTATTTATTATATTCTCTTTCTTTTTAATTTTTTATTTGCTTATTATGTTTATTTTGTTGCTTATTATCATAGCCAAGCCATTCATTCATATTTCGGTTTTGATCTATTGTTAATATTGTTGTCATCGTAATGCTTATTATTCTTTGGGATATTGTTTATATTGATGTTACATATTGCTTAATAATTATTCTCTCGTCTATTGTTTATGTTGTGTTATAGTAATACTTATTATTTTTTAGATTGTTGCTTATATTGATGGCATCTTAGTGCTTATTATTCTTTTAATCATTGTTATATAATTATGTTACTGCAAGGCTTATTTATTTTTTACAACTATTAAAATTATTATTATTATTATTATTATTATTATTTACGTAAATGTGCTGCAATTTTTAATTTTTAGATTAAGAATGGAGCAAGATCACCATTATTAATAAGAAAGTAATATAAAGAAAATCAATAAAAAAATCAAATTAAACTAGATTTGGCATTCACCTACTGCAATCCTTAAATTTCGGCGGATTTGTGAGCCCATTATTAGTAATTACCATATTTACTTAAGTGGCCTTGTTCGATTAAATATGGTAAAAGATTATTAATATTTTAATTTCAACATGTTAATTAACATTAAATTTCAACCATTTATCTTGAATTAATCAACGGTTCATATTGGATCCTTGTTTCTACCTAAGGGTTGGTTCCTACTAGAACTGCTCCCTATACTGAAAAGATTTTTAGCCAATTAGTGGCTTGGACAACTAGCGGTTTTTAGGAGTTAACCGGTTCAACCATTAAGTGAGAGAAAATAAGAATTTAGGCGATAATTATGGTATTTAGTGTTTCTCTAAAATACCCTTTTCGGTTTTTAGGAGTTAACCGATTTTAAATTTGAACTTCAAATTTTAAATTTGAATTTTTTTTATTTTCGACAATAATTTCTAATTTATTTGTTTCCAAATTTATGTAATTGATTTGTTTCCACTAATTTAGGGATTCTCCTAAACATAAGCCGATATTTGAATTTCAAATTTTGAATTCAAAATTCTATTTATTTTTTGAAGTAATTAGTGATTTATTTGTTTCCAAAATAAAGCTTGCACGCCATAATTGAACGTGTAAAGCTTGCACGGTTTAAAATTTTCAGCGCGTTATAGTGGTTTTTTTATATGAGTTGAGTTCAAGACGACGGAGGTTGAAAATAACTATATTATTATTATTATTATTATTATTATTATTATTATTATTATTATTATTATTATTATTGAAATAAAATTATTTGCTTCTTTAAAAAAATAATTTGGACGGTAAAATATCTTTAAGATAAAATCGTGTGAAATTATAATTCCACAAATTTAGGAACCAATTTGGGTAAGGGAAAAAGAACCCTAATAAAACGTGTGAGTATGGGAGGGAATTTGATGTCAATAATTGTCACAGCCTGAAATCCAGTGTGTAGGAACGACCAGACTCCATTGGAGTGTAAGGTGAAACCATCAAATAAACTCGACTCAATCAAGAAATCATGCTCGAGAATGAGGGTAATCGATAATAAACATTATCAAATATCAACAAGCTTTCAAGAGATCGGCTTCAAAATATAATAAGTGTTTTAGAAATCCAAATCAAACAGGAAATAGTTTCGAGCATACAGTCAACAGCAACAGAATAACAGTGTTGCAGCGAAACATAAACAACTACTCAAGTTCAAAGGCTATATGTATGAAGACACATAACCTCAAGCCAAACTTCCAAAATAGATTTATATTAACAACGAGCCTCCCAAGCACACCACGTCCTCCTCACCCAAGCTAACCTGCACTTTTTAGAAATAACATGCAGGGCGTGAGTACTTCGTACTCAGTGAACACATGCCAAAAACATTTGTAACTCTGCTCATTAGAGCTATATGATTAGACTTGCCTCTTTTGCTGCATCACAAGGGTTAAATATATAATTGTTTAAAAACAGTTTACCACTTGTGACAGCCATAAAAACATTTTCATACTTTTCTGAAATCGACTGCAGTTATTTTATACTCAAGTATGAATCAATCTACAACTGATTTTACTGTGGTGTCGAGAAGTAGGCCTCCTTATCGATCACCGTGACCAGCTATACCGAAGTAAAGCTTACAGTCACCTAATGCAGGCATTGTCTCGTATCTTACAGGACCACTATCTTGTGCGTCCACAGAACCTGTATCACATGCGTCCACAGGACCATCAACAACTATAACACGTAGATGATTTAGAACATTTAGGCAAGTCAATCAATTTGAAAAACGCACGTAATACATAAATAGTAAGCGCATTCATCATTTGATTTTAGTTCATAAAGCCCACCTGACTTCTGGTATATTGGGTCGAGGTTGATTACTTTACGCTTCCCGACTATTTCTCTGTCCCGCTCGGCCCTTCATTAATAACATTGAATAAAAACGAGATTATTATCTCGTTAAACGTAAGATAGACTTAGTGCTCGGCTGAAGGACTTTTACTTGACTCGGGTCTTTCTTATCTCATTTTAACTTCATCTACTTCGACATCTATCTCGATTTCTCGGCTTATCGTCTTATTTGGTTTCTAATAATTTCTCAAACTCAAATTCTCGTTACTTCTTAAACTTCATGTAAATCGATACGTTACTAATCAAATCGTCTTATCTTCTCATGAATTTAAGTTATATGATTTCAGCGAATCATAACATCACATCTCAACTAATAACATCACACATCATTCATTCACAGTTGAGCGCTTATCTCAATAATCAGACATTCACGTCGACAATCAAACGTTCACTTCAACGTTCACATCACAAACATGTACTCACATCATAACTCAAACATTGTCACATTACTCAAGCATCAATATCAATATTCAAACACTTATGTTTGATAAATAATTAATCTTCCAAACCAATAGGTTAATAGCATCATACTTAATCACATATTAATTCATCATTGCTCGACTTTTAACTTTTGAAAACTTATAACTTCAAACTCTAACGAAAATCATTTCGTTAAACTCAAATAATTATAATTATTTTGAATTTAATATTCAAAATTTCTATTTCGTATTTCTTGACTCAAAATACATCATCATTTTTCTCAAAATACATATTCATATACGTATGCAATCTCAATTAAATACTTAATATAAAATAATCATTATTTATCTTTTTCTTTATTTTAAAGCTCAATTTTCGTTTTTATTAAATAAAAACTCGGTTTTTCATTTAAAAATTTCGTTGCTCGATAACTTCTACGTTTTAACTCCTTTTTAAGTGATTCAAAAAGCAAACTTGCTTATTTCTACTCAAATAACATCATCAAATCACTTATCACATCATATAACATCAATAATTCATCATCAATATATTTTAAACTTAAAAATATTATTTTTCTCACATAATATAATTATTTTCTCATTTCTCAAATTTCTATCACTTTTCTTTACTCGATTATCATCTCGTCACATTAACTAAACATCAAAGTACAGTTAAGAATATAAACATCACTTAGAATGCACATCACTCAAACATATTCATTTTTAATGAATACATATATATTCCATTAAATTTTATTCCTTATTATTTCTATTATTTCTGTAATAGAAATTCTTTTCAATTTCTTGTTTGAAACAAACGAACTCAAATACGAACATCTTAACTCTTAATCTCATACTCATGATTTCTAACTCATGATCTTATAGATAATCTTATTTTCTTTTATTTTATTCTCTTTTTACTCTCGAATATTACTATTAATATAAATATTATATTTCTCTTTTTAACACTTACATCAAACTCATACTTATCTTCATTTATCATCATTCTAACATCATCATTTAACAAGAAATATCTTTCTTTGTATAATTACTCATATTTTCATTTATTTCATTCTCTCATTATTATTATTATTATTATTATTATTATTATTATTATTATTATTATTATTATTATTATTATTATATATATATATATATATATATTGATTTTATGAAAGAAAATTCATAAAATTTCATTTTCTACTCAAATCATTTCAAATATACTCAACATCTCATTTATTTCTCTATTTCATTTTTATCTAATGAGATTCCTCAATAATTATATTATATACATATTTTTTCGAATAAAATATATAAAAATAATTATTTTATTAATTAATTTAACTCAACTTCAAATCTTCATACTAGACTCAAGGACATCAAAACACTCATTTTTATTGTTATCTTCATTTCTTCGATTTTCATTCTAAAAATTCCATAAAAAATTTTAAAAATCAAATTTCTCAATTTCTTAATTAATTTTTTTTTCATGCTTGAAAACTCATTCAAAAATTCATCTTAACATCATCATCATCAACAATATCATCATATTTCATCAAAATCATCAAAAATTCATTTGTCTCCATAATATCATATATTTCGAATTTTATATAAAAAATCATAAAATTCATATATTGTCTTAAAAACACATTTAGATCATGTTTTCATATTTCATCATGTTCAAAAACATCATAAAACTCATAAAATTCATAAATCATAATTTATTCATATTTTCTCTATATTTAATCAATTTAATCCATTAAAAATTCAATAAATTCACCAAAAATTATCATCAACACATATAGGCATATAAATCACATGAAAAATAGTTCAAATTTTTTTTGGGCCACTAACTTATGTCAGATTGCAATTTTAGGCCACCATGTTACGGGCATACCAAATTGGGCCATTATGTTTTCAAAATCAACACGCGTAGGCCAAACTTCAGCCCGATCGAGCTATTTAGCCCATGAACCGTGAGGGCCGTCCAAGTCGAGCCCGAACCTGCTGATGTGGAATTTTTTTTAAGGCACGAACGGCGGGAATTCAAGATTACCAATTATTCCTCAGCAACACTCATTTTCATTTTCCTCTTATTATTCATGAGCTGTCACAGCCCCAAATCCCGAGGGACAGCAGAAGCCAGGGTGCGACTAGGATTGGATTAAAGAGGCGGGGAAGAAAGGTGTCACAGTCCCAAATCCCGAGGGACGGCCGAAGCCGGGGTGCGACTGGTGTTGGATTAAAGAAGCGGGGAAGAAGGGGGCTAACTGACTAACATACATAAAAGACATCAACCAATCAATGAACAAGACTTGAATATAACAAGAAAGAGTTAATCACGAGTGATTACTCGACAAAAGTACAGGATAGTAACTAAGTTCAAGTTTATAGACTTATACTACAGAGTTTGTTCAAAAGACAAGTTCTCAAAAGACTTAGAGTTTGGCAGCGGAAGAGTCCTAACTAAAGCATCCTATCCTTTCAACTCAACTTCAACCGTTGCCGCTCGCGTCGCTTCAACCTGCACATTTAGAAAACAATGCAGGGCTAAGTACAAACGTACTTAGTGGGCACGATGCCGAAATCATGATCATAAGTATAGATAATATGGCATTTCATAATTTGTAGCACATCGGGGGTTTTATTGAAAAGGAACCCGTGTCTACTAAACATTTTCTTACCCTTTTCTCAATTTAGCTTGCAAGCATTTTTCTGGTATGTTACGTTCAATCTTGACCCAAACTCATTCACCGTGGCTGGTACCCCTCAACAGGATATCACATACACCACAGGTTACAAAGTGCACTAACTCTGGAAAGCACTTAGCAGCTAACTCAGAGCCGATCGTTAGTTAACCTAGTTAGATTAACTCTAAATCTGGAAAACACGGATGTTAACTCAGATAGGTACAAGAGAACTCACATAAAACATAAAACAGTTCATGCCATAATATCACTTTAAAAACACAGATATCAAAGCGATAAAGAAAGATTTTCCGAGCATTGCTCGTTTTATTTTACGGCTTACACGATCGAAAGGAAACTAAGTTGCGAACGAAACAACTTAGAAGAAAGAAAACTGAAATTTCACTGCGCAATACAGAAACTCTGGGGACTGCCCAGAACAGGGGATCTGGAAACAGGGGATGAGCCCTATACCGTTAAAAAGCTTGGAATGTCTAGTTTACGCTCCAATTTACGGATCACAAATCCGATAAACGAGCTAAAAGTTATTACAGTTTCCGGCGAGGGTCGCAAAACTGCCGCGATAACCCTAGATGCTCAATAGAAACGACGTGTAAGGTTCGTTCTAAGTTCTCGTATTCGATTTCTTATGAAACTTGACCCTCAAGGCAGTCAACACGTACCCCCGTACGTGATGAACTCCTTCTCAAAACTCGTCCAATAGCACGACGTTCTAAACGTCGGCTTTTAACTAACAAGTACTATACCAACAAGTTATCAATTTCCCGTTCTAGTTCTCGACTATCACTATATCTCATATTATATTAGCTCGAAAGCTCATGACATCAACTAAAAATTTATTCCCAAGTCCATCATAAACGATATTATCAAGTTAGAATTCCCATTCGACTTCTCGGTTATTAGTTACGACTAGTGGTTTGTCTCTTACACAATTTTCAAGGTTGTCGGATTTCGTTCAAATTTTACGTCATTAATCAACATCTAACTAGAATCGCTTTCATGCATATAATCACTTCACATCAACACTATATTTCATCTTACGACGAGTTCTTCGTCTCTTACATCCCACCAAATAATTTTAGAAAATTCTCAAATAAATTCCTAACATCAATTAATACCATTTACAACATTATTTCATCAACCAAACATCATCTAAATCAAACACATGAAAACCCCTAATTTCTTACTCATTTTCGGTTTTTATACATAGTTTAAGAGAGTGATTTTCTTCATTAATTAACATCATTTAACTCTTAATCATCCTATTATAACATCAATTAATCAATTCAAGTCCAATTACACATCAACATGCAAAAAAAAAATCCCCAATTTCAAACCCTAAACCCTAAATCAATTTCAAACAAACAAAGGGCTTTCGATTTCTCTTGGTTCTAATAACTAATTAAACACTTCCTAAGCATGAATTTAACCTCAATTGAAGAATTCCATCAACCTACACAAATGCCCTAAATTTCGGTTTTGACATAGAGTTAGGGCTTTTGATTTTTCTTCAATTTTGATCTTAGAAATCACATCCAAACACAAGTAATTAAGCTAATCAAAGATCAAAACATCTAGTTCTTCACACCTAAATTTTTGATCAGAAAGAAAATAAAGAGAAGAGGATGTTGGATGGATAGAAACATAGAAGAGGTGAATACCTTGGTTTTTACTAAAGGAAATAACAAGTTTTTGATGGATGAAAGAGGGCTTGTGTGATTTTCTTCTTCAAGAGCTTGGAGATGCAACAATGGTGGAAGAAGAAGATGGGAGAGAGGGAGAGAGGAGGGCTGCCGATTTTGGATTGATGAGGGAGGAGATGTGATTTTGTTGATGCAACATAGCTATATATATTAGGTTAAAGTGAATAGTGCATAGTGTTTGAATAGTAGTAGGTATATAAAATAATACTACATGGAGAAATAAGCTATAATGCTAAAAATGGGAGAGAAAAATCGGTTATGAGAGGGAAGGGAGGAAAAATACGCGCTTTTCCGACGCGATAGGACGTTACGGAAATCGGACGACGAAAAGCGTAGCTCGACGCAAAATTGTCACGATCCGATTTGTCCAAAAAAAAAATTCTAACGAATAAAACTTAATTGAAAAAAAAAAGATTTATAAAAATTAATTCCGACAAAAACTCGGGACGACACAGTCCGAGTTTCGTCCAGAAAATCATAAAAACGAACTTTCTCGGGCGAGTTCGTATCGCGATTTCGTGAATGTGAAAATCAGACGGTTTTCCGTTCTGAGTTCACGAACTAAAATTTTTTCGTACGCGCTAACCCTAACTACGGTAGTCGTCTAGCTGACTTCCGTAATTTATTTTTAGAAACGGCATCGACCGTTAGTCTTAGAATTTAAAAATTGTAAACTTAGGCGTGCAAAGCCATTTATTTAATTAACTTTAAATTTTTGAGATCGTAAGGAATTTCCAGGGCATTACATCCTACCCCCCTTACGAAAAATTTCGTCCCGAAATTTGCATACCTTCTGCAAAAAGATGAGGATATCGCTCCTTCATCTTCTCCTCGAGTTCCCACGTGGCTTCTTCTTGCCCGTGGTGGTTCCATAGCACTTTAACGATCAGAATCGATTTGGTTCTCAACTCTTGGACTTTTCTATCCAAAATCGATATCGGCTTCTCTTCATAGCTTAGGTCAGATTCAAGAACTACGTCTTGCTGACTAATGACGTGCTTAGGATCGTAAACATATTTTCTTAACTGAGAAACGTGGAAAACGTTGTGAACGCTTCCTAGACTTGGCGGCAAGGCCAATCTATAAGCGACGGGTCCTATTCTCTCGAGGATTTCATAAGGTCCTATAAACCTGGGTCTTAGCTTACCCTTGACTCCGAATCTAACGATTCCTTTGGTCGGTGATATCTTAAGGAAAACCTTATCTCCTATTTCAAACTCAAGATTGGTTCGACGATCATCTTCATAAGACTTCTGTCGGCTCTGGGCTTCTTTCATTCTATCACGAATCTGCCGAACTATCTCAGTCATCTCATTTATCGCATCTGGGCCTAGGTTCTTTCTCTCACCTACTTCGTCCCAATAAAGCGGTGATCTACATTTCTTTCTATACAAAGCCTCAAACGGCGCCATTCCTATCGTGGCCTGATAGCTGTTGTTGTAAGCGAATTCGACTAAGTGTAGAATTTCTTCCCAATTCGCGCCTCGGTCTAAAATCACCGTTCTTAACATGTCGACTAAAATCTGAATCGTCCTCTCTGACTGCCCATCTGTCTGTGGGTGAAACGCTGTACTGAAATTAAGCTCTGTCCCCAATTCTTTCTGCAACGTAATCCAAAACCTCGAAGTAAATTTGGCGTCTCTATCTGACACTATGACCTTCGGTACTCCATGCAGACGTACGATCTCTCTGACATACAACTGAGCTAGTTTCTCCGATCCGTAGGTAATCTTAATCGGTAAGAAATGCGCTGACTTCGTAAGCCTATCTATTATCACCCAAATTGCTGTGTTTCCTCTTCTCGACTTAGGCAAGCCTGTGACAAAATCCATAGCTATGCCCTCCCATTTCCATTCTGGGACATCCAATGGTTGTAGCAATCCATATGGTCGTCGGTGTAAAGCCTTAACTTGCTGACATGCTAGGCATCTTTCTACAAACGAGGCAACGTCTCGTTTAATTCCATTCCACCAAAAGTTTCTTCTCAAATCTTGGTACATTTTCGTACTTCCTGGATGTGCTGTGTAAGGCGTATCGTGAGCCTCACTCAAGATCTCGTTCTTCAGTTCACTGTCGTCATCAAGAATACAAATTCTGCCTTCAAAAAGTATCACATTGTCTGGTGCTTCGGAAAATCCTTCTGGCTTATCTGTTCTTATCTTTAATCGCAACTTTTCCATTGAATCGTCCTTCCTCTGAGCACTGATGATTCTTTTTCTCAAATCTGGTGTAGCTTCTAATGCTGCGATTTGACTTGTTATCGTAGCTGGCGTGTCAAGCACTCTGATATCCATCTTCTCGAATTCTCGTACTAAAGTTTCTTCTTCCACAAAAAGGCATCCTAACTTCGTTGGAGCCTTACGACTCAATGCGTCTGCTACCACATTAGCCTTTCCTGGATGATAGTTAATTCCGCATTCATAATCTTTGACTAATTCGAGCCATCTTCTTTGTCTCATGTTCAGTTCTTTTTGCTCGAAAAAGTACTTCAGACTCTTGTGATCGGTGAATATCTCAACTCTTACACCATAGAGGTGGTGTCTCCAAATCTTTAACGCATGCACTACGGCTGCGAGTTCTAAATCGTGGGTTGGGTACTCAACTTCGTGAGGTCGAAGTTGTCGTGAAACATGAGCTATTACTCGTCCATCTTGCATTAAGACACAACCTAATCCATTTTTCGATGCGTCGGTGTAAACCACATACTCTTTGTTTGTGTCTGGAAGTGCTAGTACTAGCGCTGTGGTTAACTTCTCCTTAAGAGTTTGGAAACTCTTCTCACACTCATCCGTCCATTTAAATTTTGTATCCTTCCTGAGTAGCTGCGTCATCGGGCGAGCGATCGTAGAGAATCCCTCAATAAACCTTCTGTAATAACCGGCTAATCCCAAGAAACTTCTGATCTCATTTTAACTCGTCGGTGACTTCCAGTTGTGTACTGCTTCTACTTTGGCTGGGTCCACTTTGATTCCTTCCGCCGACACTATATGTCCAAGGAACATAACGTCCTTCAGCCAAAATTCGCATTTACTGAATTTGGCGTAGAGTTTCTCGGCTCTTAGTGTCTCCAACACTATCCGTAGATGTCCCTCGTGCTCCGTCTCATTCTTAGAGTAAACGAGGATGTCATTGATGAATACTAAAACTTCCTTTCAGATCCATGAATACGGCTGGACCGTTGGTTAAACCAAATGGCATCACTAAAAATTCGTAATGGCCATATCAGGTTCTAAAAGCGGTCTTCGGTACGTCTTCAGGTTTGATCTTGAGTTGATGGTACCCTGACCTTAAATCTATCTTGGAGAAGACTCCTGCACCCTTGAGCTGATCGAATAAATCCTTGATCCTCGGCAAAGGATATTTGTTCTTGAGCGTGATCTTGTTCAGTTCTCGGTAATCGATGTACATTCTCATTGATCCGTCCTTTTTCCTAACAAATAGTGCGGGTGCTCCCCAAGGTGAGACTCTTGGCCTGATGAAACCAAGGTCTAGTAATTCCTGTAACTGGATTTTGAGCTCTTCCAATTCTTTCGGTGCCATCCTATATGGGGCTTTAGACTTAGGAGCTACTCCTGGTTCTAAGTCGATCGTGAAGTCCACATGACGATCTGGTGGCAATCCTGGTAACACTTCTAGAAAGACATCTTTGTATTCATTCACAACTTTTACGTCTTGGACGGTCTTCTCGGCTCCTGGCTCTCCGACTAGGTACACAAGATAAGCTGTGGTACCTTTCTTCTTCATAAGTTTTGTGGCTTGAAGGGCTGATATAATTGGTACGCCTCTACCCATGGAAATTCCGTGGAATTCGGTCGGTTCTTTTCCCGGCAGTTGAAAAGAGATTTTTCTCTCATTGCAGAGAATTGTGGCGTAATTCTCTGACAACCAATCCATTCCTAGGATTATATCTACGTCCCACATTATCATAACATTTAAGTTGTTCGCTATAACCTTATGAGTTCCGATTTCTAGTTCTAGGTTAGAGCAAACATGAGTAGAAGTAGTGATCTCTCCTGAAGGTGTGGTTACTCTCATAGGATGTTCAGCTCTTACAGGCCTGATGTCTAAGTTATCAGCACACGAGCCAGCAATGAAAGAATGCGATGCGCCAATATCAAACAGTATCTTAATGGGGGTGTTGTGGAGTTTTCCCATACCTGCGAGATTGCCTTTTCCTTTGCGCTGACCACCCTGTTTGATAGCGCATGCCCTCGCATCATGTTGCTGCTGTGCATACTGCTGAAACTGCTGCTGGTTTATTGGTGGCTGCTGTTGCTGTGCTTGGATGGCTCGGAGAGGTACGGCTTGGAGCGGCTTCGGGCAGTCCTTTTTCATGTGCCCCTTCTGTCCACAGTTGAAACAGTTAGGGGTGCCTATCTGGCAGACTCCAGGATGGGCTCTGTTGCACTTCGGGTAGACGGGAATGGTAACCCTCCCTGCGTTATTCGCTCCCTGGTTGAAGTTTCTCTGTTGCCCCTGCAGCTGGTTCTGCTGATTGTTACGGTGAGTTCTGCTTGTTCCCCTGAATAAACAACCCCGATTGGTTGTTTCCCTTCCATGGCCTCTTGTTGTTGTTGTTATTGTTGTTGTTGTTGTTGTCAGGCTGTTGATATCCCTGCTGGTTTCCCTTTTTCTGACCTCCTTGGTTGTTGAAATTTTGATTGTAGCCCCCGCTACCTCCTCCGTTCCATTTTCTCTTACCATGATAGTTGCTACTATTGCTGTTATAGTAGCATCGGTTCTGATTCTGCGCTGGTGCTGATGCAGTTGGTACAATCTTCTTCTCATCAGGCACGACGGCCTCCATTTCTAGTGCTCTTCCCAAAATATCCGTATAGCCTAGTCCTCCATGACTAGCCAAAGCAATTCCTAACTCGTGTCGTAAACCTCCCTGAAATTTCTTTGACAACTTTTCCTCAGTATCGACCAATGTCGGCGCATACCTTGACAGTTCGCAGAACTTGGCGTCATATTCCGTCACAGTCAGCTTTCCCTGCTTCAGATTATAAAACTCGGCCTCCTTCTGTGCTCTATACGTCTTGGGGACATACTTGTCAAAGAAAATCTCCTTAAACTCTTCCCATGAAAAACGAGCCAGATGCTCTGCAGGTATCACCTTCTGTCTTGCTTCCCACCAGTAATCTGCCGATCCCGTCAGTTGGAATGCGACACAAAGCATTCTCTCCTCATCAGTGCATCTGAGGAGCTTGAAAATTTTCTCAGTGGATCTCACGCATAGCTCAGCATCGCTAGGGCTACCTGTTCCATTAAACATCGGAGGGTTCCTCTTGAGGAAGAGATCCTCTATATCTCTACGGGGCAGTGGTGGAGGTGGTGGTGATGGGGGATGGGGTGGCATTCTGCTCATACTCCTGTTCTCTGTTGTTTTCCGGTTGACGTCTACCACGTCCTCTCGGCCTTCCAGGTCCTCGACCTCTCCTGTTGTTAACATTTCTTGGCGGCATTTTCTTTAGTCTAAGGAAAAATTGTAAATTCTCATTAGTTTTCTTCTGTTAATTACACTTAGTACTTACTTGCTCGTTCTCAACTTAATCAAGCTCACAAAACAACATATCGAACATAGCTTCGATATTATTTCATTAATCTTTTAACTTTCGAGTTAAACTCAATTTCTCGATACACAAGTTCATTTGACATTCTGATTTTAATTACTCAATTCATAAGAAATTTTGCTTGATTAAAAACCCTCTTCACGGGTCATGTATATATATATACATCAAAAAGAATATTAGTTCTGCCTCCAACGAGGACTTATACAAAAAGGTTAGACTACTACTAGTCTAAACTAGGCTGACTGCCTACTATTTACCGGGTGCACTAACAAATTGCAACTCCGTATCTACTAAAGTACTAGAACGGAAATGATTCATAAAATTTCGTTTCCGCTAGAGTACTACAAAAACTAACTAATTACTGATCCGACTCTATACCGGACAAAGAGCTACTACTACTACTGATATTTACCCGCGTCTACAACGCTCCGCTCAACTAAACTGCAGTAGAGTCCAAAAAAAAACTACCCCCTATGGCATGCAAAAACCCTAAGGGTCCTCCTCTGGGTCCTCCTCCGGATCCTCCTCCGAGTCCTCCTCCGGATCCTCGTCCGGATCCTCCTCCGAGTCCTCGTCCGGGTCCTCCTCCTCGGACTCTGAACCAAAAACAAGCTGTAATGCCTCGTCCACCCTCAGAGTAGAACCGTCGTCAAGTGTAAGCAAGGTGGGCGAGGGTGCCTCTGAAACCGTCTCCTCCAGGTCCGAAACCAAGTAGTCCTCGCTGACCTCTATCGCACGCTTCTTCAGGGGAAGAAGGTGCTCGGGAACTGAATCTGAACCTGACTCGAAGTCCTCTCTAGAACGGACCCTGGACGGTCCTGCCTCCATCCGCTCCCTGACTATTCCCCACTTCGCACAGATCTCCTCGAGCGGCGTGAGTGGAGAAGGTAACTCTAACAAGGCTGCAAGCTCTGCGTCGGTCTTTCGATGGTCTGGCTTCTCCCTGTAGAGTCTCGTCTCCAACGGTCCCCTGACTCTAACACAGACGTCCGGCACAAAAGGTGAAGACAACCCTAACAGCGCGGCTGTCTCAGCGTCAACCTCCACGAATCCCGCCCCTGGGATCAACTCCTCGATCTGCTGACCGACTGGTGGTGAGTCAGGTGTAACTGCTGTCTCCTCGTCCTCCTCCAGCTGTCCTAACTCCGCGCCCTCCTCTAACTGCCCAGACTCTGCGTCCTCCTCTAACTGCTCGGGCTCTGCATCCTCCTCCTTACTCGGTACACCGTCTGGTGGCAACTCCAACAGGGCGACAAGCTCTGGGTCTAAGTCGAGGTGCTCTGGCTCTGTCTCAGCTGGAAACTGACTGTAGGGAAGGTGTGGGTCTAATGGGAGGGGAAACATGAATCTGCTCTCGAAGAACCTCCTGTGTATACACAGAGCAAATCCGGCGTAGTTGCCGGTCGGCTCAGTGTCGTCGCCGAAAATCCCTAAGAAGTACCGCGCTGCACAGTGCGCCCAACCGCGCCACTCGTCCGGTAGGTGAACAATCAGGTCGAAATCGCCCGACTCTCTCGGATCAAGTGTCGCACTGGGTAGTAAACTGAAGAAAAGTTACTAACAATCTGTCCTACGTCCTCCTCTCCGTAGTCTACCTCGAACTCATAGTACTCATCCTACAGCATGTCTACTATAATGCGCTCGCACGAGGCCAAAGGCTGGCTCTTCCGAGCCGTGACACGAGTCCTAGCCATCATACAAAAGTTTTAAGGAAACACGGATCAGTAACAGGTAGGGAAAATAACTTATCTCAATGAAAAACTTAAATTACAAAATGAATATTCCTTATTCAATTGTAACTTCATCACCTAAGTCAACCACTTATCAAGACTTCTAGCAATTTAAGAAATTGCACTTAAACAACATACATAATTAAAAGGAATCAAGATTTTTATTTCCATTCTTTGTTTTACAATTTTTTTTTTTCATTTTTACTCTTTACTTAATCATTTTAATTTTTCTTTTCTTTCTCAACTCATTAATTCTTAACGACTTTCACTTATTAAAACAGAGTACATTTACTCCGTTCATGTTACTTTTTCAAAAGTAACATCCATTTACAAAAGAATTTGACATTTACGACTCTTGGTATTCGTACTAGTTGTAGTCGTCACTCAAGACGAAATATGGAATTAAATTCCAAAAGAAAATGGAATATAACTTAAAGAATAATTTTCTGGAAAACTAAGTTCCAGTTGTCGTCGCTAGAATCGGGCGATCGATGGAAAAAAAATTTAATCGAGCTTCGTGCTCGACTTCTAATAATTTATGCAATTTTTCTTCGTAGAGTTCGATCGAGGCAAACCCTATTGAAACACGAAACGAGAAGAAAACGGAATGACGTGACACGAATGACGTCCTTAACATTGCTTACACGGAAGCAACGTTCACTTATTTCATTTGGCTTTGATTCCAATTTACTCGATCTTCGTCGTCTCGTTCATATCTTTCTTAACTCGAAGCCGAAAGCTTCTCAAACGTCTAATCGCTCCCTTCGTTCACTAACACGATTTATCGAATCACTTTTATTTCTTTTTTTTTTCCTCGCAGGAAATTCTTAGAAAACAAGTTCGACTTTGTCGAATCTTTAATCATGTCACTTATCGCACGTGACATTCATCAGTAGAAGTCCTTCTCGCGCTGGGGATCTCCTTTCGAAATCATTTCATAACAACGTTTCTTAAAAACGTCTAAATTCTCGAAGGACCGGAAAGATCTTAGGTTTCAAGTCTACGTTCTCATTGATCCGGGAAAAATCCCTAAAATCCGACTATATTCTTGTATCCGCATAATTTTTCATAAAAGGAAATCATTGCGCAAATAATTTCACATGGGATAGTACTTGTACTATCGCATAATCACATAAAGTATAAAAAGAAAATTATACTTCTGTCAAAATTCTTATTTTAAAACACAACTCATTCTTATTCTCAATTTTCATGGAATACTTGCTCATAAAATTTCTTATTTAAAAGAAATCACATCATAAAATTCTTTCTTTTTCGTCGTTGAGTCGACGTAGCGGGCGGTTGAGTTGACATCTACGTTCTCAATCTTAGTATTGTAGTCTAACTCTCATCTTATACTTGGAAAGACGACTTTGATCTAGAGTATATACAAATACCCTGTCTCATGACTCGAAAGAAGACTCGATATAGAGTGCAAATGAATACTCTATACTATTACTCGAAGGAAGACTTGTATACGAATATCACTTGGTGACATTACTAGAAGGAATGACTCGTATTAGAAAAAGATGACTCATACTACTCTGTGGTATCACTAAAAGAATATCTTATACTAGAAAAGAATGACTCGTACTAGTGAAATGACTTATGACCAGGGCAGAAAACGAACTTCTGCTCAGGTACCACTTTGTGGTAGTACTAAAAGAATAACTCATACTAGGGAAAAGACTCGAACTAAAAGATTAACTCATAGTCAGAGCAAGAGACGAACCTCTGCTCTAATACCACTCTGTCACAGCCCCAAATCCCGAGGGACGGCCGAAGCCGGGGTGCGACTGGGGTTGGATTAAAGAAGCGGGGAAGAAGGGGGCTAACTGACTAACATACATAAAAGACATCAACCAATCAATGAACAAGACTTGAATATAACAAGAAAGAGTTAATCACGAGTGATTACTCGACAAAAGTACAGGATAGTAACTAAGTTCAAGTTTATAGACTTATACTACAGAGTTTGTTCAAAAGACAAGTTCTTAAAAGACTTAGAGTTTGGCAGCGGAAGAGTCCTAACTAAAGCATCCTATCCTTTCAACTCAACTTCAACCGTTGCCGCTCGCGTCGCTTCAACCTGCACATTTAGAAAACAATGCAGGGCTAAGTACAAACGTACTTAGTGGGCACGATGCCGAAATCATAATCATAAGTATAGATAATATGGCATTTCATAATTTATAGCACATCGGGGGTTTTATTGAAAAGGAACCCGTGTCTACTAAACATTTTCTGACTCTTTTCTCAATTTAGCTTGCAAGCATTTTTCTGGTATGTTACGTTCAATCTTGACCCAAACTCATTCACCGTGGCTGGTACCCCTCAACAGGATATCACATACACCACATGTTACGAAGTGCACTAACTCTGGAAAGCACTTAGCAGCTAACTTAGAGTCGATCGTTAGTTAACCTAGTTAGATTAACTCTAAATCTGGAAAACACGGATGTTAACTCAAATAGGTGCAAGAGAACTCACATAAAACATAAAACAGTTCATGCCATAATATCACTTTAAAAACATAGATATCAAAGCGATAAAGAAAGATTTTCCGAGCATTGCTCGTTTTATTTTATATATAAAAGCCCACCTCGTAATACAGAACTAAGAAGTATTAGCTTCCAATCTTCGGATCTTCCATCCTTTCTTTACTGCTGGCTTCCTCCTTCATCATAAAATAATAATACTTAAAAATTGATTCGTAAAAGATAATCGATCAAAGAAAATTGAAATAGGTTTTAGTCGTTTCATTCTTTAGGCATTTGCACGCTTACTAGATTCATTTTACTTAAACGAGAATGAGACTCGTACAAATCCCGTTTAGAACTCAATAGGTCTCATAATCGACTCTTAGGTCAGTAGAGAGGGTAGTCGATAGCTTAATACGACTTAAAAGATCATAAGGAACTAAGTTGGAAAGAATCAACTTAGGAAAATTATGTTTTTGTTCATTACGACTTAAGCAATTTCTCGCTTAACTAAACTTCTTTACTTGAACGGATAAGAGGTACCAACTCGTCCCGGTTAGCACTCAAGGCTCCTTTATTGACTCTAGAGTCAGTAGGAAGATAGTCGTTAGTTATTACGGCTTACACGATCGAAAGGAAACTAAGTTGCGAACGAAACAACTTAGAAGAAAGAAAACTGAAATTTCACTGCGCAATACAGAAACTCTGGGGACTGCCCAGAACAGGGGATCTGGAAACAGGGGATGAGCCCTATACCGTTAAAAAGCTTGGAATGTCTAGTTTACGCTCCAATTTACGGATCACAAATCCGATAAACGAGCTAAAAGTTATTACAGTTTCCGGCGAGGGTCGCAAAACTGCCGCGATAACCCTAGATGCTCAATAGAAACGACGTGTAAGGTTCGTTCTAAGTTCTCGTATTCGATTTCTTATGAAACTTGACCCTCAAGGCAGTCAACACGTACCCCCGTACGTGATGAACTCCTTCTCAAAACTCGTCCAATAGCACGACGTTCTAAACGTCGGCTTTTAACTAACAAGTACTATACCAACAAGTTATCAATTTCCCGTTCTAGTTCTCGACTATCACTATATCTCATATTATATTAGCTCGAAAGCTCATGACATCAACTAAAAATTTATTCCCAAGTCCATCATAAACGATATTATCAAGTTAGAATTCCCATTCGACTTCTCGGTTATTAGTTACGACTAGTGGTTTGTCTCTTACACAATTTTCAAGGTTGTCGGATTTCGTTCAAATTTTACGTCATTAATCAACATCTAACTAGAATCGCTTTCATGCATATAATCACTTCACATCAACACTATATTTCATCTTACGACGAGTTCTTCGTCTCTTACATCCCACCAAATAATTTTAGAAAATTCTCAAATAAATTCCTAACATCAATTAATACCATTTACAACATTATTTCATCAACCAAACATCATCTAAATCAAACACATGAAAACCCCTAATTTCTTACTCATTTTCGGTTTTTATACATAGTTTAAGAGAGTGATTTTCTTCATTAATTAACATCATTTAACTCTTAATCATCCTATTATAACATCAATTAATCAATTCAAGTCCAATTACACATCAACATGCAAAAAAAAAATCCCCAATTTCAAACCCTAAACCCTAAATCAATTTCAAACAAACAAAGGGCTTTCGATTTCTCTTGGTTCTAATAACTAATTAAACACTTCCTAAGCATGAATTTAACCTCAATTGAAGAATTCCATCAACCTACACAAATGCCCTAAATTTCGGTTTTGACATAGAGTTAGGGCTTTTGATTTTTCTTCAATTTTGATCTTAGAAATCACATCCAAACACAAGTAATTAAGCTAATCAAAGATCAAAACATCTAGTTCTTCACCCCTAAATTTTTGATCAGAAAGAAAATAAAGAGAAGAGGATGTTGGATGGATAGAAACATAGAAGAGGTGAATACCTTGGTTTTTACTAAAGGAAATAACAAGTTTTTGATGGATGAAAGAGGGCTTGTGTGATTTTCTTCTTCAAGAGCTTGGAGATGCAACAATGGTGGAAGAAGAAGATGGGAGAGAGGGAGAGAGGAGGGCTGCCGATTTTGGATTGATGAGGGAGGAGATGTGATTTTGTTGATGCAACATAGCTATATATATTAGGTTAAAGTGAATAGTGCATAGTGTTTGAATAGTAGTAGGTATATAAAATAATACTACATGGAGAAATAAGCTATAATGCTAAAAATGGGAGAGAAAAATCGGTTATGAGAGGGTAGGGAGGAAAAATACGCGCTTTTCCGACGCGATACGACGTTACGGAAATCGGACGACGAAAAGCGTAGCTCGACGCAAAATCGTCACGATCCGATTTGTCCAAAAAAAAAAATTCTAACGAATAAAACTTAATTGAAAAAAAAAGATTTATAAAAATTAATTCCGACAAAAACTCGGGACGACACAGTCTGAGTTTCGTCCGGAAAATCATAAAAATAAACTTTTTCGGGCGAGTTCGTATCGCGATTTCGTGAATGTAAAAATCAGACGGTTTTCCGTTCTGAGTTCACGAACTAAAACTTTTTCGTACGCGCTAACCCTAAATACGGTAGTCGTCTAGCTGACTTCCGTAATTTATTTTTAGAAATGGCATCGACCGTTAGTCTTAGAATTTAAAAATCGTAAACTTAGGCGTGCAAAGCCATTTATTTAATTAACTTTAAATTTTTGAGATCGTAAGGAATTTCCGGGCCATTACAAAAGGGGATGACTAAATAAACATACATAGAAGACAACACAATTTCAATGAACAAGACTTTATAACAAAAGAAGAAGTTGATCTCGAAGGATCACTCGGACAAGATCTCGAAAGATTCTAAGTTATAATAGGACTCAGGCTATAGTGATTTAAATATATACAACAAAAGTCTTAGAGTTTAGCAGCGGAAAAGTGAGATATGAATACATGTCTTTCCTATCTCTATTCAACCCTAACTCAACCGTCCACCGCTGCCGTCGCTTCAACCTGCACATTTAAAAAACACATGCAGGGCTAAGTACAAAAGTACTTAGTGGGCACATTGCCGAAAACATAATCATAGGTATAGATAAACAGGCATCTCATTTTATAGCGCATCGGGGTTTTCATTTAAAAGAGCCCGTGCCTATTAAACATTTGCATTTCATTCATAAAGTAGCTTGCAAGCATTTTTCATAGATGTTACGTTCAAATCTTGACCAGTTATAATTCACCGTGGCTGGCTACCCCTCAACAGGATACCACATACACCACAAGCTACAAGTGCACTAACTTTGGAAAGCCCCTTTTGACTAACTCAAAGTCGATCGTTAGTTAACCCCTTTTGATTAACTCATAAGGTACAAGAGAACTCACATAAAACACAAAACATTTCATGCCATGATTATCACTGTGAAAACACGATTATCAAAGCTCATAAAGAATTACTTTTGAGTTGTGAAAAAACCCACATTTTGTTTGATATAGATAAAAGCCCACCTTATAAGTTACAGAACTATTAAACGAGTTTTCTGTCGTCAATCCTTCGTCTTATCCCAAGTGCTAACTTCCTCCTTCATCATAAATAATCATAACTTCGATAAGTCATCGAGTCGATAAAAGAAAACGGAAAACGAAATTGAAAACGAATTAGTTCTCATATGTTCTTAAGCTTTTAGGCCTTTGCACGCTATTCTAAATTCTTTTAATTAAACGGGAACGAGAATCGAACATTTCTCATTTAGAACTCTTACTTGACGCTAAGGTCAGTAAATTATGATAGTCGATACTTGGAACGACTTAAAAGATCGAATGAAATTAAGTTGAGAAGAAATCAACTTAAGAAATTAAGTTTTGAAACTTCACTGCACAAGACAGAGCTTCTGAGGACTGCCCAGAACAGAGTACCCTGAAACAGGGGAGGTTCTCTGTACCAAAAGAAAGCTAAGGAAGTCTAGTTTATTTTCCAATTTACGGATCTCAAATCCGATGAACGAGCTAAGAGATATGGCAGTTTCCGGAAAGGGTCGCAAAACTGCCGAAGTTAACCCTAAGGTTTGATAAAAAATCGACGTGTGACTTCCTAGGTTCGTTTTATGTTCTCGTACCTAAATTCCCACGAAAATTATACAATAGGGCAGTCAACACGTATTTCCATACGTGATGAACTCCATTCTATTTTCCCGTTTATAAATACGACGATCAAAACCACATGGTTCAATCTAACCAATTACTAAACCAAATCAAGTTCCTAATTCAAATCCTAATTTCTTAGTTTCAATTATAACCTATCATTTCATAACTCGGATTAACACGTCGTCAACTACGAACTTGTTCACTTAACGATAAGATTCATTAATATCCAATTATTTTCTCGGTTCGACTTTTCTATCGATACTTAGGCTCGTTGCTTCGTTTTTTACCAAAATTTCAACGTTATTAGAATCCGATTAAATTCTACAACATTATTCAACATCTATCAAGACTCAATACTATGTCATCCATATCCTTAACTCATTAACCAAACTTGGTTTATTTCCAATTTTTCGTCTCTTATGTTTTACATAATATTTTTAGAATAATTCCATTTAATTTATAAGATCATCTAACATCAATTATAACCTTAATCTATCATTAAACCATCATTTAAGTCAAGCTACACCAAACCCCTAAATTTTTTCCCAAAATCGATCATGACATTTAAATTAAGAGAGGTGTTTTCTTCATCGATTCAAACCATTATATCACTCCTAAGTCCATTACAACATATAATATTCATTGATTAATCCTACAACATCTTTAATTTAATTCCAATGTTGAAACCCTAACCTTAAACTCGGTCCTCATTAAAAAGATAGGGCAAATAATTTTTCTTTGTTTCTATCATCAATTAAATCATCCCAAATCTAATTATCCAACCAATTTTAAGATCCAAACATCCTACCACAAAGCCCCAATTTTCGGCTACAACTAATATTTAGGGTTCTTAATTTTTTTCTCCTCAATACAACCAAAGGAATTAATTTCTATCCATTTAATTACATAACATTAAAGATTAAAACATCCTAATTATTTCCCTAATTTTCGATCCAAATGGAAATTAAAGGAATAAGAATTCTACATGGTTAGAAAGATGGAGGAGGTGATTACCTTGAGATTTATGAAAGTAGAAATGAAATTTGGTGGATGATTGATGAATTGATGATGAAATCCTTAAGGAACCTTGGATGATCTTCAATGGAGGAGATGAAGAAATTTGGGAGAGAATATGGTGGTGTGTGTGTGACCGTGTGTTGAGGGAGGGAGAATGAGAGTGATGACAAGTTATGATATTTAGACATTAAGCTTAGGTGTCTAGTATTTAATTATTAGAACCTTGGTAGAAAGTGTGAGTCATAAAGTTATACAATATAAAAAACAAATATCCTAATACATATTTATATATATGTCGGTCATAGTGCATAACTTTTCCCAAATACGCGCTTTTCCGGCTCGTTACGACATTATGAAAAGTCGAGAAAATAAAAACGTATTCGGCACGTTTTCGTCAAATTCCGTTTTGACCAATAAATCCGATATATTTAACTTACTCGGAAAATGATATTAAAAATCTAAATTCCGACAAAATCTCGGGACATCACAGTCCGAATTTCGTCCGGAAAAAATAATAAAAACGAACTTTCTCGGGCGAACTCGTATCGCAATTTTGTGAATGTAAAAATCAGACGGTTTCCCGATCTGAGTTCTTGAACTAAAAAGTTATCGTACGCGATAATCCTAATACAGTAGTCATTTAACTGACTTCCGTAATTTATTTTTGGAAACGGATTTCACCGTTAGTCTTAGAATTTAATTTTATGAACTTAAGCGTGCAAAGCCATAATTATTATTAACTTTGAATTTTTAACGCAGTAGAAATTTTCCCGGGGTATTACATGAGCCCTAATTTGAAAAACACCTTACTAATTACACCAAAAAATCTTGAATTTTGTTGGGAAATCTGAAGAAATAGTCGTAGCATCTTGATTGGAAGGTCGAACAGAGCATTTCGCTGGTCAAGGAAGTTCCTTGAAATGGTGAACGTGAGAGATAAGAGAATTTGAATCGGCCACCTCCTCTGTACAGTAAGTATTTCAAGCTTAAATACTCTATAGTTTTTAATTTTATGATTATTAAATGATGTTTGTATATAGGTATGATTGATCAGTTAATCGTTTTTTGTGGTTGAGTTGTTGAGGATATTTATGTGGTTCTAAATGTGAATTATTTTATTAATTTTGTACAGCACCACCCGGTATGTATTTGATAGTTATCATTCATCATGGTGGGAAATTTGTTTCAACTCCTAGGCCGAAATATAGTGGTGGTAGAAAGTTGGTGTTGGACTATGTTCTGGCTAAGCAAGTAAGTTTAGCAACTTTGAAAACAAGTCTTGAACAATGGTTATTAATTGATGGTAGTTTCAAGTTGTATACTTTTGTTAACAACAATTTGAATCTATTAACCTCTGATGAAAAAATAAAACAATGGTGTGCAGACAATATGGGAAGTAGGCAGGTTACATTTTATATAGTAGAAGAAGGTATGGAGAGTGTGAATGGTAAATCCCCAGAAGTTAGTAAAAAATTGGGAACACATTTTGTTACAATACCGAGAGTTGTAGGTGAGGGTTCTTCTGTAAACAAGAATAAGTCACCAGACTTTGAGGTTGCTGACAAAAGAAAATCAGTGGATAGAGAAGAGGGTTGTGACAATGACTTAGAGGACTTTAATGACAGTGATTACAATATGCAAGATGAAAGTGATAGTGATGACAGTTCATTTTATTCATATGTATCAAGGGATACTGAGAATGAAATACCTGATTATGGAGAAGATAGTGATATAGATGTGGATTATATTAATGAATCTGCTGCTGATTTTTATGAGGGAAGGGATTCTGATAGTGAGGGACAGAACCAAAGTTTTCCTGTTTTTAATCCTGGATATTTCTTCCGTCACTAAAATAAAAAGTTATTAATTAATTAAGGCTTTGCACGCCTAAGTTAAGGAAATTCAGTTCTAAGACTAACGGTGAAATCCGTTTCTGAAAATAAATTCTAGAAGTCGTTCAACCGACTACTGTATTAGGGTTTTCGCGTCCGATAGAATTTTCGTTCGAGAACTCAGATCGAAAAACTGTCTGACTCTACATTCACTTATTTTGCGATACGAGTCTACTGGAGAATGTCACTTTTATTTATTTTTTCGGGCGAAATTTGGACTGTCATGTCCCAACTTTTCTTTGGATTTCGGAAATCGAATTATGTTTTCCGACTAAGTAAACTATTTCCAATCCAATGGTCGGATTAGTTTTCGCCGAAAACGTAACCATCTAAGAAAATAATTAATCGATTTCAATACGCAGTATTAGACCCGTAAAAGGTGATATTTTGAATTAATTCCACCTCTTAAACTGCCACCTACACCCCCTTAGTCATCCTTCTCACTTTATTAACTTAATATCTCTTATTAGTCATCACACTCTCTCTCTAAATCCCCAACCAAACCGCCCCCCCCCCCCCCCCCTCTCTCTCTTCTCTCTCTTGTTCTTCATTCCTTGAAGATCTTCAAGTGTGTTCATCAAGTTCTTCAAGCATTCAAGCTTCCATAACTTAATCATCTACCGATCGATTTCAAATCCGAGTTCATATTTGGAAAGGTTAGAGCCTCCTCTTCACTTCTATCCGAACAAAATTCCATTCCCTTAAATATGTGTCACGCCCCGACTCTCGGGGTGCGACTTACGAACAACAACAAACCTAAACAACTAAGAACTAACTCAAATAAAGGGAACATGCTCGGGGAAAAACAAAGGCGGAATATAAGGCAATCGAATTTGGTTTTCAAAAGCATAAAGAATAATAACCGAGCATCTCAACTTCACTTTGAACGGAAATTCAAACAAGAAAATCATGCTGATGGGAAGGGAATTCCAACAAAAAGAGGAATCATACGAATATATACATCAAGAAAGGGAAACATGTTCAATAACAAGTCAAGATACGAGCCCATCGCTCGGGATTACAAGAAAAAGGGGTTACGAATTCAACAGGCATTCAAAGTCTTCGAGCACAACGCTCGGAATCAAAAACATGAGAATAAAAGTGTTAACTTCAACAGACATTAGCTCAAAAAGATTGCAGCGGAAATTAGCATCAACTCCCAACACTTGCACGTATGAAGACGTACAAATGCCAGTCCGAAATTCTACCAAACTTAACCAACAAAACCAAACCACACCACCAAGTATCCACGCCATCGCCATCCAGTCAACCTGCATGTTTAGAAACACACGCAGGGCTGAGTACTTCGTACTCAGTGAACACAAGCCAAAACATTTGAATAAAGATGTTTTTTAAAGCTATATTAATTGAACTTGCCTTGCCAAACATCACAAGTATATAAGCAGTTTTGAAAACGGTTTTACTTGTGCATGCCAAAACATTTTTATTTAAAACGGACTGCGCAGTCAAATATCATATAATATAATAGCATGTATCATCTATCACAAATAACTTCATGTGCCGAGAAGTAGGCCTCCTTCTCAAGCACTGTGACCGGCCCAACCGAAGCAAGGCTCACACTCACCTCAACATCTACCACACGTGGGTTCCTGCTTTCACAGGATAATCACATCCCCATAGATGATAACACATACTAACTTCAATAAAATGGCAAGTCAATCACATTTGAAAACATAACATAATATTCAATAGCATACTAATTTTCATCAATAGATTTTGGTTCAGAAAAGCCCACCTGACTTCCGAAGAACTAGCTAGGTGGTCTAGGGCTATTTATCCTCGCTTAACGATCCGTCCGGCTCGATCCTTCATAGGTCGACATCGATAGATAAGATATATGAAAGACGGACACAAAGGCGTTGGACTTAACTGACGGACTTCTATTTGAGTCGTCGCTCTCTTCGTTCTACTTTTCTAAAGGATCTCAGGTTCTCGTCTTTATTTCATTAACTCTATTCGAATTGGTTAACTCTACTACTTAACATCGTATACTTTTCTCGTTCTAGTTAATAACTTCATTGATACAAATTATTACTCGAGCTTTCTTTTAAAGACTTTAGTTCTTTCTCAATTTAACAATCAATCATTTATCATACAAATTCAATCATATTTCACAATATAATACTATCATGCATTTAAACACATATTTAAACATATAATGAATTCAAATCAATCAAGCATACTTCAAGACACATTAACATGCATTCCATTTTGAACTTTAAGGTCTAACTCGATTATGCATTTCTTTTTATGAAGGCTTAAACTATTAATTCTATCTTTCTTATTTATATAGACAACGCTTTATTCTACATCCGCTATCTTATAAGGTATTTTATAACTCTTATTTATTTAACAAAAATTTTCTTAGTTTTTAATAAACTCTTTTGAAATTATAAGTTCTTGTCAAATTCTAACTTGATTCTCATTTCTTAACTCGAATATCATTCCTTTAATTATTATCTTGGTTTATCCTTTCTTCGCTTGATTGAAAATAACGTACTCAATTAATTATTTAATTAATCTTCTTTTCAACTTATTATTCGACATCTTATTTTATTCTCATTTTCTCGGTCAACTTATACGAGTATCTATCTTAACTCGTCTAGCATTTTTTCTTTATTCAATTTATTTTCCTTGTTATTTCTTAACGATTAATTCTTATTAAACTCGGTTTTCTCTATTTTGTTTATTTCTTTAATAATTTCTTCTTTATTTGTTTTAAACCTTTAAGCTATTTCTTACTTAATGATTTCTTTATCTTTTGATAAACATTTTTATGAATTTCTTCACTTTATTATAAAAGATCTTTTTATTGTATTTTTAGTAAAAATTTCAAGTCTTTAAATTTTAATACAAAATATTTAATTAAGAAATCTTTTTCATACATCTTTTATTTAATTAAAAGCTTTTCAAAATTAAATCTTTTTATCAAAACTTCTATCTTTTTTCTATATTCAAACTATCATTCATATAAACATTGAAATACTTAAACATCCAATTATTTTTATTATTTCTATACTTAATTTCTTTCAAAATTTTCAACATGCAATCTCATTTTCTTCACTTAAACACATGTATGATTATACTAACATAACATACAATCATTTCATAGATCAAAACATCACTCAATTCATCAACAAAATCAACAAAATAATTTCTCCATTTTCTTCAAAAACACACGGCATTATGCCTATTTTTATGCAATTCGTTTCTCAATTTTTCATGCATATAATCTCATTACTAACATGATAAAAATAACAAATCAAGCATCAAAATAACAATAACTCAAAGATTTCATATTTTCCCTATTTTTACTATATTTTTCGGCATTTATCATTTTTTTAGGGTTTTAGTTTCTTTTTCTTCTCTTAATTCATCGATTAACATCTAGTGCTCGATTCTCCTAACGAATTCTTCTCACTCGATTAGCACATGCATATCCTAAGTTTGCCTAAACATAAATTAAATAACATGCATGCATAGATCTTTCCTTTAGGACTTATAGACATACATTTTTACAACTAATCAAATGAAATCATACTTAAATACATGGAAATTCTTCTCTTGGCTCTTGGGATTGAAATGGATGGAAATGGTAGCTTCAAAGCTTGGATCTTGAAAGAAAGAAGAATATCTTCTTGAATCCTCAAAGAAAAAGAAAGAATATAGGATTAATCATCCATAGGTTTAGGAATCAAAATGAAGAAAAATGTTGGAAATTCTTGAATTCAACTTCAAGAACTTGGAAATTTGTACCTTTCTTTGAAAATATGGATGGAATTGATGGAGGATTAATGGCTTCTACTTCATTTCCATGGAGGATAAGCTTGAATCTATAGTTGCATGTGAAGAAAAATCAATGGAGGTGTGAGAGAGAGGGAATGCCGAGAGTAGAGAGATTGAGAGGGTTTGAGAGAATTTTTCTTGTTTTGTGAGAGAGAGATAGATCGAATGAGAGAGAGAGATGGATAATGAATTGTGGTCTCTCTCTTACTTGTCTTAGATGACTAAGTTTCAAATTCAACAAAGTGAAAAGGAATTAACTTGTTGGAAATTGTAAAAACAAGACTTGATGGTTTGATTTGAAGTTAACTTGTTTGCATAATTCAAGCAAGCTATGTACAAGACACCACTATGTCTTGTTGGTCTTGGAACTTGAGGGTTGATGGGAGAGGGTTGTGAGGTGGCGAGAGAGGGAGAGAGGTGGTTGACACGTGTCGTCGTCGTGTCGTTACGGGTATTAATTATCCGGTCGTAAAGGTTTTCCGGGTAAAACGATTTGTATTAATTCCGTTTTGTTCTATTAACGGGTCTAACCTCTTCTCGCTTCACTTTTGACACTAACTCGTCCCAATCCTATGTCACGTCTCAAATTAAAGATTAAAGGCTTCGATCATTTTAGTCCTTTAATTCTTAAAAGAAATTAATCGGCTTATTAATTCGTTTATTAATCCTTTTCAAGACTAATGCCTCATTTCTCTTCTCAATTCTCGGATAAGTTCTTATCCTATCTCAGTGATCTTAAAAGAAATTCTAAGTTCGAAGGTTCTAATTTAATTCTATTCTAAGTTCATCGGCGTAAACATATTTCTCGGCGATTAACGCTATGTTATCTTAATTAAACAAACTTCTCGGGATTTTTTCGGAATTTAATCTCATACTCATTTTCATATAAACGACTTCAACAAACATATCACATCATCATCATCTCAGATAAATGGAACAGATAAATTCACACAAGATTCACAAGGCAATTTAAACGTTTTATTCAAAACTCATCGATTAGAAAAGAAAAATTTTACTCCTAAATTCTCATCTTTGAACTACTCGGTTAATTAGACGCTCTCTTAAAGGATAAAAACTCGGGGTATCACAATATGAAATTTTCAAAAATTATTAAGAGAGTAAGAAGATGATGTTCTAAGTTATAACTTGATTATGTATGCTTAGAAATAGATTTCCATGGTTAGAATCAAGTAGAAAATCATACCCCTTATTCTTTTGTAAATACCGAAAATTTAGAGGGATAGGGTTTGATGTTTTAAATTCATGATTTTAGATGATTGGTTGATGGATTATCACTCTAGGTATTGATATGTTGATGTAGGAATTGTTTTGGAATTTTCTAAAAATAAAAATGAAAATGTAAGAGATGAAGAAGCATGATTTTGATTGAGTAAATGTTATGATTTTGATGATATGATTTAGTTTAATGTATATTTAATTTAGATTTTTCTAAAAATAAAAACGAAATCGTTGGAGACGAAGAATCGTCGATAGAATTAGTTTTGATGTTAATATGGATTTATGGTTTACATATTACTTAATCTATGTAGTTAATGACGATAATTGGAAAGTTTGAACGAAATCTAAGAACGTCGAACTTTTCGTAAGAGACGAAGAGTCGAGCGTAATCGTCGATAGAAAAATCAAACGAGAAAAATAATTGAATATTAGTAATTGTTGAGATGTTAGGGTAGTTGTTGAATTAATTGAGAATTAACTAACAACTTTGGAAAATCGAGTTCTTAGACCGATATAAATGACGTGGATTAGTTAAGTAATGGTTTATAATGATGTTAATGTATTAAGATGTTCTTTACTAAGTAAGAAGATGATAGAAACTAATTTGATTTGAATTGAATTAGTAAAACTTCAAGAAACGAAGAAAGTAAGTAAGTACATAAAAGAAGAAATAAGGAATCGAGACCTTATATGTTGATTGATTTGAGTTCGTAGTTGATTGATAAGTAAGAATGAAGTTGATGAAGATTTCATATAGGTTATGAAATAGAAAATAGAAGTTGACTATTAAAATTGAATTGAAATTGAAATGAAAATTCTAAGTATAAATGATTGGTTGAAAGGACGAGAAATAATCGTCGTAGTTTTAATCGAGGAACGAGAAAGTATTCACGATAGATAATTACGAGACTTGTCTATAATGTGATAGAAATTTCATGCACATAAAGGTTGGAAAACATTGATCGAACCTAGGGAATCGTGCGTCGAGTTTTACGAGCGATTAGGGTTTCTCGGCAGTTTTGCGACCCTTCACGAAAACGGCCATAACTTTTAGCTCGTTTAACGAAATCGAGATCCGTAAATTGGACAGTACACTAGGCATCCGTGTCCTTCTTTTGACATAAGGCACACCCCCTGTTTATAAAAAATCTGTTCTGCAGAGGCCCCAGACTTACTGCCTTGTGCAGAAAATTTCCGAAACTCATTTTCTTAAGTTGAATTCTTTTCAACTTGATTCTTTAAGAGCTTTTAAGTCGTTAAGAGTTATCGACTTCCATTATTAACTAATCTAAATATCGAGTAAGGAACCGATTTAGTTCTAAACAAGATGTGTTCGAGTCTCGTTTCTTCGTTAATCAAAAGAAATTAGTTAAAGTGCAAATGCCTAAAAGTCTTAACCGAGTTCGATTTTCTTTTTTTTCTTTTATCGTTGTTACCGATTACTAAAGTTTTATTATCTGCGATAAAAGAAGGAAGTCGGAGTCAAGGATAGGACGGAAGACCGAAGACAAGAAGCTTTAGTTGTTCTGTATATCGCCTAAGGTGGGCTTTTTCTATATATCAAATAAAACGAGCGATGCTCGAAAATGTTTACTTACTGCTTTGATAAGTGTGTTTTCAAATTGATTATCAGTGCATAAAATAATTGTTTTGTGTGAGTTCTTTTGTGTCAATCTGAGTTAGCCAAAGGGGGTAACTAATCGATCGGATTCTGAGTTAACCGGAAGGGTTTTCCAGAGTTAGTGTACACGGTAGCCGTTGTGTGTGGTACTCTATTGAGGGGTAGCCAGCCACGGTGAATAGAACGTGCGCGGAAGAAGTTAACTCTTCCCCTGTCACAACCCCAAATCCCGAGGGACGGCAAAGCCGGGGTGCAACTAGGGGTTGGATTAAAGAAGCGGGGAAGAAGGGGGATAAATAAATAAACAGACAATGATTAAACGACAACTGATATCTACGAACAGATTTTATTGAAAGAAAGAGAGTCGACCTTTAAGGATCGCTCGACAAGTTGTTCAAAAAGGAACTAAGTTCATTGTACGGGGTTTAGACAAAAAGATAGGTTTACATTAACTCAAAAAGATTGGCAGCGGAAAGCGTAAAGCTTGACACAAGTTCTTCATCCAAACTACAACTCTTTACTTAACCTCCGCCGCTCCCGTCACTCAACCTGCACATTTTATAAAACATATGCAGGGTTAAGTATAAACATACATAGTGGGCACATTGCCGAAAACATAACATAAGTATAGATTAAATCAGGCATCTCGATATAGAGCGCATCGGGGTTTTTCATCAAATACCCGAGCCTACTAAACATTTTCTTTCACTTTCACAATATAGCTTGGCCAAGCCTTTACTTGATGTTACGTTCAAACTTGTCCAACTTCTGTTTCAACGTCGGGGGAGAGTATAAATCTCCCGCGCACGTTCTATTCACCGTGGCTGGCTACCCCTCAACAGGGTACCACACACACCGGCTACCGTGTACACTAAACCCTGGAAAACCCTTACTGGTTAACTCAGCGGTCCGATCGATTAGTTAACCCCTTTTGGCTAACTCAGAAAGGCACAAGAGAACTCACATAAAACAAATATTTTCATGCCTTGATAATCACTTTAAAACACAGTTATAAAGCGATAAGTAAACATTTTCGAGCATCGCTCATTTGATTTGATATATAAAAAAGCCCACCTTAGGCGATTACAGAACTAAAACACGAGCTTCCGTCTCTGGTCTTCCGTCCTGTCTTCTAAAATCGACTTCCTCCTTTAAACGCAAATAATAACACTTTAATAAGCGGTCGAGACAATAAAGGAAAAGGAAATTGAATTCGTTTTATGATTTTTAGGCATTTGCACTTAACTACATTCTTTTGATTATCCAAGAAACGAGACTCGAACAATTCTCATTTAGAACTAACTCAGTTTATTACTCGACACTTAAGTCAGTTAATTAACGGGAGTCGATAACTTATAACGACTTAGAAGTTCACAAGGAACGAAGTTAAAAAGGATTCAACTTAAGAAATTAGGCTTACGAAAGTTTCTGCATAGAGCAGAAGTTCTGGAGTTCATACAAAACGGATTCCTGCAAAACAGGGGATGAAATTGGTACCAAAAGAAAGCTATGGATATCTAGTTTATTGTCCAAAGTACGGATCTCAATTTCGTTAAGCGAGTAGAAAGTTGTGACAGTTTCCGTAACGCATCGCAAAACAGTCCGAGTGAAACCCTAAGTGCTCGTAAAACTCGACGCACGATTCCCTAGGTTCAATCAATGCTATACAACCTTTAAACTCACGAAATTACTAATAAATTACAGTCTTAAGGCAGTCAATACGCATGTCCCTTAATCGCGTATACATGTACGTCTTTTTGATTAAACAAACGACGAACATTTCCTCGTCTTTTTCAATTCAAATTCAATTTTATTCTTCAAATTCTAACTTATATATTCATATCTCGAATTGAAATATTGTCAACTACAAACTCGTTTATCAAATGACAACAATTATTAATATCAAATTGGTTTTCCTTATTCGACTTTCCTATCGGCATTTAATCTCGATTACTCGTCTCTTACCGAAATTTCAACTTTCTTAGAATTCGTTCAAATTTTCCGATAACGATCCTTAACTACTAAGATTGACGAATATTCAAATCATAAACCTAAATCATTATTCATACGAAACCTATCGATGATTCTTCGTCTCTTACTAAAATTTCAACGTTCTCCGATTTTGCTCAAACTTTCCAATATCGTTCGTCAACTATCAAGATTCACTAATATGAAAACCATAAACTCAAATTATTATCGAATCTTATCTTATCGTCGGGTTTTCGTCTCTTACGTTTTCTATTTTATATTTAGAAAAATCCCATTAAATTATATAATCATCCACATACTTACTACATATCATTTATATCATCATATAAACCAAAACATATCAAATACTACATTAAATCCTCACTTCTTCATCTCTTACCTTTTAATTTTTATTTTTAGAAAATTCTAAAACAATTCATGCATCAATCTACCAACATATAAAACACAAATCCACTAATCAATCATCTAAAAATCGAACTAAACATCAAACCCCTAAATCCTCTAAATTTTCGGTATTCATCAATAATTTAAGGGAGGATGATTTCTATGAAATTTCAACCATAGAAATCCAATTCTAAGCCTCTAATAACATGTATTAAACATAGAACATCATGCTACTTCTCATGAAATTTTTGAAAAAGACAAGACTTGAGGGAAAGAGGTTTGTTCGGTTCAAACTTGAGAGGAAGCTCCTACCTTGATGTTTATGGACTCGGAAATAAGATCAATCGGTAGATTAATGACTTGTGGAGCTTGAGAGCTTGGAGGATGAAGAACAATGGTGGATGAAGAACAAAAGAGAGAGAGAGAGAGAGGAGAGAGGAGAGGGTGGCGGATTGTGAGGGAGAGAGAGAAGAATAAGTGTGATGAGGTGTTCAAGATAGAACTTGATAAAGTTAAAAAGATCTAACAAGGATGACTCACCATCCTCAATGGCGGTTTGGTTGTGGATTTTTTAGCCAGAAATATCTCGTTTACGGGTCTAATACGACGTTATAAAATCGAGAAATTAAAACCCTAGACGGTTACGTTTTTGACGAAATCTAATTCGATCATTAGATTAGAAATAAATCACTTACTCGGAAAGCATATTTCGATTTCCAAAATCCGATGAAAAGTCGGGATAAGATAGTCCAAAATTCGCCCGAAAAAGTAATAAAAACTGACTTTCTCCGGTGAACTCGTATCGCAGACAAAGTGAATGTAAATTCCGCTGCCAAACTATTTCATTTTGATGTATAACTTTTGGTCTAAATTTCGTACTTTAAACTTAGTCTACTCTGATAACAAACTTCAACGAGTGATCCTTCGAGATCGACTCTCTTTTGTTAATGAAATCGGTTCATAGATATCATTTTGTTTAATATTATTAGTTAAGGCATCTATTCAGTATTTATTCCCCCTTTTGCCCCGCTTCTTTAATCCAACCCCTAGTCGCACCCCGGCTTTGCCATCCCTCGGGATTTGGGGCTGTGACAGAGTGGTATCAGAGCAATTGTTTCTGCTCTGCATCCAAAATTCTTTCAAGTTAGTCCAATAGAGCATTTGTTTATGCTCTGCACCCGAGTCTTCGTTCAAGTAAAGTTTAGTTCATATCACTAAACTTAAGAATGTAGTCAACAACTCAACTCCCCGCTACGTCGACTCAACCGAAGAAGAAAGGAAAGAAAAGTATCCGAAGTGTTGTTTCTTTATTACAGAAAGTTTATGAATAAGTATGCAAGTATGTTGTGAACAAGTATGCCAAGTATGAATTGATTGAAGTATAAGTGTTATACTTTGTGATATTATGTGAAATTATTTGAGTTATAATTTCTTTGATTGAGATGTATGTCGGCATGAGAACCTAAACTATTACTCTAAGAATTTTCCCGATTTCTTGAGAACATAGAATTGATAAGAAGCATTGGTTCCAAAATTATTTAAAAAGCGATCATGAAACAAGAAGAACCGAACCTATTATAGACGAATGTCACATGCGTATAAGTGACATGAACAAAGTCTCTTTGGAGTCAACTTTGTTTCAATAAATAAAGAATCGATAAGTTAAAAGTTGGAAGAAAAATCTCGGAATTTTTTTTTTTAAGTGTTTGAGTGCAATTTCTTAAAATTGTTAGATGCTTAAGATAAGTTGTTGATTAAGTGGTTAAAGTATTGCAATTTGAATAATGGAATATTCTAATTGTAATTTAAGAATTCCTTAAGATATATTATTTTCCTACCAGTTACTGATCCGTGTTCTCTTAAAAAAAAAACTTTGTAGGATGCCTGCTAGACGCGTTACAGCTCGGAAGAGCCAACCCCTGAGACAGCGTACCATGGTAGACGAGATCTTGGATGAGTACTATGACTACGAGGTAGACCCGAACCACGACATAGGGCAAATAGTCAGTGACTTCGCTGCACGTTTCCACGCAGCTCGACACTTTGTTACAGAGCGTCAGGCTATAGCAGATTTGATCGGACGGCTGCCCGACGAGTGGCATGGGTGGGCACACGACATCTCCTGGTACTATCTTACACTGGTCGGTGATGACACCGAGCCGATAGGTGACTTTTCCGGATTCGCTCTAGCCATACACGGGCGTTTCTTTGAGAGTAGGTTCATGTTGTCTGTTCCTGTTCTTGAGCACCACCCCTACGTCCACATCCCAGCTCCTCTTGTGCCAGAGTCGTTTGCCATGGACCCAGAGTTAGCTGCACTGTTAGAGTTGCCACAGGTTCTTACACCCGTCGAGGATCTGTTTCCAGAAGCAGGGTACCTGGAGATGGACGCAGAGTTTGCTGCGATATTAGAGCTTCCTTTCCCACTTGCACCACCTGAGGAGGTTCCTGCAGAGACAGCTTTACTCGTAGGGGACGAGGATTCGACCTTTGACCTACCCCAGTCTTGGACGAGGGTCCGATGACAGTTTGAGGCAGGACCATCCAGGGTCCGTTCTGCAGAGGCATACGTGCCTAGTCCACCCCCTGAGCACCTGCTTCCTCCGAAGAAGCGGACAGTAGTGACCAGCTTTGACGACCTAGTCCCACGCTTAGAGAGGACAGTTTCGGAGGTGCCTCCGCCACCACCTCTAGTGCTTTGGGACGGCACCACCCTTAGGGTTGACGAGGCGCTTCAGCTAGTCTTTGGTATAGACTCGGAGGAGGATCCAGAGGAGGATCTGAAGGAGGACCCTGAGGAAGACCTAGAGGAGGAGGACCCCGAGGAGTTTCAGGTCGTAGAGGGCAGCACAGACTCGACTGCAGCCTTTTGAGCAGAGAGTCTTATACGTATAGTAGTTTTTGTTAGAACTGTCTTGTACATAGTTCGGATCAGTAGACTTCTTTTGTAGTGCTCTAAACGGATACGAAATTTTATGAGTCGTTCCCGTTCTAGTACTTCTGGTAGATACGAAGATGCAACCTGTTAGTGCACCCAGTACATAAATAGGCAGTTAGCCTAGCTTAGACTAGTTGTAGTCTAGCTTTTTGGTATAAGTCCTCGTCGGAGGCAAAATTAGTACTCTTTTTGAAGTGTATATATATATATATATATATATATATATATAACCCCGTGAGTGGGCTTGATCCAGTGAACGTCTGTTCTTACCATGTTTCGATGGTTGCTCATAATTAACTTGCGAAGTTAAAAGTTTCATAGAAGTAGTGCGGATGATATTATCTATTTTCCGTGAACTTGTTTAAAGTCAGAAGAATCTTACTAAGTGGGTGAAACTATTTTTTTTTAAAGCAAAAGTGCTAATAAGAAGTTCTTGTTGTCTATAGTTTTAAAATACTGCCAAGAGTAGTAAACAATAGAAGAGGACCTGGTAGGCCTAGAGGACCAGGTAGACGACAAGCAAGAGGTGAAAGGGAAGAGGAACAAGAACGCCACGAAACCCCTCCACCTTCACCACTACCATCTCCACCACCACCCCGTCATGATATTGAGGACCTATTCCTCAAATAAAACCCATCCGTGTTTAATGGATCTGGTAATCCGAGCGATGCTGAGCTTTGGGTACGATCCATCGAGATAATCTTTAAACTCCTCAGATGTTCTGATGAGGAGCGTCTTTTGTGTATCGCATCAACTCTCCGGACCAGCTGACTACTGGTGGGAGGCTAGGCAGAAGGTCATACCACCTGAGCACTTGGCTCATTTTACTTGGGACGAATTTAAGGAGGCATTGTATGATAAATACGTGCCTAAGACTTATAGAGCGCAGAAAGAGGCTGAGTTTTACAATCTGAAACAAGAAAAGATGACGGTCACAGAATATGATGCGAAGTTCTGTGAGTTATCAAGATATGCGCCAGAGCAAGTAGATACTGAGAATAAGATAGCAAAGAAGTTCCGTGGGGGACTTAAGCACGAGCTAGGTGTAGCACTAGCCGGTCACGGAGGACTGAGCTACACAGAAATACTAGGACGAGCCCTAGAGATGGAGGCCGTAGTGCCTGATGAAAAGAAAGCCATAATACCCGCACCAACCCCAAACCAGACTCAGAATTGAGGCCATTTTGGCAACAACAATAATAATAACTACCAGGGAAAACGGAAATGGAAAGGAGGAAACAACAGTGGCTACTATCAGCACTACAACAATCAGGGAAACCAAAGTGGAAATCAGCGAGGCTATCAGCAGCCTAACCAGAATAACAACTATGGCAAGAAGCCATGGCAAGGGAACAATCAGTCAGGACTATATATACAAGGGAATAATCAAGCAGGACCGTGGAAAGGAAACGACCAGCAGGGTCAGTCATAAGGGCAACAGAGGAACAACAGCCAGGGAGAAAATAATCAAGGAAGGATCACCGTTCCTGCCTGTCCGAAGTGTAATAGGGTACACTATGGTGTCTGTCAAGCAAACTCTGGCGTTTGCTTCAACTGTGGATAGAAGGGGCATTATAAGAAGGATTGCCCGAAACCATTGCGAGCAATAGGGCAAAACCAGTATGGTCAGCCCCAACCTTTAAGGGCAATTCAGGCACAGCCGCAGCAGCAGATGATACAGCAACAATATCAACAACACGCCCAACATCAACAGAATGCCAGGGCATTCACGATCAAACAGAATGCGCAGCATAAGGGCAAGGGAAACCTGGCAGGTATGGGTAAACTTCATAATACCCCTATAAAGATATTGTTTGATACTGGCGCATCACATTCTTTCATTGCTGGCTCATGTGCGGATAACTTAGATATCAGACCTGAACGAGCTAATCACGCTATGAGAGTAGCTATACCCTCAGGAGAGATCACAACCTCTACGCATGTTTGCTCTAACCTAGAACTAGAAATTGGAACTCTTAAGGTTAAGGCGAACAATTTAAATTTTATGATAATGTGGGACGTAGATATAATCTTAGGAATGGACTGGTTGTCTGAGTATGCCACAATTCTCTGCAATGAGAAAAAAATTTCTTTGCAACCCCCGGGAAAAGAGCCGACAGAATTCCATGGGATTTCGATGGGTAAGAGGATACATATAATATCCACCCTACAAGCCAAGAAATTGATAAAGAAGAAGAATTGCAAAGCTTATCTTGTATACCTAAGTGGAGAACCAGGAACCGAAAAGACCATACAAGATATGAAAATTGTTAACGAATATGAAGACATCTTTCCAGAAGTGTTACCAGGTTTACCACCAGATCGTCACGTAGATTTCACAATCGACTTAGAACCAGGATCGGCCCCCAAATCAAAAGCCCCATATAGGATGGCACCGAAAAAGTTAGAAGAGCTTAAGATCCAACTGCAAGAATTGTTAGATCTCGGTTTCATCAGACCGAGCGTTTTACCATGGGGAGCACCTGTTTTGTTCGTTAGGAAAAAGGATGGTTCTATGAGGATGTGCATAGACTATCGAGAGCTGAATAAGATCACCCAAGAATAAATATCCTTTGGCTAGGATAGAAGACCTCTTTGATTAGCTTAAGGGTGCAGGTGTATTTTCAAAAATAGACTTAAGATCCGGATACCACCAATTGAAAATCAAACCCGAAGACGTACCTAAGACTGCTTTCCGAACCAGATACGGCCATTACAAATTCTTAGTTATGCCATTTGGTTTGACTAACGCCCCCGCAGTATTCATGGATCTCATGAATAGAACTTTCCACCCGTACTTAGACAAATTCGTCTTAGTTTTCATCGACGACATTCTCATTTACTCCAAAAATGAGAAGAAGCACGAGGAACACTTGCGAATAGTGTTAGAAACGCTTAAAACTGAGAAACTTTACTCCAAATTCAGTAAATGCGAGTTTTGGCTGAAAGAAGTGATGTTCCTTGGACACATCGTATCAGCAGAAGGCATCAAGGTAGACCCTGCCAAGATAGAGGCAGTACGCAATTGGAAATCACCATCAAGTCCAAACGAAATTAGGAGTTTCTTAGGTTTAGCCGGCTATTATAGAAGATTCATCTAGGGATTTTCTACAATTGCTAGACCTGTGACGCAACTACTACGGAAGGAAAACAAGTACAAATGGACTGACGAATGCGAGACGAGTTTTCAGACACTCAAGCAGCACCAGTATTAGCGCTTCCAGAAGCGAATAAGGAATACGTGGTTTATACAGATGCTTCAAAGAACGGATTAGGATGCGTTTTGATGCAAGAAGGAAAGGTGATAGCTTATGCTTCACGACAACTTCGACCCCATGAAGTCGGTTATCCAACCCACGATTTAGAACTGGCAGCCATTGTGCATGCGTTGAAAATTTGGAGACATCACCTCTATGGTGTAAGGGTTGAGATTTTTACGGATCACAAGAGTTTGAAGTACTTTTTTCGAGCAAAAGGAATTGAATATGAGACAAAGACGATGGCTCGAATTAGTCAAGGATTATGATTGTGGTATCAACTACCATCCAGGAAAAGCAAACGTAGTAGCAGACGCGCTGAGTCGCAAGACTCCAACCAAATTAGGGTGTCTCTTTATCGAAGAAGAAACACTTGTGCAAGAATTTGAGATGATGGATTTAGAAGTACTCGATACACCTAAAACGATAACAACCCAAATAGTGACACTCGTAGCTACACCAGACTTACGAGAGAGAATTATAAGCGCTCAGAGAAAGGACGAGACGATCGAGAAGCTACGACTAAGGATAAGAACCGGACGGTTATTCCGAAGCACCAGATAATGCAATTTTATTTAAAAATAGACTTTGTATCCCTGATGACGATGAATTGAAAAAATATATCATGAGTGAGGCTCACCATATGCCATATACAGCACACTCAGGGAGTACGAAGATGTATCAAGATTTAAGAAGGAATTTCTGGTGGAACGGATTGAAACGAGATGTTGCCTCATTTGTAGAACGATATTTGACTTGTCAACAAGTGAAAGTTTTACACCAACGACCCCAAGGGATGTTGCAGCCATTAAGTATTCCAACGTGGAAGTGGGAAGATATAGCCATGGATTTTGTGATAGGTTTACCCAAGTCTAGAAGAGGAAATACTGCTATCTGGGTAGTTATTGATAGGCTCACAAAATCAGCTCACTTTCTACCAATTCAAATTACCTATGGATCAGAGAAATTAGCACAGTTGTATGTTCGTGAGATTGTACGTCTGCACGGAATACCAAAGTCAATAACGTCCGATAGAGATGCCAAATTCACTTCAAGGTTTTGAATCACAATGCAGAAGGAGCTAGGAACTAGACTAAATTTTAGTACCGTTTTTCACCCCCAAACGGATGGAAAAATCTGAGAGAACAATTCAAATACTTGTCGATATGTTGAGAACGGTAGTATTAGATCGAAGTGCGATCTGGGAAAATATCTAACCATTGGTCGAATTTGCTTACAACAATAGTTATCAAGCGACGATAGGAATGGCGCCTTACGAGGCACTGAATGGAAGGAAATGTAGGTCACCACTTTATTGGGATGAAGTAGGTGAAAGGAAAAATCTAGGACCGGATTCAGTCAGTGAAATGATCGAGATCATTCGACAGATTCGAGTCCGAATGAAAGAAGCCCAGAGCCGACAAAAGTCTTACGCTGATGTTCGCCGAACAGATCTTAACTTTGAGATTGGGGATAAGGTTTTCCTCAAGATTTCTCCATCTAAGGGAATCATTAGATTTGGTGTCAAGGGTAAACTCAGATCAAGGTTTATAGGACCTTATGAGATTCTGGAAAAATTAGGACCTGTTGCTTATAGATTGGCCTTACCTCCTAGTCTAGGAAGTGTCCATAATGTTTTTCACGTATATCAATTGCGAAAGTATGTTTTCGACCCTAAGCACATAATTAACCAGCAAGACGTTGTTCTTGAATCCGACTTAAGTTATGAAGAAAAACCATTGTCGATCTTGGATCGAAAAGCGCAAGAATTAAGAAACAAGTCGATTCCATTAGTAAAAGTGTTGTGGAGTCACCACAAGCAAGAAGAAGCCACGTGGGAACTCGAAGAAAAGATGAAAGAGAAATACCCTTATCTATTCGAAGAAGGTATGCAAATTTCGGGACGAAATTTCTTGTTAGAGGGGTAAGATGTAATATTCCGGATATTTCTTCCATCGCTAAAATAAAAAGTTATTAATTAATTAAGGCTTTGCACGCCTAAGTTAAGGAAATTCAGTTCTAAGACTAACGGTGAAATCTGTTTCTAAAAATAAATTCCAGAAGTCGTTCAACCGACTACTGTACTAGGGTTTTCGCGTCCGATAGAATTTTCGTTCGAGAACTCAGATCGAAAAACCGTCTGACTTTACATTCACTTATTTTGCGATACGAGTCTACTGGAGAAAGTCAGTTTTATTTATTTCTCCGGGCGAAATTTGGACTGTCATGTCCCAACTTTTCTTTGGATTTCGGAAATCGAATTATATTTTCCGACTAAGTAAACTATTTCCAATCCAATGGTCGGATTAGTTTTTGCCGAAAACGTAACCATCTAAGAAAATAATTAATCGATTTCAATACGCAGTATTAGACCCGTAAAAGGTGATATTTTGAATTAATTCCACCTCTTAAACCGCCACCTACACCCCCTTAGTCATCCTTCTCACTTTATTAACTTAATATCTCTTATTAGTCATCACACTCTCTCTCTAAATCCCCAACCAAACCGCCCCCCCCCCCCCCCCCATCTCTCTCTCTCTTCTCTCTCTTGTTCTTCATTCCTTGAAGATCTTCAAGTGTGTTCATCAAGTTCTTCAAGCATTCAAGCTTCCATAACTTAATCATCTACCGATCGATTTCAAATCCGAGTTCATATTTGGAAAGGTTAGAGCCTCCTCTTCACTTCTATCCGAACAAAATTCCATTCCCTTAAATATGAAATTTTCAAAAATTATTAAGAGAGTAAGAAGATGATGTTCTAAGTTATAACTTGATTATGTATGCTTAGAAATAGATTTCCATGGTTAGAATCAAGTAGAAAATCATCCCCCTTATTCTTTTGTAAATACCGAAAATTTAGAGGGATAGGGTTTGATGTTTTAAATTCATGATTTTAAATGATTGGTTGGTGGATTATCACTCTAGGTATTGATATGTTGATGTAGGAATTGTTTTGGAATTTTCTAAAAATAAAAATGAAAATGTAAGAGATGAAGAAGCATGATTTTGATTGAGTAAATGTTATGATTTTGATGATATGATTTGATATGTATGATGTAGGAAGCATGTAGTTTAACGTATATTTAATTTAGATTTTTCTAAATATAAAAACGAAATCGTTGGAGACGAAGAATCGTCGATAGAATTAGTTTTGATGTTAATATGAATTTATGGTTTACATATTAGTTAATCTATGTAGTTAATGATGATAATTGGAAAGTTTGAACGAAATCTAAGAACGTCGAACTTTTCGTAAGAGACGAAGAGTCGAGCGTATTAGTCGATAGAAAAATCAAACGAGAAAAATAATTGAATATTAGTAATTGTTGAGATGTTAGGGTAGTTGTTGAATTAATTGAGAATTAACTAACACCTTTGAAAAATCGAGTTCTTAGACCGATATAAATGACGTGGATTAGTTAAGTAATGGTTTATAATGATGTTAATGCATTAAGATGTTCTTTACTAAGTAAGAAGATGATAGAAACTAATTTGATTTGAATTGAATTAGTAAAACTTCAAGAAACGAAGAAAGTAAGTAAGTACGTAAAAGAAGAAATAAGGAATCAAGACCTTATATGTTGATTGATTTGAGTTCGTAGTTGATTGATAAGTAAGAATGAAGTTGATGAAGATTTCATATAGGTTATGAAATAGAAAATAGAAGTTGAATATTAAAATTGAATTGAAATTGAAATGAAAATTCTAAGTATAAATGATTGGTTGAAAGGACGAGAAATAATCGTCGTAGTTTTAATCGAGGAACGAGAAAGTATTCACGATAGATAATTACGAGACTTGTCTATAATGTGATAGAAATTTCATGCACATAAAGGTTGGAAAACATTGATCGAACCTAGGGAATCGCGCTTCGAGTTTTACGAGCGATTAGGGTTTCTCGGCAGTTTTGCGACCCTTCACGAAAACGGCCATAACTTTTAGCTCGTTTAACGAAATAGAGATCCGTAAATTGGACAGTACACTAGGCATCCGTGTCCTTCTTTTGACATAAGGCACACCCCCTGTTTATAAAATATCTGTTCTGCAGAGGCCCCAGACTTACTGCCTTGTGCAGAAAATTTCCGAAACTCATTTTCTTAAGTTGAATTCTTTTCAACTTGATTCTTTAAGAGCTTTTAAGTCGTTAAGAGTTATCGACTTCCATTATTAACTAATCTAAATATCGAGTAAGGAACCAATTTAGTTCTAAACAAGATGTGTTCGAGTCTCGTTTCTTCGTTAATCAAAAGAAATTAGTTAAAGTGCAAATGCCTAAAAGTCTTAACCGAGTTCGATTTTCTTTTTTTTTCTTTTATCGTTGCGACCGATTACTAAAGTTTTATTATCTGCGATAAAAGAAGGAAGTCGGAGTCAAGGATAGGACGGAAGACCGAAGATAGGAAGTTTTAGTTGTTTTGTATATCGCCTAAGGTGGGCTTTTTCTATATATCAAATAAAACGAGCGATGCTCGAAAATGTTTACTTACTGCTTTGATAAGTGTGTTTTCAAATTCATTGTCACAGCCCCAAACCCGAGGGACGGCAGAAGCCGGGGTGCGACTGGGATTGGATTAAAGAAGCGGGGAAAAAGGGGGTTGACTAACTAAACATACATAAAAGACAACATACATTCAATGAACAACACTTTACTAATATAAAGGAAGAGTTAATCGCGAAGGATTACTCGACAGAAGTACTCGAAAGTATCTAAGTTCAAGATTACATACTTATACTACAGTGATTTAATAATGTACATGTTCTCAAAAGACTTAGAGTTTTGTAGCGGAAAGTAAGTCATAGCTAAAGCATCCTAACTTCTCAACTCAACTTCAACCACCGTCGCTCCCGTCGCTTCAACCTGCACATTTAGAAAACACATGCAGGGCTAAGTACAAAAGTACTTAGTGGGCACGATGCCGAAAACATAACATAAGTAAAGATAATCTGGCATTTCATAATTGTAGCACATCGGGATTTTATTGAAAGGGGCCCGTGTCTACTAAAACATTTTCTGACTTAATTTCACAATTTACTCGGCCGAGCATTTTCTGGTATGTTACGTTCAAATCTTGACCAATTCTCATTCACCGTGGCTGGTACCCCTCAACAGGGTATCACATACACCACAGGTTACAAAGTGCACTAACTCTGGAAAGCACTTAGTAGCTAACTCAGAGCCGATCGTTAGTTAACCTATTTAGATTAACTCTAAAAATCTGGAAAACACGAATGTTAACTCAGATAGGTACAAGAGAACTCACATAAAATGTAAAACAGTTCATGCCATAATTATCACTTTGAAAACACAGATATCAAAGCGATAAAGAAAGGTTTTTCGAGCATTGCTCGTTTTATTTTATATATATAAGCCCACCTTAGTGTTTACAGAACTACGTACTAGCTTCCGATCTCCTGATCTTCCGTCCTTTCCTTACTGCTGGCTTCCTCCTTCATCTTAAAATAATAACACTTAAAATCGGTCGCAAAAGATAACCGAACATAGAAATTCGATTTAGGTTTTAGTCGTTTCATTTCTTTTGGCATTTGCACGCTACAAGTTTCTTTTTAGTTAAACGGGAAACGAGACTTGAACAAATCTCGTTTAGAACTCAAAAGGTCTCATACTCGACTCTTAGGTCAGTAGAGAGGGTAGTCGGTAACTTATTACGACTTCAACGATCGAAAGAAACTAAGTTGCGAAGAAAAACAACTTAGTAATATAAATCCTGAAAAAACACTGCACAAGGCAGTAGTTCTGGGGACTGCCCAGAACAGAGGAATTGGAAACAGGGGATGAGCCCTATACCACTAGAAAGCTTGGAAAGTCTAGTTTACGCTCCAATTTACAGATCTCAAATCCGATAAACGAGCTAAGAGATATTACAGTTTCCGGCAAGGGTCGCAAAACTGCCGCGCTAACCCTAGTTGCTCGATAGAAACGACGTATGACTTCTTAGGTTCGTTCTAAATTCTCATACTCGATTTCTCACAAAACTGGACTCTCAAGGAAGTCAACACGTACTCCCGTACGTGAAGGACTCCTTTTCAAAACTCGTTTCATTAGCACGACGTTCTAAACATCGTCGTCTCAACTACCAATTACTAAACCAAAATCAAGTTAACATTTCTCGTTTCTAGTTCTCGACTATAACTACAACTCATATTATACTAATCCGAATGCTCATGTCGTCAACTACAAAGTCGTTCCTTAGTTCATTATAAACACTATTATCAAGTTAGAATTCTTTCTCGACTTCTCGGTTATTAATTACGACCACTTGTTCGTCTCTTACGAGATTTCAAAGGTTGTCGGATTTCACTCAAATTTTACGTCATCATACAACATCTAACATAGATCATTATTATATACAACATCACCTCATAACATTACTTAATCTCAACTTAGATCGAGTTCTTTGTCTCTTACGACTCACAAAATATTTTTAGAAAATTCCAAATAATTTCATAACATCAATTAATATCATTAACAACCTTAATTCATCAACAAAACATCATCTAAATCAACTACATGAAAACCCCTAATTTTCTACAAAATTTCGGTATTCACATATAAATAAAGAGGGTGATTTTCTTCATCAAACATCATCATTAATCCATTAATCATACTACTATAACATCAATTGATCAAATACAAGTCTAATTACACAATAAATTGAGAATCCCCAATTCAAACCCTAAACCCTAAAATCGGTTTTCATCCAATACATAGGGGTTTCGATTTCTCTTTGTTTTAATCACTAATTGAACACCTCCTAAGCATGGTTATCCAATTAATTGAAGAATTCAAACATCCCACACCCAAACCCTAATTTTCGGTATTCATAAGGAATTAGGGTTTTTGATTTCTTCCAATTTTAATCCTAGAATTCATATCTAATCACATCTAATTACACTAATCGAAGATCAAACATCTAATTCCCATCATCCTCAAAATCGATCCACTTGAAAAAATAAAAGAAATGGATTTGGAATGGATATAATTAAAGAGGAGACAAATACCTTGAAGATTACTAAAGGAAGAAATAGACTTTGATGGTTGGATGAAGACTTGTATGAAAATCTTGCTCCAAGCTTGAGGTTTCTTCAATGGGGATGGAAGAACAAAGAAGAGTAAATGTATGTGTGTGTGGGTTCGGTTTTTGGGGGGGGGAAAGAACAAGGAAGATGATGACTAACTATGTTAGATATTTCTAATTAGCATTAGGTGTAAAGTAGAATAAAAATCTATATGGTGAGTCATTGCTAAATACTATTTAAAATCGAAAAAGATCATGCTTGTGTGTGTGTGTGATGTCGGCTAGGGAGAGAAAAAGAAGAAAATTACGCGCTTTTCCGGCGCGATACGACGTTACGGAAATCGAACGATAAAAAACGTAGCTCAGCACAAAAACGTCACATTCCGATTCGACCAAAAATTCTAACGTATTTAACTTAATCGGAAAATAATAATTAAAAACTTAATTCCGACAAAAAATCGGGACGACACACTTCAAGTTTCGTCCGGAAAATCATAAAAACGAACTTTCTCGGGTGAGTTCGTATCGCGATTTCGTGAATGTAAAAATCAGACGGTTTTCCGTTCTGAGTTCCAGAACTAAAAAGTTTTTGTACGCGATAACCCTAAATACAGTAGTCATCTAACTGACTTCCGTAATTTATTTTCGGAAACGGATTTCACCGTTGGTCTTAGAATTCAAAATTGTAAACTTAGGCGTGCAAAGCCATTTTTATTATTAACTTTAAATTTTTAAGATCGTACGGAAATTCTGGGGTATTACATTGATTATCAGTGCATAAAAGAATTGTTTTATGTGAGTTCTTTTGTGTCTTTCTGAGTTAGCCAAAGGGGGGCTAACTAATCGATCAGATTCTGAGTTAACCGGAAGGGTTTTCCAGAGTTAGTGTACACGTAGCCGTTGTGTGTGGTACTCTATTGAGGGGTATCTAGCCACGGTGAATAGAACGTGCGCGGAAGAAGTTAACTCTTCCCCAGCGTTGAAACAGAAGTTGGGCAAGTTGAACGTAACATCTGTCAGAAAAATGCTTAATCAAGCTATATTGTGAAAAGAGGAAAATGTTTAGTAAGCACGGGCCTTTGAAAGAAAAACCCCGATGCGTTACTTTTTGAGATGCCTGATTAATCTATACTCTTATGATATGTTTTCGGCACTGTGCTCACTAAGTATGTTTATACTTAGCCCTACATGTATTTATAAATGTGCAGGTTGAGTGACAGAAGCGGCGGAGGTTGAGTTGAGTTGCATATAGGATAGAAGATCAGTGTGTCAGTTCTACGTTATTCCGCTGCAAAACTATTTCATTTTGATGTATAACTTTTGGTCTAAATTTCGTACTTTAAACTTAGTCTACTCTGATAACAAACTTTATCGAGTGATCCTTCGAGATCGACTCTCTTTTGTTAATGAAATCGGTTCATAGATATCATTTTGTTTAATATTATTAGTTAAGGCATCTATTCAGTATTTATTACCCCTTCTTTCCCGCTTCTTTAATCCAACTCCTAGTCGACCCCGGCTTTGCCGTCCCTCGGGATTTGGGGCTGTGACACCTGAAGTCATTTTTGAACCTAGCTTTGAACTTTGTATGATCTTTAGTTCTAAAAAACAGTTTAAAGATGTTGTGCAGTCACATGCTATTAAAACAAAAAGATCATTGAAGTTTAGTAGGGATGCTAAGTTAAGAGTCTATGCTACATGTGGAAGTGGAAATGAAGCTTGTAAGTGGAATATCCATCTCAATAAGATCAAAGGTGAAGAAAGCTGGCAGATTATAAAATATGTGTGCAGACATGATTGTGACAAAACTTACCATGTCCAGAACATGAAGTCAAAATGGTTGGCTAAGAACTTTTTGCCACAGTTTATGACTGATAGGAAGAGAAAAGCCTCTGTGTTTAGGCAGGATGTCATTCTTAACCTTAATGTTGACATCTCTAGTGATCAAGCCAGGAGAGCTAAGTTATTGGCTCTCAAAATGATTGAGGGAGATCCTGCAGCCCAATATTCTAAATTGTGGCAATACTCTGATGAGTTGAGAAGGACCAATCCTGGTTCTACTGTGATACTAGGATCATTAGATGATGAGGATGGACATTCTAGGTTTGACAGGTTTTATGTGTGCTTTGAGGCTGTTAAAAAGGGATTCAAAGTGGGTTGTAGACCTATAATTGGTGTTGATGGTTGTCATTTATAAGGGCCACATACTGGGATATTGTTGACTGCTGTAGGTGTAGATGCTAATAACAACATATTCCCCATTGCTTGGGTTGTAGTTAGTAGAGAGACTACAGAGCTATGGGATTTGTTTCTTGTTGTTTTGAAGCAGGACTTGGAAATTTTGGATAATAGTGTTTACACTTTTATGAGTGACAAGCAAAAGGGACTTATTAATGCTATGGGTGCAGTGTTTCCTATGGCTACTCATAGGTTTTGTGTGAGACATATCCACAGTAACATGAAGCAAGCAGGTTATAGAGGGCAATCATTCAAAACTGCTTTGTGGAATGCTGCACAAGCCTCCACAGTGGGAGAATGGAAACAAAGGATGAATGATTTAAGGAATTTGAATGAGGCAGCATGTAAATGGTTAGAGGAAAAACCTGCAGAACAATGGAGCAGATCTCACTTTAGTGAATTGCCAAAGTGTGATATGCTCTGAATAATGTTTGTGAGGTGTTTAATGCCACAATCTTGGATGCTAGAGAGATGCCTATCATAACAATGCTAGAGTGGATGAGGGAATGGTTGATGGTAAGGTTTCAAAAGCATAGAGACATGGCTGAACATAAGTGGAAGGGAAAACTTTGCCCTAGAATAAAAAGGATTCTTGAAAAAAATGCTGACAATGCAGGTGATTGTATTCCCATCAAGGGAAATAACAACCACTATCAGATCTAGTGCCCTGGTGGAGTTCAATATCTTGTGGACTTGGATTTGTGGAGTTGCAGGTATTTTATAACAAATTTTGGTTAATTCCCCATTATAACATCCTTGTTTCTTTAATATTTTTGTTTATTTTACTGTGTACATGCAGTTGCAGAATGTGGGGCTTGAGTGGCATTCCTTGCAAATATGCCAAATGTGCTATAAATCACCAGAAGAAGCAGAGGGATGACTTTGTTCATGATTGTTATACAGTGGCAACAATTAAGAAGACTTATGTAGCCACAATTTTTGGAATAAATGGCCAGCAATTGTGGGGTGACAGCATATACATTCCACCTTTGCCTCCATTGATGCAAAGAGGCAAAGAAAATATGGCTAGAAGAAAGGAAGCAGATGAATTGAAATTGAAGAGAACCAAGCTGAAAAGAAGACAAACTACCATAAAATGCAAAAAATGCGGTGGTGAAGGCCACAATTCAATCACATGTGGAAGACACCAGGTATTTCTGGAGTTGTGAACAAGTTTTATTCATATTTTAGATCTTCGTATCCTTATTGAATTTGAACATGTGCCATTCATATTGTATAGATGTTTAATCCAAGTAGAAGTGAAGTGCCTCCTACCTAATCTGAAGTACCTCCTCAAGAATCTCGAATTCCAAGTTCAAGTGAGATATCTGATGCAGTCTTAACCCAAATCTCAACTCAAGTCCCAAGTACCTGGTCCTTCAATGCTTAATCAACTGAGACAAGGGCAATGGATTTTGGAGAATCCTAAAAAGTTGTTAGTTTGGCTGAATTGCAAAGGAGGAGAAAGTGAATGAAGAAGACTGATGGTTCTTTTTGATTTGTTAAACATATGCTTTTGTTGAACATATGGATCTTTTTTCACTGAAGATATGGTACGAAATGATATGTGGAGCTGCATATTTTTGTTAGTGTTATTAATGGAGCAGCACATATTTTTTTGAATGAACAAATTTATCTCTAATGATGTAAGTTGAACACATGGATATTTTATGGATCACTTATATTAATTCCTAATTTAGTTTTTTGTTTTTATGTGTTCTTGTATATATTTAAAGTATATGTAATTCATACACTATCAATCTTTTCTATGTTTTTTATGTGTTCTTGTATCATGTGTGATGAAATTAATAAATAGAGATCTTCATTACAAGTGATGAATTGGAGGTATGATTTTCCGTTTGTTTATAATAAAATCCGGTTCCTGCCTTTAAAAGAAAAAAAATTCCACATTAGCAGGTTTGGGCTCGACTTTGGCAGGCCCACACGATTCATGGACTAAATAGCCCGATAGGGCTGAAGTTTTGCCTACTCGTGTTGATTTTGAAAACATAATGGCCCAATTTGGTATGCCCGTAAGATGGTGGCCTAAAATTGCAATCTGACATAAGTTAGTGGCACAAAAAAAAGTTGAACTCCATGAAAAATCATAATAAGCATATATCATCATCATATCATCAAATAAGCATCAAAACTCACCAAGAAATTATTTTCCCTATTTTTTTCTTTTTCATCGATTTAGGGCTTCTTGGCATATTTTTTTTTTTTATCATTTTAACTCCTAAATCATGCTTATATCTTCATTTAGATTATCATATCATCATCATAACCCTAAGGTTTGCCTATGCATAAAGTAAATCATGCATGTTTTCCCTTATTTCTTAGTTTACATGTACATATATACATCTTAAGAATGAAATCATACTTTAAACTAAATAGAACTTTATCTCTTCTTGGCTTGGATTTTGGATTGCTTGGAGAATGAAAGATGATGGATTTAGCAACTCCTTTCCTTGCATGAAACAATATACAAGGCATCAAGATCATGGCTTTTGAAAATAAAGATCAAACCCTTATTTTCTATCAAGAAAATCGACGGAAAGGGTTAAGGTTCTAAGCTTGTTTCAAGCTTAAAAATGAAATGGAATAGATAGAACTTACTTCTTAGATGATCTTATATATGAAGGAGATGATATACATCATAGAATCCTCAAGCTAGAAGCATGGTTTCATCAAGAAGCTAGGTATATGCATGGAAATCGAAGTGAAAAATCTGCTGCTCTTCGGCGAAGAAGATCGAGTTATTGCAGCTGTTTTCTTCGACTTTAAGGGCTGTGGAAGATGATGGAGAGGTAGGGGATGATCTCTAGAGTATTATGGTGAAGATAATGAAGTCATGGAGGTGATAAACAAGAGGAAAAGAGCTGCAAACTGCTGGTTTGCTGCTGCTATGCTTCTCGGCAAAGAAGCTACCGAAAGGAGAGAGAGAGGTAGAGTTTGCTTGGTTGCTTGAGAGAGAAGAGAGAGATGAGATAAGGATGAATTGAATATGGAATATGGGGAATGCATCTAAATGATGAGAAAAGATATAGGAAGATATGAGAGAGAGAGAAGATCGAGAGATAGAGATTTGAGAGAGAAAAGAATCTATGTGTTGGCAAGTTGAGAGAGAGAGAGTTTCCTTCACTCTCTCTAATGAGAGTGGTTTAGGATTTAGGGATAATATTATGGATAAGAATGCAGTTTTTAACTGCTATTTTCGCCCGGTAAATAAATTTTCTGGTAGAAAATATCCTCGTTATTTTATTTTATTCCCTCAAACGTTTAATAACTCTTCTCGTCTCTTTCTTGATGTCATAATTCTCTCTAATTCGTCTTATATCTCCCAAAATAAATTAAGGAATCCAATTATCTAATTTTTATCTCGAGATTCCTTCTAACGAATAAGTTCATAAAATCGGCTCGACTAAACGAGTCATTAAGCAATTTATTTTTAAAACTTCTTCAAACGAACTCGGAAAATTCTCCGACTTATTTCAAAAGTCTTAAAATAAATTCTAGTTTCAAATGAAACTAATTAGACTAAATTCGGAGTCGGTCGATGAATAGTGATTTCTCGATTTACGTTACTATTCATCTAAAAATAAAAGTTCTCAAAAAAATCCAAAATTCATACTCAAGCTCAAACTCATATAATAAGCTCAATCAATTCATTACATACTCGATTTGAATAATCGAAACGAGAAAAATCACATTATAGCACATAAGGGCATTTTCGTCATTTCACAGAAAAATTTATTTTCGCGAAAAATTTTAACACTCAAAACTCATCATGTAAACATATTAATTTAATTAATACGCACTTAGGAACTTAGAAAAGTTCGGGGTATTACAATAATTTAGGATCAAATCATAAAATCTTAGGAGATAAATAAAAGTTATAAAACCCCACAAATTTAGGAACTAATTTTTGGGATGGAATAAAAACCTAATATAATTGCAATGAAAAATCGTGATAAATTAGGAGGTATATATGATCCCACTAATTTAGGAATTAATTTGTGATAGAGAAATAAATAATATTTTGGGAAGAAAATAAAACCTAATAAAATTCTCAATTAAAAGAACTAATTATTCATAGAAGATATGGATTTGGGCGGTAAAAAAATTATAGAATTTCTATTGATATTTTGCTTTCCTCTAAATTCATTATTTCATTGTAATACTTTAAATTTAATTTACTTTAATTAATTTTTATATTTTGAACATAACACTATTGCTCTTAATATGATTAAGGAAATAATGAAATAGAAATATAAAATTTATTTTATTTAAAAAAATTAATTCATAAATATTATATGTCTTATGATAAATATATATTTAAAATTAAATGGAAATTAATTTTTTCCATTATAGTATGGTAAGAGGAATAGTATGAAATTGATATAAAAATAATTTTAAATCAATATATTAAGTTTCGAGAAAAATAATACAATATTCATCCCTAAATGTCGAGCAATAATTGGATATTTAAATTATTTATATGAATTTTTATAATATGGAGGGAATTACAAAATTAAGGAGAGAAATAGTGTGAGAGATAAAATAGGCACATCAAAAAATTCCTACAAAACCGGTTTTCTCTTAATAAACGTTGAACCGAATTTGCTGCCCAAACCGGTGGTTGTCTAAGCCACTACTAGGCTAAAAATCACTACCCATATATGTGTATATATATATATATATATATATATATATATATATATATATATATATATATATATATATAGGTGAGGATCATGTAGGAACTCATCTTTAGGTAGAAATTAGGAACTAATTTGGACCGTTGATTTTTTTTTTTAATCTACAGTCCAGGTTAATTGATGGAGTAGATGACTGTTGTTTGTGTATTAAAAGTGCGCTAAATAATTTGTGCATTAAATTAGTGTAATTTGTTCATTAATGAACTGTATTTTATGCATCACATAAGTAATATTTATGTTAATTCCTTATGACTCATATAAAGATGAGTTCCTATCGGATTCACGCTTTATATATAAAAATTGATAGATAGATGCGGAACGTAGTTGGAGTTCGTGAGATATAGTTTGAAATAGTTGATAAATACTCCGTTAATTTAATTTGAATCTTAATTTCCGAGTAACATCATATCATTCAAAAAACATGATTCCCTTAATTACTTTCCGCTCTCTCTACCTCTCTCTCTTGACTTTTCAAGAATATTGACTTGAACCTAGTGATTTTTAGTAGTATTTTCGTATTTTGTTATTTACCCCAGACTTAATTTGATGATTAAATTTTCTATTGCTTTTCCTGGAAAACACATTGAAAAATATTCTTTGTTTTAGTATAAAATTGATGAGGTGGCTTCAAGTCATAGTCAGAGAAGACTCATAAGTCATAACCAAACACCCACGACAAGAATTTTAAATTCCTAATTCTGTCTTTTTCGTTACGGACTATGGTGGTTAAATCCCATTATATATATATTATACTCTTTTCTTTTAATATCGTTTTAAAGTTTCAATCTATTGCAGTTTATTTGTCGTTTTAAATTTTGTTGACAAAAGTACTCTTATTTAATATTCTTTCATTGATTATTCAATATATAATTATTAATTGTATCCTCTCTTTTTTCATCAAATACGACATTGTTATTAGGAATGGTAATGGACTGCGTACCCACTTATTAAATATTTCTCAAATCCAAATACATAAAAAATTTCATACTCAAACTCATCCCAAATTTGATTAAAAAATAATTTTAAAATCCGTATCCGATCCGAATCCGTTGGGTAAATACTATTTATTACCCGCTAAAAATTCGAATACTAAAAAGTAAACATTAAATAACAAAATATTATAAATATAATTAAAACAAAAACATCAATAGAAAATTTCACTAAAATTAATCTCAAAGCAAAGTACTAAGAACTTACAAAATTTTAAAACATAACTAGAAGACAATTATGAATTATTGATGTCGCCCCTGTGTCGTCATATTTCGAAAGTAGATTTACAGAAGTAGAGGAGAAACATTAAAACTCGACTCTTACGGAATGTGTGTGTGGGTTAAGAAAATAATATAAAACCCTAAATCTACAATATTTATAATTATATAATAAAGTATACATATAATATTTTTTTAATTATATGAATGATTGCCCAAACCCGTCCCAAAATAATTTAATATTTTCCAAACCCGTCCGATCAAAGTTTGAGAAGTGCGGGTACCTACGAAAACCTGACTCATTACCATCCCTAATTGTTATTAAGAAAAAAATGATAACGTAATATTTTGTCAAATATTATTTTATTATTAATAAACACGTTTGAACTTAGAATGACATAGAAAATGACTATATATACACACACACATATATAAGTAATCTTATTATTTGCCATCATAAATGTATACAAAAATATATATAATTACCAAATTCAGAGAAAACAATTACGAATGATAAAATGGAAAGTATGTCATAATTTCACTCTCAAATTTTGAAATGATCACTTACATTGAGAAACAAGAAAAAAAAAAATCAAATGGATGTTTTGAAAAAATGGCAAAAGTATCTTACTAGCAATTTTGAAAATAACTTATAAAAAAAATGCAAATAGGAGTAAATACGAGTATATAACGGTACGGTAAACTATACAAATATATTTCATGTAGGAGTATATATTACATGAAAGATATAGGTCGACTGCAACTCAATTTCCATGAACTTTCTTTAATCAAATTAAGACCCTAATTTTCCCGTAAAAGTCAACTAAGACTCGCAATAATTCCACACTTGTTCCACTTATAATTTAATAACACCATTAATCCAATGCAGACAACAAAATCATGCCAGCCTACCCATATTTTCAAGATTTTCCACTGATCAAAAGAAAAGAAATTTCCTGCTTATTTCTTATTTCCATTTCCTGACCATTTCTTTTCAATTTCTTAATTTCCACCTTCATCACTACGTATACCTGCACCACACAGGCAGCTTCCTCCACTTTGAAATTCTTACCAAATCTCTCTCTCTCTCTCTCTCTAGATCTCTCTCTCGCGCACACACACACACATGATGTATATATATATAAGAGCCCTCCCGCCTCAAAGTCTTCAAATCATCTCCAGCAACTTAGGTGTTTCTTCATATTCCTGCATGCGAAGAATCAATATAGTTTATTTATATTTCTAGTCCTAAAATTTAATATTTCTTCATCTTAACCATGTCTGTGAGCAATCTGAACGAGTTCCCACTTCACGAAATATCGACAAACATCAACACCATTAAATTTTCCCTTCTGATCGTGGGATTAATCAAGTTCTTGCTGGTGCAAATCCTCCTCCACAGGAAAAGGATCTCACTCTTCTTCACCGCGCTTCGCTCTCCGATTTCCGAATCCCACAATCTTGAAGACGATTCAACGAAGAAGAAGATCGATGTGGAGAAGAAATCCGATGATGACGAGAGCGTTTGCGGAGGAGAAGTGGAGGTGGTTTTGAGAAGCTTAGGAATTTTCGGACAGGAAAAGCTCCCGGCGAGGTTGGGTGCAGACGAGATTTTCGAGATTTTTGAGAAGAGAGAACCGAGTTTGGGTGAAGTGAGCGAAGCTTTCCAAGTGTTTGATGAGAACAGAGATGGATTTATTGATGACAAGGAGCTGCAGAAGGTTCTGTGTGCCTTGGGATTGAAGGAAGGTTTGCACATACAGAATTGCAGAAGAATGATTGGGGCGTTTGATGAAGATGGAGATGGAAGGATTGATTTTCATGAGTTTCTCAAATTCATGGAAAATAGCTTTACTTAGATGTAGTATTATTATAATTCTTTTTCTTTTTTTTTTCTTTTTGCAAGAGAATTGATTACTACTTGTGTAAACTATACTGCACCACTCGTGGAATTATTTTTTGATCTACTCTAATTAATACTACTAATTTGTTTATAATCTAGAAAAAGTGATATATATATATATATATATATATATGAGATAGATCCTATGAGAATAAATATTATCTTAAGAAATGAGAATAGATCTCCACCATAGATCTATTGGTGATGGAGGGTCAAGATTTGGCCAAGTCAAAGCAGGTCAAACCCGGTCAACTCGGGTCAATCCGGGTCAACCCGTTGACTTTTTTTTTTCGTTTTTTTTAACTGTCACCCAAGATGCACAACTTCACATATTCGGATGCACCACTCTATATAACTAGATGCACCACTAAGTGCATTTAGATGCACAAGATTTTCAGTTTTTTTTTTCAATTTTTTTTTAAAAACAGTCACTCAAGATGTATCATTTCACATATTCAGATGCACTACTATACATAATGAGATGCACCACTATGTGTAGTGAGATGCACCGAATTTGTAAAAAAAAAAATGAAAAAAAATTGGATGCACCACAATGCGTAACTAGATACACCACACAGTGTAACTAGATGCACCACATAGTGTAACTAGATGCACAATGTTTTATGAAAATAAAAAAAAAACAAAACAAAACTAGTGCATCTTAATGCACTTAGTGGTGCATCTCATTATATAGTGTGGTGCATATGAATACATGATGTGGTGCATATGACCTAACCTTAAAAAAAAAACGAAAAAAAAAACATAAAAAAAAAACTTAAAATCTTGTGCATCTTAATACACTTAGTTGTGCATCCGAATATGTGAATTGGTGCATCTGAATATGTGAAGTTGTGCATCTTGTATGACAGTTTAAAAAAAAAATTCGAAAAAAAAAAGTGAATGGGTTGACCAGGGTTTGACCCGCTTTTACCCGCTTTGACCAAGCTAAATCTTGACCCTTCATATAGATAAGATCAATGGTGGAGATTAATTCATATTTCTCATTTTAAGGGGAGTTTGCATGGGAATCACTCCCTATATATATATATATATATATATATATATATATTGTTAGTTATAACATTAAGTTTAAAATATATATATATATATATATATTATTAGTTATAACATTTAAGTTTAAAATACCGTACAGAATATCTCAAACATTTACCACTTACCACTGCCGCTAAACTAAGATTCATAGCACAGTAAATGACCTTTTATGATTATGATTATTTTATCTAAATAGCGGACTAGGAAACTTCATATCTCTAACTCCGGGAAGTGACATTGATGTTAACTACATTATCTTGGTGAGACACAAATTAATTTTAAAGGTTTATGTCATAAAGCGACTCCACGTGCATTACTCAGGTTGGCTGCATTGGGGTGTCTTGAGACCCCTTCGAGATACCCCCAAACTCGAGACCAAGCGATGCGGAGGAGGGTGTTTCGAGACCGGCTCGAGACGCGCGTGTTGGCCACGTGTCTTACGCAAAATTATAAAAAAAAAAAAAAAAAGTCAAGAGCATGTGGGTCACGCGCCTAACGTTAAAAAATTTAAATGCCGGCAACTGCTGTTTCAACAGCTTACTTCTTTCTTTCTTTTTAATATTTTTAATCTTATTTGTCATTATAAATACCACTATTTTCACCCCATTCTTCACACTATCATCCATTCTTCAAATCATTCACCTTCGACTCTTCAAATCTTTCACTCTCATTTCTTCATCTCTTCCTTTCTTGTGAAAATGAATCCCAACAATCCCTTCTCGTCGGCGTGATTTCCCGACATGTCCGACGACGCTTATGTCTACACGCCGACGGGGCTTGATCCAATCAACCTCAACACCCTGGCCTCCGCCGAGTCCTACCCATCTTTCACCGCCGACACCGAAAGCCCGACATCTGATGCGCCGCTGATGCTGCCGCCGCCACCGCCACAACCTTCTGCCAAAGGAAATGAGGCAAAGGGCAAGGGCAAAGGCAAGGGCAAAGTCGTCTCCTCCGCTACCGCCGCTGCTGAAGCCGATGCTTGCGGCAAAATGAAGCGTCAAATCTACACCAACGAAGAGGCCGCTGCCATGGCACACATTTGGGTCGAGGAGATATGCAACTCAATCGTCGGGGCCGACATGACCGGCGAAAGATACTGGGAAAAAGTAATTGCTCGTTTCAACGCGATGTTCGCCACCGACCTCAACAACAAGTAGTGCAAGAGCTTTTTTGGGCGCATCCAAACAATGGTGAAGAATTGGATGATCGCTTTCGACAAAGCGACCAAGAGCAGTCCGAGCGGCGCCTTCGACGAATGGTGAGAGATGATGCCCAAGAAATCTACAAGGTATCAACCGACGACCCTTATTTCAGGTATTTCAAGCCTGGGAAATTCTGCTCACTTGATCAAGAGGACGAAGACTTCGGCCTCGAGCACCTACACATCTTCGGCGTCGGCGTCGTTGTCAGAGGAGGCATCAATCGAAGGAGAAAGCATGCCTCCCTGACCGCAGGGTCGAGATGCAGCAAGAGCGGAGGCGCGAAGGGAGGCCACAAGGAAGAAACCTGCATGTGAGTTGTTAGGGCTCGACTCCTTATTGGATCAGACAAACGCCTAACTCACCCACGTGGCCGAGACCAAGCAATCGATGGCGGAGGCAATGCTCACAGCTGTGCGGGCGAAACAACATTCCATCGACATGAAAATCATCCAAAAGGATACGAGGTACATGACTAGAGAGCAGCTCGAAATTCTTATGATGATGGTACATGAGGTGAAGGAACGTTGGGGATGGGAGTATTTTTTTTTGTGTAATTTTTAAATTTTATTAATTAGTGTATTATTTTTTTTTTAATTTGAATGAATGTAATTTTTCCATTTTTATTAATTAATGAAAAATTCTAATATTATAAAATTAAAGTTAGAGACATTTTCAGGACAGTTGGGATGCAGCTAGGGCTGGCAATCGGGTTAGGTTGGGTCGTTATCGGGTCGACCTGATAACGACCCGACCTGTTAAGGTCAAACCCGAACCCAACCTGTTAAGAGTTTGTCAAACCCGAACACGAACCTGACACGAAAAGTCTAAATCCGAACCCGACACGAATCCAAATTGACCCGAATTTATTCGGGTTGACACGACACGATAATGACCCTAATAACATTTTAAATGATTTTATTAGAGAAAAATAATTTAAAATAAGATTTAATAAGAGAGAAAAATAAAATTTTAATGCCTTTTGATGAATTAGAAGGAAATATATATGTATAACATCATTTTAAAAGTTGACATAGATAAAATATATATAATACTTAAAAAATTAAATTCTAATTGGGTAACTCGAACCCGACCCAAACCCGATCTGAATTTTTCAGGTCCTTATTGGGTCGACCTGATAAGGACCCGAACCCAATAAGACTCAACCCAAACCCATTAATTTAGTATCGGTTCGTGTCGGGTTATCGTGTCGTGTCGAAAATTGCCAACCTTAGATGCAGGTATAATGTCTCTAAGTGCTGAAATTGAAGTTAGAGACACCTTAAAGACACTTAATATCTATAAGGGATGCAGATAGCCTTAATAAGCCACTAGTAATTAGCATTCGGTTGGTTCGATTTCCAAAATTTGAATCATCCTCATTTTTTTGAACAATCGAACTTCGAACATATATATACACAGTTCTGATTAACAAAAACTTTCGTTCGGCTTTGATTAAGCAAAATTTTATTCCAAAGCTAGCTTTTAATCAGAACTTATTATATATCAAAAATAGTGACTAATAGAATAAAAAGTTTAGCACCATATATTAATAGAATTTGGACAGTACAATTACTTTAATTTTTTGAGTTAAAAAAAAAAACATAATCCCTCCATCCCAATTTATAAATCTCATTTTTCTTTTTTTCATTTGCACGTCCTGTTTTATTATACCTATTTTTAAAGTATAAACCTAACATTAATAAATAATTCATTATAAATCATAAATTATTATATATATAAGCCACAAAAAAGTTACTCTGTTCTTTCTGTTCCTACTTAATTTGATCGTAATATCCCAAAAAATTATTTTATATTTCTAATTTTATAATAAACAACTCATCTTCTTAATATTCGGATCCGGTCAAATAAATAATATGAAATGGAATGGAATGAGTAGTAAAACTTTTGTCATGGAAGTTTTTGGTTTTTATATATTTTTTATTTTAGCGATTAATCGAAATGTTCACTCTATTATTTTTTTTATTTTTATTTTTTGTTTATGGCGAGCAATTAATTTTTCCTACAAATAATAAATGCAGGTCTTGTCGACAACATATTACGGCTGACTCCGGCTTCCTTCAAACCTCAAATTCTTCTTGAATATGTACAGTACTGAGATGAAATAATTCTCCAATTATACTTGATAAAAATTATTGGCAATTAATGAAATTTAGATTAATTATTACTATATGACTTGTGAGAAATACTCTTACAAAATCAAGCCTGCCAAATTCGTATAGCTCGTGTATTTATTTGGTGGTCAACTTAGTTGCTAAATGAAGGAGATTTTTCCAACTAATTTAGGGACTGTACAGAAGGAATGGAGCGACAAAATAATTCAGTCAAAATATAAATGAGCAATAAATTGATAATGAGTGATTCAATATATAATCTCATGCAAATAATGATTTACATTTTACAGTGATTGTGCTTTTTTATGACGAAAATAATATGAGGATGCCATCATAGGTGCGCATCTGATAAAACATTCACTTACTTACAATAGCATGCAAATCAAGCTGAAATGTAAACCACACTACAACACAAATAAATTAGTGAGACTTAGCTTAAGTAATTAATTGTGCTTATTTTCATTTGGCTTTGTTCATCTTAATATGTGTATATCTACTACTATATACAAAAGTGAGTATCCTAGAGATTTTGATATACCTATATACATTGTAACTTAATTAATACATATATGAATATCTAGCTAAGGCAACATAGGTCTCTCCTTAGTAAAAGGTCTTGAGTTCAATCTCGCCAACGTACGATATAGATTCCCCACCTTATTTGATGGTGTAATAGTCTCACCATATGTGGTGGTGTAGTAGTCCCACATTTGTGTGACGTTAAGGTCCTACCTATATAGTAATGTAGTGATTTATTCTATTATATATATATATATATATATATATATATATATATATATATGATTGTAATACTCTCAAAAAATACATGTATGAATATAATTTAATTTCTATAAAATTGTCAATTCAACCACAACTATTGATTAGGTCATGTTTGCAATTACAATTAATATTACTTTGTCATTGCTTTTAATTACAAATGCATGTTTGATGGTTTTGCGATTACAACATGCATGCCTAAACAATTCCAACGAATTATAATCTAACATGCCTATTAAGATTCAAATATGTTGTTGGCAATCTACGAGTAATTATTTCCTAATTACTCATAACGACATCATTTGAAGAAATAAGAAAATCAAATATATATATTCAGCCAAAGGGTTAAAAGTTAATTCAATCTTCTCATTAATTTCCAATTCAGTAGAATAACTCAAAACAAATTAATCGATATAACACCAACCTCTTAATCTTCAAATTTATTCGAAAATTTGGAATTTTAAAAGTGTTAAACATGGTGTTGAAATCAAAACAAATTATACATTATGTCGTAATTGCAAATTAAGATTGTGATTTTTTAGATCAATATTATCCCTAAAAAAAATATAGAACTGGATAACAATCAACAACACTTCTTTATTCGGGAATGGGGGCAATACAGATATTCATAATTTGATGATGATATTAATGGCTTCTAGTAGAAACAGCAGTAAAAATACATGCTAAATAAATAATATGATGAAGCTGGCAAAGAGAATAAATTAGCAATTAATTTCATTTAGAGACACGCCATATAATTAAATTGGAAATCTCTAGCTTGTGACTTGCTCATATATATTCATATGGATCCAACTCCAAGAAAATCTATAAATGTAGGCGTTGTGGTCTCCAGATAATATGGGGCGTCTTGATAATGATCGGCGGCCGATATCGGAGCAGCAAACGATATTTGCGACGTTGGTCCAGGGGAGTATGAGTTTCCTGCAGAAAGCACCACACAAATTGCCTCACTAATTAATCAATCAAATTTCCGAATTTGGATAAATTAATATATAGTTTGGTGTTTCTAGGGTTAGAGACGATGTAGGGTTTTTGACATAGACAGGGCCGGGACACTAATGACGAGATTCGAACACACACAGACCATCAAATGACTACGAGCTAACAAACTAAATAACTAACTAGAGATTGATAAATAAATTTTAGACAAGAAATTAATACCAGGATTATTGAAGTGTTCATAATTCGAGTCAAAGCCGGCCGGTTCACATTCTTGGATTGACGATCTTGTTTCAAGAGGTGGAGGCTTAGAACAAGCCCATTTCATTTTCATGTAAGCCTTGGATTTCTCTCTGCTTTTCCTCGCCATCAGAACATGCCAATGATTCTTAACCGAGTTGTCCGTCCGACCGGGGAAAAGGCGGGAAATGAAAGCCCATTTGTTGCCATAGATTCTGTGAGCTTCCATTAATCTCTCCTCCTCTTCATCTGTGAAAGCTCTCTTGTTGATCTTTGGATCCAGCTGATTGTACCATCTCAATCTGCAGCTCTTTCCTATCATGAGTGTACTTCGATTAATACTATGTTTAGATTTTATACTCATACTTATATACATATATCATGTAATAATACCTGATCTTCCTTCTAGTTTTTCAGCTATGAGGTTCCAGTTTTGTGGGCCGTAGGCGGAGACGAGCTCTTTGAGCTTTGCATCCTCTGAGGGTTTCCAATGCCCTCTAGAGCAAAATTTGGTGGCGCCATTCTCTCTCTTCTTGGAGCTCGAATTAGGGTTTTCACCGTTTTTCTTGAAGATTTTGTAGGCTTCTTGTTCTTCCTCTTCTTCTTCGACTTCTCCTTCTTGTTCGTGGATGTTGATACCCTTCAATCCTAGAAAATTATCATGTTCATCACTAGAATTGGGGGAAAACCCTAAAGAAAACATAGGGCGCAGCAACCTATCTACAAGGGAGGGGCGGCCTTGGACGGCGGCGGCGCCACCATTTTCGCGGTGGTGCCAGCTCATGTAGGGATGCATGGAAGGCGGCGGATTCGAGAGGAAAAAAGGAAGAATTTAATCAGCATAAAACAAAATTAAAGGTGCTACAGTTTATATTTGAGAGAAAAATTGAGAGAATTTTGTGATGGATGAGAGAGAGAGGGAGGGCCTGGTGCAGCTAATAAGAGAAGTGGGGATGACCCTTAAATTTGACTTATTCTCGACCAGCATTAATGGTTTGTACAGTGCAATCATCTGCACCAACTAAAACACCTTCTTTTTTTTTTATTTTTTATTTTAACATAAAACTCCCACAAATTAATTAACAGGTGCAGCTTTTGATGCATTATTATTATACCTGTATATGTGTAACATTGTTTTTGTGCGAAAAACAGTAGTCATTCGATCTCCCTCCTTGTTGGAATATGATTAATTACAGAATTATTGAAGATATAAGTTATTAGACCATATGTCGCATGCACGTACAATCAATCATATACATCATTAAATTAATCGTCGAGATTTAAATATCAATTTTGACTGAAGAGTACTTATAGGCCTAATTGTTTTTGAATATATCCAAACTAACAATATACACAAATGATATTATACATATAATATATATATATATATATATAATGGGATTGGAGTTGAATCATTTATATATAGTTAATAGTTATATATAGATTCTATACTGTACTTGAATTAAAATTAATTTAACGTGTTGCATTGCATCAGTGTGAAAATTGCAAATACGAATAAATGTATAGTCATAGAAATACACACAGATCTAAGTCGTGTCAAAATTGCAAGTACTGGATTTGTTTTTTACAGTAGCCTGCAAACCACACAGGGCAGGTAAACTACACTTTTCAAGTACAAATGTGCAGACTCGATCTATAAAAGTTTGTCACAGGATTTAGGTCTCAAACACTCACTTTTACCACTAAGTCATTCCAAGGTGACTGGATCTTTATTCTTGATTGATGAAGTTGAACTTTTATATGTCATCGCTCTACTTAAGAGTATACTTACTAATCTTTAATTTGTCTGGTGATATGTATGCAGGTAAAACAGCAATTCTTCATATTTAATTAGGTAGATAGATGCCATTAGGAAAATTAATTAGTAGGAGCTACACACCCAAATTAACCCAAGTCCAACCGGTATCGTTAGTTAAGGTAGGTTGTTAAATATTTTCGTTAATTACGAATTATTGCATTTTATTGCAGGATAAATATTTCAACCAAAGCTAAATACTACTATATATAAGTTTGTCTCTGTTATGTACATTAACTAATTAGAGAGTATGCTATGTACGTTAAACACTTAAACTGAATAGACAGCGATAACTAACCATTAACCAAGTCGCTTCATTATTTAATTAGTATTTTAATAATCATAGAACTTTTATTGTCATACTATGATACAAATTGAGTAACTGTGTTTCAGATCCTTTCGTTTACAAATTGACAAATTGATTAATTATATATCTTCGAAAACATTATATTTAACAATATTTCTACATATCAAATTACAAAGATTGTCAATATCATATTATAAGTGTTAGAAATTTAAAATAATACCAACAACTAGTGATTTACAAGGATTGTTGAATTTGTACTACCCGTTCACGAAATAAACTCCTACTTACTCATAAAAAATTGTTCACGAAATAAACTCCTACTTCATTCTTTCCAATCACATCATGTTGGACCTTACTATATTTCCAACAACTTCCACTCCCATTTTATTTTTTCCACTCACAATTAGTGGGACCCTTATTCCACTCACAACAACTTTAACTCTATTTTATGTTTTCACTCACAACAAGTGGGACCCTTATTCCACCCACAACAATTTTAACTTCCATTTCACTTTTTCCACTCGCAACAAGTGGGGCTCAAACTCCACTCACAACACCTTTATCAATTTTCTTAGCTTTCGTACCGAGCATGAAATGAGAGTTTATTTCATGGACGGAGGGAGTACTTTTTACTAAAATAATCTTAATCTGCGCTTTAATTTAATGCATTAAAATTTTTAAAATTCGTCTAATGAGATAAATTTTACACACTATTAAGATTAAACAAATATTGTGCAAGATTCGTTTTTTTTAACATAGAATTACAAGATATATATGTGAGAAATTTTGAAATATCCATAATGGTCATTAAAACATAAATTTTGGCTCACATTCTTCAAAATTATAAATTTTGACCATTATTTTTTAATTTAGGACAAAACTACCCTTAACAAAACGTGGAGCGGGTCGGGTCAGACGCGAGCGGGGCGGGTATCAAGCATCTGGTACGTCTGGTATAAATTTAGTATTATTAGTGTCAACTGTTCTGGTACATCTGGTACAAATTTAGCCTTATTAGTACCAACTGTTCCAGATTTGGTACAATTGGGACAACTGATCTAATTGGTTCCAATTGTACCAAATTATGGATACGGTACAATTGAAATGAATATTCTAATTTATTTCAATTGTTCCAAATTATGACCTGTTTCACAATTTATAATCCATCGTACGTCAGACGTGCGATGGTAATTCAAACTTTGGTAACCAAAAATAATTGGGAATGTTGAATTTGTAACAAATGTAAACGTGGACTTTTAATATCAACAATTAATAAATGAAGTGTGTTCTGGTGAGTCAGTTGTATAGTATACAATCACTTCGTGTCCTATTATAACACACCATCTTTGACTTTTCAACACAAAAAATATCACGCGATTACTGTTCATGCCACGCGCGCGTACTGTTCACACGCGGCACTGTTCATCCATTTTTTTTTTTCTTCTTCCTTTCATATTACTGTTTAAATAGGCTTTTTTTTAATTACATATTTTATTTTTAATTTTTTTTTTAATATTTTTCAGTTTTTTTTTATATTTTCATTTTTTTTTCAAATATTTTCAGTTTTTTTATTTATATATTTTTCAGTTTTTTATTCCAGATTTTTTTATTTCCAATTTTTTTAGTAAACATTGTCATTACGAAACGTAAAGTTTCACAATCATTACATTTCATCACGATAATATCTATTTTTTAATACGACAAGTTCTACTTTTTAGTCAAACGTTAAAGTAATTATTATAGTTGGAAAAAGTAAATTTTTTCACAAAGAAACGTAAAGTTTCACAATTATTACATTTCGTAACGACAATGTCTACTTTTTAATACAACAAGTTCTACTTTTTAGTCGAACATTATAGTAATTATTGTCGTTGGAAAAAGTAAACTTTTTCACTAAAAAACGTAATGTTTCACAATCATTACATTTCGTCACGACAATGTCTACTTTTTAATACGACAAGTTCTACTTTTAATCAAACGTTAAAGTAATTATTGTCATTGGAAAAAGTAAACTTTTCACTAAGAAACGTAATGTTTAACAATCATTACATTTCGTCACGACAATGTCTACTTTTTAATACGACAAGTTCTACTTTGAATCGAACGTTAAAGTAATTATTGTCTTTGAAAAAAGTAAACTTTTTCAATAAGAAATGTAAAGTTTCACAATTATTACAATTCATCACGACAATGTCTACTTTTTAATACGACAAGTTCTACTTTTAGTCGAACGTTAAAGTAATTATTATCGTTGAAAAAAGTAAATTTTATCACTAAGAAATGTAAAGTTTCAAAATCATTACATTTCGTCACGACAATGTTGAAAATAACAAAAAAATAAAATAAAATCTGGAAAATAACAAAAAAAAAGAAAATAAAATCTGAAAAAAAAAGAACAAAATCTGGAAAATTTAAAAAAAAGGGTAAAAAGGAAAATAAAAAAAAGAAAATAAATAAAAAAGAAAACAGAAAAAAAAAGAAAAAGAAATATGAAAAAAAAAAAAAAAAAAACTGGAAATTAAAAAAAAAAAAAATGAACAGTGCCGTGAACAGTAACCGCACGGTTACTGTTCACGCGCGGCGGTGAATAGTGAATCCGGGGGTGTAAATATGTTGGTTGAAAAGTCAAAGATGGTGTGTTATAATAGGATAAAAGTGAGTATAGTATAAAACCGATGCACCAAAACAATTGTGTTAATAAATAATGTCAAAATCACAAGTATATGAAAGCTGAAAGGTGGTGTTTATGCAATTAACTCTTACTATTAGTGTTATTATCCATCTAAAAAAAGCAATTAAATAAAATGAGGATATTGAGGGTCCTCCAATCATGCACTTTTTTTTTTTTTTTTTTTCTTTTTCCAGTGGTTACCGTATCTACATTTGGATTCTTATGAATCTGTAGCCGCTGCTGCTCATTGGTGATGGCAATGTCTAGTTAATATTTCAAAGAACAGAAAGAAACTAAAAGAAAAACTATATAAGTATTTTAAAATAAAAAGATAAGAGAAAAGAGCAAAACGTCGAAACTATTTTGTTGAATCAAACAAGTGTTAGGAACTGTTGAAATAATTAAGAGAATGAATCTGCACATGTCCTGGTCATATTTCTCATACTCCTTCTGTGTGTTTTTTTTTTATCTCTTAAAACAAAAAAGAAATTGATTCTTATTTTATTGGATCTTAATTTATTTTAGTTGTTGGGGGATTAGCGAGAGAAGAAAAGATTAAGGGTAAATACAAGGGTAAATGGGTCCTCTTATATTAATGTTACCCAAAATTTATAATTATGAAAAATCAAGGTAAATTATAATTTATATTTTAATGCTCATATTAGTTATATCACATATATATCTCTATATATATTGTCGAAAATTTCTTTTAAGAGTATATTCTTACCATTGCCCACAAGTAATACAATCAAAAGTAAGAAAGAAAATATAAAGCCATCATCGATTAAAGGGTTCCAACTACTCGAGGGGAAAAAGTTGAATTGTTTTAATCAAATATTCAATCATACTAGTTAAAAAGGGAGTCTCATTTAAGTTGAAATCGGCCATGATAAGGTTATTGAAACTATATTTCTACTTTATAATAACTTCTAACTACAACCCAAAATCTCAACTTTTTTGACGATATATAGTTAACTATTTTTTATTCAATAGAGCTGGCAATTAAACTATTTTAACTATTTTTTAAAATATCCAATGGGCAGACCCAAATTCCCAAGCATTACGCTGGAATGGAATGAGAATAAAATTATCATTACTACCTCTATTCCTAATCCCACGGTTAGTATATTTTTTTCCGTAAGAAATGATCATTCCTTAAGAAATAACTAATCACATGAGTATGAGTTTAGTCATTCCTTTTCTCTCCCTAGTATTAGTTATTCCACATCTTCAGGATTGAACTTTATTATTATTATTATTATTATTATTATTATTATTATTATTATTATTATTATTATTATTACAAAATAATTCTAATACTTTAATTAAATAATATTAGGTAATGATATTATTTAATATAATTTTAATATTATTACTAATTAAATATTGGGTAATGATATTTGATCATACGGTGGCCAGCCACACGGGAAGAAAAAAGGAAAATTGACTGTAAAAATAGAAATAATCACATTTTCCCCTAGGGTTTATGCTTCCCCAATTATGGTATATTTCCATTTTTCAAAACCTATATTACCATTTTTAACTTGTGTGACCGGCTACACTGTGACTAAATAGTATTACCTTTAAATATTAAGGGTATTATAATAATATTAAATCAATAATAAATACTAATATTTATTATTTTTATTATTATATATTGTTGTTGTTGTTATTGTAGTTAGTACAAAATTATTATTATTACTATTATTAATATTATTATAATTAATCCCCTCAAAAAAATATTATTATAAATATCAATTATTAAAATAATAAATAATTATAAAATAATAATTTATTATTATCAATTATTAAAATAATAAATAATTATAAAATAATATTACATTGATTATTAAATTAATTATATTAATTATGAAAAAAATAATTAAACAAATTTCATTCTATTCCTTGTGTATACCAACCATAAAATTATCATTGTTCATTCCATTTCATTTCATTATCAAGATCATTTTATTTCCACTTTATTCTGATCATACATACCAATCATCATATAAGGTTTTCGTTTGGATTTGAAAAATTGAGGCTAAGAATAATTCGGATCCAAAAATTCCACCTAGATAATCACTCGGGTATCGGCCGGACTTCGGGCCAAAAAGGAGAAATTTGTATATCATACAAAGAATTTGGGACGAGCAATTTTAATTAGCCCAAAATTCCGTGGCTCTTTTGGCTATTTGTATCCTCTTTGTATAAGTAGAAACTAGCGTATTACCCGTCGAAAATTGACGGGAATTGATAAAAATTAATAAAATTATTAAATAGTACTAATATGTGATAGATTAAAATAAATATTATTTGTTAATTATTTTAGCGTTAAATAATTCGATTATGCAATCTACTAAACTCGTTTATAATTTATATCCCTTGAACACATCTCAAATTCAATTAAAAAGTAATTTTACCACATGTTTACGTCTCAAACCCATATAGTTATGTTTGTTAAAAATTATAACTAATATATTCTCATTACTTTCGATAATTGTTAAAGCTCTATTATTCTACAAAGCCGATGTGGGCGAAAAATATATTTCTCTCTCAAAAGAAAGCGACTCTTAAGCTGAATTTTTTAGCTTTTTATTAAGAAAAAGAGGCAAGAGAAGGAGAGAAGCGGGTAGTGAGAGAGAGAGAAGAGATATATAGATAGCAAATAATACTATAGCTATTAAGATTGTTTATAAGATGAAAGTGACCCTAAATACCCACATTGTGAATTCAACACAAGATTAAGATAAAAAAATAAGTTAAACCACCGCTTCACAATCATCCCGTCTACCCCGACGGTTCCGACCTGGAACTGACCTATTGACTACAATACTAATTTTAAATTATATAAATAATCATCTTCCAAATATATTCACAAAAAAAATTAATGATGACATTTATTTTCTTTTTACCTGAAATTAATATTTAATTATATACATAACTATATTCCAAAAATATTCACACAATATTTAATAAATAAAAATTTAATTATAAATTGTAGTATTATATAAATAATCATCTTCCAAATATATTCATAGAAAAATAAATGATGACATTCGTTTTCTTTTTTACCAGTTTCGAAAATAACTTTTTTAACTGAAAATAGAACTTCAAGAATTGTTTCACCATGTACTTGGTAGTTTTTCCTTTTTACAAAACTTTATGTGGAATGATTGTGATTCATAAAATTATTTAGTCAATAATATAAGATAAAAGTTGACCATGAATATCCTTAATTTTATGAATTCAAAATTATATATATTAAAAAAAAATTGTCCCGCAAGTACTGAATTGGGCCATCTACGCGCACGATTCTTGATTCTTGGTCGGAATTGACTCGTTGATAAATCGTTAGTAATTTTTCTGCCAATTTTTCTACATATTATACGTTTTCCAACGGAGACGATTAATAAAACAATTTGAGATGATGTGTTTAGGGTTATTATATACTCGTACTTGTTTAAAATTCGATTAAAAAATTAGTCATTTGTGTTCCTTTCTGAAAAAAATCCGTATATTAGTCTACTGTCACAATTCTGCATTGGAACTGGCCCGTTGACACGACTGTGATTTATAAGTGCGTAATTTATAAAATTTATTTAGAATTTATATAGATCCAAAAATTTAATAAAAATAATGATTGTACTATTCGTTAATCGTCCTTAATCGTATAGTAATATTCGTTAATTAAAATTATAAATTATGCAAAGTTGGAAATCCAACTACAAATAACGTAAAAATTATTTCATGGATGGCGATTATAGATTTTAGAAAATACATGGGAAAAAAAGCAAAAAATGAAAAATTTCTCGAGTGTTGGTTGGGAATTGGCTCGTCTACCGCCACGGTTCCAGGTCAGAATTGACCCGTTGACCACGATTTTGATTTATAAATGCACAATTTATGACGATAGATTTTAGAAATTATATGAACAAATGAATAAAATGAAAATTTTAAAATTAATAAGAATAAAGAATGAAAATGTGTCACGTGGGATTCCGAGTTGAGGTACCCGTCAGTTGAAAATTGGCCCGTCTACCTAATTAATTGACAAATTAGAAATGTCATAAAATGAAAATTTTAAAATTAATAAGAATAAAGAATGAAAATGTGTCACGTGGGATCCCGAGTTGAGGTACCCGTCAGTTGAGAATTGGCCCGTCTACCTAATTAATTGACAAATTAGAAATTACTTATTTTTTTATCAAATTAAATAAAAAAATATTAGACTATTTTCAAATTTAATTCGATCAACCAATAAATTATCCAAACTATTTTGGAACCATTTATTCTGTCAACTAATAAATTGGTTCACTAATAAAAATAATTATCTATTCGGCCAATTAATAGATTGACCAAAATAAAATAACTTAAACTATAAAAATATAGTAGTTATTTATTCGGCCGATTAATAAATAAATTGGCCAAATAAAACTCCTACAAAAAATAATTATTTATTCAGCCAATTAATAAATTGACCAAATTAAATTAAATTAAACTATAAAATATAGTTATTTATTCGGCCGATTAATAAATAAATTGGTCAAATAAAACTGGTGGAACAAAAGATGAGAAAATACACATTGATTCTAGGTATTTATAAGCTTTTCAATAGGTGAAGTTTCATTGAGAAACCAATGTGGGACACAAGATTCTAGTATAGATATTTAAAATCTATTATTTTACATTTAAAAATTCAAAAATTTAAGAATTTAGATAAATATTAATGGAGGAATATAAGGGGTGCCACATAAAATTTTTTTAAAATAAGAACCGTTTTCCTTTTAATAATATAATAATAGGGTCGGCGGCGTAAAGTGCGAGAAATATAGAAAACTAGCACTTTGAAGTTTGAAGTTAAAAAGATTAATTATAATACTCTTTCTTTTCTATCCATTAATCTTATTATCATTTCATTATTAGGTGTACTATTCATTAAGAAAATTTTTAACCCTTTAAATCCTTTAAAAATAATGAAATCTATCCATTTTTTATTATTTTACTCTTATTCTTAATTTCTATGTTGAACACTTTCATGACAATTTTAATGGATATGAGAGAGTATATATTTTAAAAAATATTAAAAAAGTAACACTTCTAAATATTTATGTCATTTTTCTGTTTTCGTTTCACATATTTAAATTGTGAATTTATATATGTTTTTTTTTTGTGAAAGCACATATTTTCACATATAATACTGATAAAATTTGAATTCACACATTATTATACGCGTGATTGAGCTAAAAGTTAAAATAATCATTTTATAAAAGCAAAAATAAATTCTAACCGTTAATATTTTAAAAATAAATACTAACTAAAATTTCTACAAAATTACTCTCTTGTCCTAATTTTATCCTTCTCCTTAATTTTTAATCTTCTTCAAACAACAATTCTCTCTCAGACAAACACACACAAACACTCACACACAGTCACACACACATATACATGCACTGCGCACACTGTTCACAATTTTCTTTAACACGCTGCAAGTGCACGGGTGCTATTGTGTATATGGAAGTAAGGTCGTATTCCACACAGACTATTTTAATCTAACAAGTACTACTTTCAATTATTATCTTCTATTTAGACTCCAAACTTTAATTTGAGTTTACGATCTAAAATTAATAACCAATCAAAAAGCAAAAAAGAAATAATAATTAAGAATCCAAATATAACAAAGAATATCCTAAGACTTCAATTTCAATGAATAATTAAACTCAAATTCGCATCAATCAACCAATTAATAAGGGACTCAACTCTTCTTAAGACAATCACAAATTTAGTTTAAACCTACTCTCGTAGTGCCTAAACCGTGAATTACTCACTAGGGTTTTCGTCTCTGATAAACATCATAAGTAAGTAACTCAAAAAAGGTCCTAAGAATAAAGCCCTCACACAAAGTCTTTCCCTCTCGGTGATTATGCAGTGTGTGTCTTATATTACAGTTCACATGTTAATCTTCATCTCTCGAATCTCGAATTAACACAACTAATTATGCTAAATTGGTGATCAATCAATTAGCATGCAAGACAAATCAATAATATAGAAAAGAAGAGAGGGACATAAATTGGTCAATTGATTAAGAGTTAAAGCTAATTATCCATCTACTCTCTAACTCTAGGATATAAAAGACTTAGCTACTCATAATTAAATTAAACACAAAATCAAAAGAAGAAATATTCATAAACAATAAAAGAAAACGAAGAAGAAACAAATCATCTTGAATTCTTGAATCTTGTCTCCAAGTCTCCAAAAGCTCCAAATTAAACTAAAACTATGGAAAATAATAAAAGGTGTGTAAGTTGGTGTCTCTTCTATGCAATAGAAGGAGTATTTATAGCTACAAATCTATCACAACTCGTGCAAGAATCGAATCCGAACTAGGAAAAGAGTTCGAACAAAAATAGGGAAGTTTTTAGGCTAATCCGCCTCACCATGCGGTCCGTGCATGCGGTCGCATGCCGGACCGCATGCGAAATGCGAAGAAAATTCAAAAACGGGAGCTCCATGTGGTTGTCCATACGGCCGCATGTCGGACCACATGCGACTGTGCCTGCACGCAACAATTTTCAATCGACTCGTTCTCCCTCGTTTCAACTCCGATTTTGGATCTGTTTCGCCTACGAAGTCCTATCGAGTTGTACTTTCATCCTAACATGCTTAATTTACATAATTTTGACTCTAATTTTCTGCAAAATCAAACAAAGTATGAACGAGCTTCATATTTCACAAATTAACAATACTTGAGCACAAAGCTCATTCCAAACATCATTTTCCAATACACTTTGACATCAGTTAAGCTTATAAAGATGAGAAAATCCATGTTTATCACACACACTCACACACTGCACGCACACACATATATATACACACTACACACACAACACATGCATGTATAAATTCGTGTATTCAATATATGTATTTATGTATGTCATATATGCATTCATGTATTCATCTATGATTTCATGTATGCATGTAAGTCATGTATATATTTGTGTATGCAGGGTATTTTGGTAAAAATGTTTTATTTATCTTTTAATATTAATGATTAGAATTTCTTTTAAAAGTGGTTATATTTCCATATTATCTCTATTTGATTCATGTGATTCCATAAATGCGAAATTAGGGGGAAAAAGGTGAAAATGTCGTGAAATGTTATTTTTATTACTTTTTCAAATTATACTAAAATCAGGCTTATCTATATATAAATATACTAAAATAAAGTAGCTTTGGAAAAATTTTCCAAGAATCTATTCATTAATTTTATGTAAGCATTAATTAACATTAATTCATTGATATTCATTCATTTAATATTTATATAATAAATTATGTATTTATACATTTAATTATTAATTTATTGACTAATTAATATTCATTCATTAATTAAATATCATAACATAATTTTTTTGGACTAACTGCAAATTTTAACACCATATTATCATTTTCATATATTTTTTTCATTGTTGCAAGTTAAATGTTGAATATTTTTAAATAATTTCACACCTAATTTTACCGATGAAAAATCATATATTAAATCTTTGTACTCAAAAGTGATAATTTATCTCTAGTGTAATCGTACGGCACAATACTAGTTCATTCATAAAGGACTATTTTCTTACTCCTCACTAAATGTGTTATCATTAATTCTTCAAAATACGAGAATCACCTTAAAGATTAATGATTAGAATTTATTTTTATTTTTATAAAATAGTTATTTGAACTTTTGTCCTTATTAGAATTACAGGCTCCAGCTTTCGGGATGAAGGGATCTCGCGCCTGGGCATAAGGCTATCTGTAACTCTTGGAGACCGCTAGTGGTCTTCAAGGGGTCTCCAGCAGCACTTTTTCACTAGAGACTCCTTAGAGACACCTATCCCTACAACGCAATTGTCTCCAAGCTGTTTCTATCTTTAATATTAAACAATTACCCATTTTCATTTATTAAATTAATTCATATATTTGTAAATAAATTAAAATACACTAGTTAATAATAATATGAATTTTCTATTAATATTTGAAAATTGGAAAATTACATGCCTTCACAATAAAAAAAACACTAATTAATTAAAAATTAAAAATTACATAAAACTAAAAATCACGGAAAAAAATTACGTCCATCTTGCTTCACCTCCTCCACCATCATCATGTGAACTTGGAGCTGCTCCGACGTCATGAATCTCGTATCCCTGGAGACAACTTCCAAGTCGGTGGCATATTGTCTCGTTCGAGCAACTTCGGTCCTCGCCCGAGCATTTTCCAACTTGCTTGAGCTGATTCCCGCATTGCCACTGCAATCTCATGCTTGGCCTCGGCGAACTAGCCTAGTAGAGAGTTATATCGATCCAAAACAGCTTCGAGCTGGGACGACTCACCTGCCAGCTTCTTCCCTTTGGCCCTTGCCGCATCTCGACCCTCCGGTTGGGGAGGCGCGCATTCTCCTTTTGTGGACTGGGCTTCCTCCGCTGACGGCTGAGATGCAGAAGATGTGTAGTTGCCCTCCGCCGTAGTCTGGGAAAGCATGCAGGAGGAACTTGGGATAGTTTTTCAAGATCTCCCAAGCTGTGAAATAGTGGAAAGAAGGGCTGCCCGTTGATATTTTGTAGATTTGTTGGGCATCACTGAGCACCATCCCGTCATCGGCGCCGCTTTGCCGGCGAGCGGTCGCTTTGCGGTAAGCGACAATCCAAGCTTTAACCGCTGTCTGGATGCGGCCAAAGTAGCTCTTGACCTGCTTCTTGTTGAGTTGCAAGCCGAATCTCTCGTTGAAACGATTCTGGACCGTTCCCCAGTATTTTTTTCCGGACTGGTCGCATCCAACGACCGAGTTGCAGGTCTCCTCCACTCAAGTCTGTGCCAAGTATGTGGCTTGTTCGTCGGTGTAGTTATGACGCTTGCAGCCCTTGATAGCTTCGTCATCATCTTCATCGGCAACAGCAGCGGAGGTGGCAACGGCTTTGCCCTTGCCCTTTCTTCCTTTGGCAGCAGGCTATGACAGCGGCAACGCCATAATTAGGCGATCATCGATGTATGTTGCCGGGCTGTCGGTGTCGGGGGAGAAGGACGGGTACGACTCAGCGGAAGCCAGGGTGTTGAGGTTGATTGAATCAAGCCCCGCCCCCGTGAAACCGTACATGTCGGGAAACCACGTCGACGAGTATGGATTGTTGGGATTGTTGGGATCCATATTATTTTTTTGGAGAAAAGACTTGGAAAGATGAAAGAAATGAAAAATATGAAAGGGATGAAAGAGATGAAAAAATGAGGTGTGAAATGTGGGTGATGAAAACATGTATTTATAGGCAAAAATAAATAAATAAGTGTAGCCGTTTTTTTGCCCGTTGCGGATTTAAATTTTTTAACGTTAGGCGCGTGCACAGCACGCCAGTCATTTTTTTTTCGAATAAGCGCGTGTAGCGCACGCGCCGCTCGAGCCGGTCTTGAGCCGCGCGACCCTCCAACGCGGGCGTCTCCAGTGGGTGCGGTCTCGAGCCGGCTTCGAGACAGCGGCTCGAGACCGCGATGCAGATAGCCTAATATATATATATATATGGGATCTAGTGAGAATAGCCCTTAAAGTGAGAAATAGGAATAAATCTGGACCACATATCTCAAAAAAAGTGTGGGAGCATGAAATAAACTCGCTGGCGCGTGTAGCTCACGCGCCAAATTTTTTTTTTGGGCGATTTTTTCTTAAAATACGGTGCATCTAGATACACCGTGTAGTGCATCTAGATGCAATGTGTGGTGCATCTGGTTACACACTGTGGTGGATGTCCAATTTTTTTTTCAGTTTTTTCTGTGGGCGATTTTTTCTTAAAATACGGTGCATCTAGATACACTGTGTGGTGCATCTAGATACACTGTGTGGTGCATCTGGTTACACATTGTGGTGCATGTCCGATTTTTTTTTCAGTTTTTTTTAACATTATTTTTCTCGGCTCTGCCTTAAAGCATAGTGCATTTCCTTACACCTAGTGGTGCATCTGATTACACTGTCTCGTGCATATCAGTACACGTAGTGGTGCATCTCATGAACCACAATGTGGTAGATGCACCACACTTTACAATGAGATGCACCACAACGTGAAACTAGATGCACCATACGTTGACATGAGATGCACCCAACTTTCTGGAAAAATCAAACCTTAAAAAAAAAAAAAAAAAAAAAAAAAAAAAAAAAAAAAAAAACTAGAAATTTTTCATCCGAATGCACCGCCCGTCTTAGCGAGATGCAACAGATGAGTAGCTGAGATTGATTCTCATTTCTTAGGATAATGGTCATTCTTATATGATCCTAATTCTATATATATATATATATATATATATATATATATATATATATATATTTCCATTTTTTATGTTCGTATAAAATTGAGAATTATGCAAATTAAACATTTTAAATATTTTTTTTATCATGTGCGTGTGTAAATGCATTCCATTGATATAACATTAATAACTAAAGCAAAAGTCACTCGGATCAGTATAATGTTTGATCCTACATTGAAAAATTAACATGGTACTTTAGTTTGTATAATTCTGTTTTATAATTATATACTAAATCATATACTCCAGAATATCAAATTAAAAGGCCGTCCATAGCACGACTAAACTAAAATTAGTCATGAATTTATCAATCATGAAATAATAAAATGGACATTTCGAATTAAAGCAGAAGAGAGAGTATGTGAGAAAGTGACAAAATTCAATGCGGACGATTTTGATTGGATGAAGAAAAGTCAAGACTATTGAGATGTAATTTCAACTATATATCAAATATTAATCAATATTAGTTGTATTATTGAATATGAGGCAGCAAAGACCCTATTCCAATTTTATGGCATAGGGTTCGTGCAAACAAATTAAGCTATGGACCACTCCACCAACACCTAGCTTCCTAGCCTACTTCATATGATTAGTGACAATCATCCTAATAGTAAATTTTTATAAATAAATTAATATCGGCCATCTTTAATTATAGTTGAATTAGTAATCATTTGAATAATAAATTACGAAATTTTATGTCTTTCAATCCAATCATCTTCGGAAGTGATACTTTAAGAGCATCAGTGGTTGAGCCTTAAGTTGTGGCTCAATCGTGCTTACTTATAAGTTAATTGTGATATTGGTTTAGTTCATCCTACTGACCTATATAAATTTGTTTTGATTTTCTAATTTTTCATTTAATTTAAATTCAAAACATATACTCCCTCCGATTCATTGATATTGTCATGAAATTATTTGGCACGGAGATTAAGAATAAGGTAAAAAGATAGAAAGTTGGTAGGTCTTATCACTTTTAAAGAATTTTGAAAGGTTAAAACTTTCCTTATTTAAAAGGTGACAATATGAGTGGGTAAGAGGGACAAACTTTAGCTACTAATATTACAAAAAATTAAATAAGAATATTCTACATAGTTTAAATAATAACATTACACAAATTTAAATAAGAATATATTACATCATTTAAATTGAAAAATACATTAAAAATGTGTTAGGAATCGGGTACTTGCTCGTGTAGATAACAATGAACAATACTTCTTTATTGATTGACTTGAATACGAACAAACTTATAGTATTACAATGAAACTGAAGAACTAAGTTTAGAATAAACCAAAGATTGTCCGAAGTAAAACTTCTGCCCGCAAGACGAGAATACGCCCCGGTAGTGCTCACAGTAAGGCGGCTCGTCCCCAAAGGTTAAAACGATCTTGACGTCTCGGTTGTAGTAGCACCACAAACAGAACCGAGCTCCGGCGAACTGAACAGGAACGAAGACTGAACTAGTGTATGATATGCTATGAAATGCTATAGAGGAGTGCAGATTGCTTGGAATGAGTGAATTCTGCAAATGAGGATGCTCATATATATAGCAGCTCTCGATCAAGTGAAGGGACTCGTCGCCATCAATTCAGCCATGATGGCCGGCGGTTTCAGACACCAAAGGTTGCCGGATGTGAAGAGTCTCCGGCGGTTACAGCAGCCAAGAGTCTCTCTGCCGATGGGCTTCACACACTGGGCTTCCGGATTGGGCTCAACAATTAATCGAATTGGGCTTGTGGGGTTAATCCAAAAAGATAAGGCCCAAACACCAATTGCCAAGATCCAAGATCCAAGATCCAAGTCCAAGTCCCAGTCCCAGTCCCAGGCCCGAGCCCGAGCCCGCCCGCCCGTCCGGACGGACGGCGACGGCGTCGTCGTCGTCAGTGGCGGTGCGCGCGTGTGTGTGTGTGCGTGCGCGCGTAGGCACCCATACACACCAACCCAACAAGTTATTAAACCCATACAGACATAGCCTTAAATACTAGTCAAATCATCCACATATAACCGATGTGGGACAACTAACATTTATTATAATTAATAACATGTTAATTACTACATCAACATCCAACCTTTAGCATACAATATCTCACTCACCAGAAATCGGTTTAGAGATATTAAATATACCACGTTCATCTACTCACGGCGTAGATTAACATCCAATAAATATTTTAATTAAATAACAAGTATTTAATCAACAATATTTATCCTCAATCATGGTTAACATTTAAACCATTTCCAACAATCCCCCACATGAGTGAGAATGCCAATGCAAAATAAATGCAAATGCAAAGTTCAGTTCTCAAGAGACAATACTGCATTTGGCTAGGTAGCTTGTGACCTTGAACCTATCCATAGTCAACATTATCGAGTATACCGGCGGCATAGTGGTTATGAAAACCTTGAACTAGTCCTCCATGGTGTATACCGAGACAACAATATTGACACAATATCATCTCAATTCCGTTCGTTCTAACGTTTTGTGTCATTTTCGGCCTTGGACACCCCTTTGGATTCATAAGTGTATTAATTGAAGCGGCCCTCACTTCACACTTATATAGGTGATTCTTATTTCCAAGTATCCTACTATACTTGACCTCTCCGAGATATCCAAGAATCATTAAAAGTCATAAGACTTAACCTCACCACTTGTAGGTAAACAAACACTCACTGTTCTCAAAGAATAGGTATGTTCGAGTGTTTAACACACGGATTCTTATAACTTCGTTGTCCCATTGAACCAAGCTCTTGGGATCCTCCAATCTGCAAGGTTGGGTATCCGCTATAATCATCCTTAAGATGTGGATTTAACACCCATTCCCTCTAACAGTTTATACATTTGATCTCGATTAATGCTCTTAGTCAGCGGATCCGCTAGATTATCTATTGACCTCACATAGTCAATTGAGATAACCCCACTCAAGATCAAATGTCTTACGGTATTATGTCGTCGACGAATATGTCGAGACTTACCGTTATAAAACATATTCTGTGCTCGTCCAATAGCAGATTGGCTATCACAATGTATCAACACAGACGACATAGGCCTCGTCCAACATGGAATATCCTCGAGGAAATTTTTAAGCCATTCGGCTTCTTCACCAGCTTTATCCAAAGCTATGAATTCAGATTCCATGGTGGACCTGGCAATACAAGTTTGTTTCTTAGACTTCCAAGATACTGCACCACCCCCAATAGTGAACACGTATCCACTTGTAGAAAACGAGTCTTTGGAGTCAGATATCCAATTAGCATCACTATACCCTTCAAGTACAGCAGACTCTCTTGAATAGTGAATCGCAAAGTTTTGAGTATATTTCAAATAACCCAGTACGCGCTCTAGGGCTCTCCAATGTTCTTTACTTGGATTAGCAGTATAACTACTCAACTTGTGAACCGAGCATGCTATATCAGGTCGGGTACAGTTTGACAAATACATCAAACTCCCAATGATCTTAGCATATTCATCTTGACCCACAGGTTCCCTCTTGTGCTCACTTAGATGAACATTCAGTTCCCAAGGAGTCTTAGCAATAGGTTTCTCATAAGCGTTAAATCTCCTCAACACTTTCTCAACATAGTGAGATTGCGACAATGCAATTCCATTGGGCGTTCTTAGAATCTTAATTCCAAGAATAACGTCAGCTAAGCCCATATCTTTCATGCTAAAATTCCTACTTAGCATCCTCTTGGTTTCACCAATCACACGAGAGTTACTACCCATGATTAACATATCATCTACATAAAGACAAACGATAACATAATCGTCACCCGTTTTCTTAATATAGACACATTTGTCACTCTCGTTAATCTTGAAACCATTTGACAACATCACTTCGTCAAACTTCAAGTGCCAACGCAAAGGCGCTTGTTTCAATCCATATAAAGACCGTTGTAGTTTGCATACCATGTGCTCTTTTCCAGGTACAACAAACCCCTCCGGTTGCTTCATATAGATTTCATCATCTAACTCCCCATACAAGAATGCAGTCTTAACATCCATTTGATGAATCTCAAGATTGCGCAAAGCAGCAATAGCGAGAAGCACCCTAATAGAAGTAAGTCTCGTCACGGGCGAATAGGTATCAAAGAAATCATAACCAGCTTTTTGTCTAAAGCCTTGAACTACAAGTCTGGCCTTATATTTATCAATAGTACCGTGAGACTTGTACTTCTTCTTTAGGATCCACTTGCATCCTAATGCCTTACAGCCTGGTGGTAGTTCAACTAACACCCAAGTGTGATTAAGCATAATAGACTCAATCTCGATGTCTATAGCTTCTTTCCACAAAGCCGCATCCGAACCAGATAAGGCTTCTTTTACGGATACCGGTTCACCGTTTAGCATTAAAACGACGTAGTCCGGTCCATAAATTTTTGCTTTCCGTACTCTAGTACCACGTCTAGGCTCATTCACAGGCATAGACCTAAGTCGCTTTCTATTCGGCGGTCCATAAAACACCGGATTAGAACTCGATGCAACATTTTCATCTATGGGTTCAGAACTCATAGACTCATCTACAAGTTTAGAGCTCGTAGCTTCATCCTCAACTCTCTTCCTAGAGTTAGGATCAACCTTATCCTTATTAGGATAGATGTTCTCAAAGAATACAACATTCCTTGACTCCATCGTCGTTCCCACATGAATGTCGGGTATATCGGATTTGTGTACAACAAACCGATACGCGTTGCTGTTAAGTGCATAACAAATAAAGATACAATCTACCGTTTTAGGTCCAATTGTAACTTGTTTTGGTAAAGGCACTTCAACCTTAGCTAAACACCCCCACACTTTGAGGTATTTATACAAAGGTTTCCTCCCTTTCCAAAGTTCATAAGGAGTCACGTCCTTCCCTTTGAGTGGAATCTTGTTCAAGATATAGTTAGCTGTCAAAACAGCTTCCCCCCACATGTTCTGGGGTAATCCTGAACTAATCAACAAGGCGTTCATCATCTCTTTAAGAGTACGATTCTTACGTTCAGCAACGCCATTTGATTGTGGTGAATAAGGAGGAGTCGTTTGATGGATTATACCACTTTCGTTGCATAATTCAGCAAACGGAGCAACATACTCTCCACTTCTATCACTTCGAACCATTTTGATTCGGCAACCAAGTTGATTTTCGGCTTCATTCTTGAAGTTTTTAAAAGCTTCAATAGCCTCATCTTTACTTCTTAACAAGTAAAGGTAACAATACCTTGTGCAATCGTCAATAAAGGTAATAAAATACCTTTTACCACCTCTAGTTTGCACAAACTTTAAGTCACACACATCGGTGTGAACAAGTTCTAGAGGTTTAGTGCTTCGTTCTACCGACTTAAACGGCAATTTAGCCATTTTTGCTTCAACACAAACTTCACACTTGTCTGGTGTCTTAGATAAATCAATTTTTAACATGTCCATGTTCGCAAGTCTTTTTATAGCATTTAGATTTACGTGACCAAGTCTACAATGCCATAAATCACAACACTCAAGCAAGTAAGCAGAAGTAGTAGCTTTATTATCATTAGCAACTGCCTTAGAAGGCTTACAAGTACAAACACTTAACTTGAACATATCATCAACAATGTGACCTTTTCCAAGAGTCTTATCAAACTTACGTATGATTATAAAATCACTACGAAGATCTATATCAAACTTAGCCCTAACTAGTTTGACGCCTGACACCAAATTCTTGCGGATTGCCGGAGCATGCAGCACATCCGTCAAAGTTATCTCCACACCGGAAGTGAATTGGAGTACAACAGTCCCAACTCCAAGAACAGGTGAGGTACGGTCACTCGCCTCGGTGACAAAACGGTCTTGAACTTCCTTATAGGTATAGAACAAGTCCCGGTTCATGCAGATATGAACGGTCGCACCTGTATCAAGAAACCAAGTAACAGGATTAGGGTCCGAGACATGGTTTACCTCGGTGATCATGGCAACAAGGTCGTCTTTGTCCCAAGTGTCAAAATCCTTTTGGACATGGTTGACCTTGTTCTTTCCCTTCTTCTTCGGCAGACGGCAGTTCTTCGCCATATGTCCGGGCTTATCACAATTGTAGCATGTTCCGGTGAACTTAGTCGGAGGTGCCACTTCTTTTCCTTTGCCTTTGGCAGGATAAGGACGCTTCTTTGAAGGTCTGCCCCTACCATCGGTCAAGTTTGCCTTAGCCTCCATTGGAGCCTTGGCCTTCATGTCTTGATCACGGACTTGAGCTTCAGTTTGAAGCTTAGCCACCAACGTCTCAAGGGTCATCTCCTTTCGCTTGTGCTTAAAATATCCCTTGAACTCCTTCCAACTTGGCGGCAACTTGTCAACCAAGAGCGCCACAGTATACGCCTCGGGAAGAGGCATCCCCTCGGAATGAACATCGTGTATAAGAGTTTAGAACTCTTGTACTTGGGGCATCACAGGACGACTGTCCACCATTTGGAATTCGGTGAGCCTCGTCACTACGAACTTCTTCGTGCTAGCAGGATTAACACGGTACTTCAACTCAAGAGCATCCCAAATTTCTTTGGCTGTCTCCTTGATGCTGAACACATTGAACATGCCATCATCAAGCCCGTTCAACAACATATTCCGACACAGATAGTCAGAATGCACCCAAGTATCGTAGTCAATACGAACTTGCACATTTGCCTCATCCTCGGCTGGGACAGGAGGTCTTTCGTCACGCAGGAAGCTAGCAAGCCCCATTGTGGTGATGTAAAACATCATCTTTTGGGACCATCTTTTGAAATCAGTTCCCGAAAAACTGGGAGGTTTCTCGGCGATAGGCATTAGCCGAGCAGTAGGTTGAACAAGAGCCATATTTGAGCTCGAGGAGCCAATGGTTCCAGACATGGTGGAAGAAAGAGTGGAAGCGCCGGTGCTCGAATTGGTAGACATTTTTTCAGCAGTGATTCAGGTGAACTTCAGTTTTGAGGAAGCACACGAACAAGTAACTTTCTTATTCTCGTCTTGCAATTGTTAGGAATCGGGTACTTGCTCGTGTAGATAACAATGAACAATACTTCTTTATTGATTGACTTGAATACGAACAAACTTATAGTATTACAATGAAACTGAAGAACTAAGTTTAGAATAAACCAAAGATCGTCCGAAGTAAAACTTCTGCCCGCAAGACGAGAATACGCCCCGGTAGTGCTCACGGTAAGGCAGCTCGTCCCCAAAGGTTAAAACGATCTTGACGTCTCGGTTGTAGTAGCACCACAAACAGAACCAAGCTCCAGCGAACTGAACAGGAACGAAGACTGAACTAGTGTATGATATGCTATGAAATGCTATAGAGGAGTGCAGATTGCTTGGAATGAGTGAATTCTGCAAATGAGGATGCTCCTATATATAGCAGCTCTCGATCAAGTGAAGGGACTCGTCGCCATCAATTCAGCCATGATGGCCGGCGGTTTCAGACACCAAAGGTTGCCGGATGTGAAGAGTCTCCGGCGGTTACAGCAGCCAAGAGTCTCTCTGCCGATGGGCTTCACACACTGGGCTTCCGGATTGGGCTCAACAATTAATCGAATTGGGCTTGTGGGGTTGGTCCAAAAAGATAAGGCCCAAACACCAATTGCCAAGATCCAAGATCCAAGATCCAAGTCCAAGTCCAAGTCCAAGTCCAAGTCTCAGGCCCAGTCCCAGGCCCGAGCCCGCCCGTCCGCCCGCCCACCCGTCCGGACGGACGGCGACGGTGTCGTCGTCGTCAGCGGCGGTGCGCGCGTGTGTGTGCGCGCGCGTAGGCACCCATACACACCAACCCAACAAGTTATTAAGCCCATACAGACATAGCCTTAAATACTAGTCAAATCATCCACATATAACCGATGTGGGACAACTAACATTTATTATAATTAATAACATGTTAATTACTACATCAACATCCAACCTTTAGCATACAATATCTCACTCACCAGAAATCGGTTTAGAGATATTAAATATACCACGTTCATCTACTCACGGCGTAGATTAACATCCAATAAATATTTTAATTAAATAACAAGTATTTAATCAACAATATTTATCCTCAATCATGGTTAACATTTAAACCATTTCCAACAAAATGCAAAATCAATCTTTTCCTACTCCTCTTCTCGAGAGAATTTCGTCAACGTTTTATACATGAATGTCGAGATTCTAGCTCCGGTGTCATTCTCGATGTATCTGACGGCGCGCGGTTTTTTACTTTCGTTTCTTGTCGTTGGGCACCACATGCGCGTCAAAAAAAATTCATAATTTCCTAGATGTCCACCATTGGGAACATCTAGCGGCAAGTATTTAGGGTCGAATCCAAGGGAAGTTGTTATGATCTCCGGTGTCACAAAATATTTTGGGAGGTTTTTATTGGAGCACTGAGGCTTGTGAGAAAATAAAGATACTAAAGTAAATAATAGAAAATATCAATAATAAACCTCAGCTTGGATTGGAGTCGGTATAGCTCAACACGTTGGAGGGCACCCCCACAACTTAGATCCAGTATTATGAAAGATATCACCTTCCCTCTTCCTCCATTGGCCACCGCCGGAAGCTGCAAGGTTCCACTGCTTTGGGAGATTGCCCAACGCATCAGGAATGGATTTGCACGGATCTCAGGCACCCAAATTAGACCTCCTGATGGTCACTGTGCACACCTCACTTTCTCTCTCCCAAATCAAGCTAAGAACAACTAACTAGGCAGGAAAGTAAAGAAGAAAAGAAAAACAACTAAAGATTTATTGAATCTGAAAAGAGTACAACACATGGCCGACACCGACGTCGCCGGAAAAGGTTTAGTGCCCCCTCTCCCTTTGGGGAAAGGGGGATGTGACTTACAACTAAAAGTGAATGGTGTTGTTGTTTCGCTGCAACTACATTCTAAATTGGAGGCTAAGGGACTATTCCAAAAATTACCCTAATTCTGGAGAAGATGTATATATATGGAGGCTAACTCTTGTTGGTAGGTGAGATCTGGACTCATTTCAAATCTGCTAATGACCTATTTTACGTCCATTTTGTCCATTTCTGCATATGTCACTATGAGCTCTTGTCAACGCAGCTTCTCCCATTAGCCTTCAAGTTGCTTCAATTGGGCCCGCTAAGATTCGGATAGAATGGTCTCTTCGTGCTCATTCTTCTCTCTTCCTCTTTTCCTCTTTGGCCAACTTTTCTTGTTTTGGCCTATATTGCCTTGATTAGTCCTTTTTATGTCCGTTTACCATATTTTCTTGTCTTGCCACCCAATGTACTCTCCTAAACACAAAAGAACACCAAAACTGAAAAAGACTCGATCTAATCCTAAATAAGACACTAAAAGAGCATAAATATTTGGGCTTGTCAGTATCCATGTAGAGAATCTTCAAGTTCATAGCTTGGCGATTGAGTCGATTCTTCTCTCTGGTGGACTCAGCGATTGTGGCGAGGTTGACTTGAGTGTCGCCCATAAAGTGCAACATCTCAACGGGGGTAGCACCGTTTGTTTTCTTTTTCCCTTGGCCGCCCTCGCCGCCTTGTTACCTATTGGCCGAGTGGACACACTTTCCTCGCCCGATGCAAATGTGGTCAAGCCGCCTTCAGACGTCGTCTTCGTCCTCTTTGATGAATGAATGTTTCTCTCAAGATATAATGATTATAACTTGCGGTTGTGTCGTAGAATTTTCCACGCATTCCATCACTTGAATGCAACGCTCTTGTTTTTTGGGGTAAACAAGGCTTACGGCTTCTCCTTCATCATGTCATCTCCATTGCCGCTTGGCCACATCGCGTGAGCTTCAACCCATGCGGTCTCTCAAGATTTATCTCGTTGTTGACACACCCCCAATAACTTTTAACTTGTCGAAGCGTGAACGGCTCGGCGACGAGGGCATTGATCCGATTAATCACCCTACCCCAATAAGCATTGCATTTTTTTATCAACACCACAGATGGCATTGTTCGTTTCTTCTATCCAAATTCAGGCGAAATAGTCAGTATCTTTGCCTCTGCCTTCTTGCCTCGTGCCGCCATCGGTTGAGGCTCGGCTGAGCTGTCGTATTCGGTACCATGAGCCTCGAAATCCTCGTTCAAATTGATTTAGTCGAAGTCTGATTGATAGTATGTCCCTGAGAGATTGCCACACCAATTTGGCGCGTAGTAATCCGGGTTGTTGAGATCCATTTGGTAAGAATTTGTGAATGAGTGTGGAGATGAATGAAGAAAGGAAATTGTAATGATTGAAGATGGAAATTGAGAGGAATTTGATAGAAAAAGTGTTAAAATTGTGAAGGGAATGAATATTTATATAAATAAAATAAAGAATTAAAAGAAATAATCGTTGCCGGCTCCGGTGAACTGTTGTGGCAGCTGGTGAGGCATTGGCAGCGGAATCCGGCCAGAAATAGATGTTGGGCTGCTAAATTCTAATTTTAATTTTTTTTAAATGCACACCCTCCCTCCCCCCAAATCACTTAAGCAGGGTGCGATAGCCCTTTACTCGTTATCGGGTTGGCTTAAGCCATCTATAATCCAGCCCAATGTTGATACTCTAAAAGATAAATACCAAGTAAAATTTCCACAAAACTACTCTTTTGTCCTTATCTTATCCTTGTCTTTGATTTTTAACCTTATTCATTACTATGAAACAACAATTCTCTTTCTCTCACAAACACACACCAACACTCACACTCACACATATGCACACATTGCACACACATATACACATACATACACACACACAACACACATGTATGATGTCACGTTTTCATGTAGAATTCATGTGTGTCATGTATGCATTTATATAATCATGTATGGTTTCATGTATGCATGTATGTCATGCATATATTCGTGTATGTTGGGTATTTTGATAAAATAGGCTATTATTTACTCCCCCCCGCCCCTGAATAGTAGTCATCTTTCCTTTTTTCGCCGTTCATGAATAGGAGAGCCATATTATTTGTATGTAACTCGACTTGTTTGCATATAGTATGGAAAGTATTGATATGCCATAAATTGTTTCTTGCGTAATCATAAAAAACAGAGGTTGCTCAAATTAATCGTTTTAAAATTAAATAAAAAACAATATAAAAAGATAAAAAAAAAAATTGATGGTCCAGGTGGCAACATACGTGACACAAACACTTGGATAAAGAATTGCCACGTAAGATGCTCCGGTCACCAAAAATGAGGGTCGAGTCCTAATTGCAAAAAAAATCGAAACATCAAGTGATCTTTAATTGTAAAGTTTCAAAAATCAAATCTAAATTGCAAAATAGATGAAAGTTTATGCATTTTTTGACATTTTTCTCTAGAGTGAAAAGTTAACATATCCCTTTTCGAAAAATAAAAGTAAATAATACCTTTAAATATATAAAAGATAAATAATACCCTCATACATGATTAACATACATAAGTATCATATATGACTGACATAAATAACGAATAACATACATGTGTGTCATACATGAGTAGCATACATGATGACTATTACAACATACATGTGTTCATCATACATACATGAGTGCTCATCATATATACATGAGTAACATACACTAAAACATCATACATGGGTGTCATACATGAGTAACATACATGATGACTATTACAGCATACATGTGTTCATCATACATACATGAGTGCTCATCATATATACATGAGTAACATACACGAAAACATCATATATGTTTTTTCATGTATTCTAATCATGTATGGAGTATTTTTTTTTTTATCTTTTATAAATTATGGGATATAATTATTTTTTACTTTTTAAAAAAAAAGTATTTTTATATATTAACTCTTTTCTCTAAATTAGCTTTGTCTATTAGAAATGGTTACTTTTCCACATTGTCTTGTTTGTAAAATGCGAACATTTTTTGAATATTTCGTGAATTAATTTCTACAAGAAAAACTAGGTAAGGTGTGTTATCGTGCATAAGTGCAATAAGATGATAAAAAATTTAAATCGTCAAATCATGTTGAGTGGGAGTATCAACATTTACCATGGAGTGGAAATATTCCAATTCACGATTTCTTTTCGCTTCTACAATTCTAATCTTAATTCTCTCTCATGTACTATGTTTCAATCTAATGGAATTGTAATAACAAAACTAATGTTGGGTGAAAAAAGAATAGCAAAAAACAGTGTTACTAGAAAAGAAAAGAACAAAAAAAATGGAGGAACTATCCCATTGGAAAGTCTACGTTGGATTATTTTTTTTGAAGGAGATTGGGATTGTTAAACATTAATCTTTATAGGATGCATTTGGTTTGAGTGATTTGAAGTGATTGATAAATAACCATGCATAATTATATGTTTGGTTTCCATGATTGGACCCGTGATGGATAACAAGGCCCTTAATCATATCAATCAAGTGGGTGATAAATTATCTTTTCTATTTTGGAGTGATTATTAATCACTCATCCAAATCATTTGAAAATTTCCAACTTTGCTCTCAAATTTCCCTCAATTTTTAACATCAATGTTCAAACTCTTATATCTCTCTTACTCTCTCTCTCTCTCTCTCTTCAATATTGTGGTGTCTCTCTCTCCCTATTTATCCTAAGATAATTAAAATGATAATCAGTCTAACCAAACTAATGTAACCAGAAAAAGTACATTATACAAAATCAGAACAGAGAGATGAGCGAACACCAGCACCTACCAAGACCACACTTCTCTTCCTTTTCCGATGGTCATAATCGTCTCCAGTTGTGATACTCTCTCGCAGCTCTGCAAGAAAAAAGAGGGCCAGGGATGTTTCCTGGCGAACTACCTTCGAAGCTTAAGTTAGTATTCTGGGTTTTTTTCTTTAGGAAGTGAATGTAACAGGAGAAATAAGTCTGAAAAAATTGTGTGTTTGTGTGTGTTGGATTTTTCAATATATACTCATGAGTTTCCTTGAGAGTGAGGCTGAATCGCTGCTCCACCTTTTTCCTTTACCTTTACATGCGCTATCACCTTATTGGCTGAGACACGATGTACTTTCTGAGTGTACCTTACGAGCATTAATTAAAGTGTCTTTGTTCGTCAGGCCTACAACTGAAGAAGAGTTCTAAGGAGAGACCTCAGGGCAGATCTCTAATAGGAGACCTCAAGGCAGATCTCTAACAGGATACCTCAAGGCAGATCTCTAACAGGAGACCTCAAGGCAGATCTCTGAAGGGAGATCTCTCCGGGAGACCTCAACTCCATCATTATGTTACTTCTCTAGCTGAGTACTCTCAACACCTGCATGAAATACTCAGGTCTCTTAAAGACCTGGATATTTTTATCCCTATCATCTACTCCCCCCTACTCTGAATTTCGGGAGGTCTTCCTTTGAGAAATACAGAGTAATTTGTCCCACGCGACTATCGAGACATGAGATTTGTTTAGACAGTCCTACTTTCCTTCGCCAGGGACCTACCTATTTTGAATTTTTAAACCAGGTCTCAGTTTGCTGTTATTTTATTGAGTAATAAGAGGGAAACTCTGCAACTTCCCCTACTTTATTTCAACCATCCCCTTCTCTTTTTTATATTGGGGTCTTCATCCTTATCTTCTTTTACCTTTGCACTCTTCTCCATTTTACTATAATTCTCTTATGGCGCGAACTCCCTCTCCTTCCGCAGAGGATACCATTTCCGATCAACCGACATTTCACGCATCTGATTCCCAGCCTCATCTCTCATCGCATGAAGACTCTCAGTCGGATACATCCTCTCGCACTCAAGTCAAGAGAAAGCAACCTTCTGCCCGTCGCTCCCGACGAATAGCCATCAGGAATCCCTCAAGTCTGGCACCTCCTTCCAACCCTGAAGAAGTCATCAACCTGACCGAGGGTTCGCCCTCATCTGGCCAGGGGGTTAAAGAGGTGGATTCATCCTTTCTTTCTGTTGAGACCTCTTCTTCTCTGAAGATTTCTGCTCCTCCTATTATGGCTCCAAACGCTATAGCAGGTGAATCCTCCCTAACTCCTGTAGAATTAGCATTAGTAAAGTCGCTGTTGAACTGTGATGAGTTGTTTGATATTAGCATGCCGGAACCGTATGACCGTCCTCATCTATTGGATTATCCTTCGGTAGCTTTTTGGTATCACCAAATAGAGGCAGGTTTAAGGTTTCCCCTCCCTGACTTCGTGACTCAAGTTTGTGATCTGCATAATTTATGGCCCAACCAATTTCACCCCTCTTTCGTCAAAATCCTATTGACTTTCTTCATTTTGCTTCGTGGAAATGGGGGTGTCCCAACTCCCACTCTATTCCAAACTGTTTATGATGTGAAGCCCACTGGTGCGTTCTATTATGCTAGCGCTAGACCCAAGGGCCCTGTTCAATACTTGTGTGTTCCTCGCACGACGGGGAAAGAGTGGAGAGACAAGTATTTCATCGTCACTCCTAAACAGGGTCGCTGGCCTTTCACCTATCCTCCATGGCAAACACTTCACCTGAAACAGCCTCGCCCAGTCGTTAAGGATATCCCTCCTATTACTCTCAAGGTGTTAGCAAAGTTAACTCAAAGGGCGCGGCTTACCTCCTTTCCATTCAATTCATTGCTATCTGACTCTAGCGTGCTTTCCTTCTTCGGATTATCCCCTCGAGAAGATCATTCTTTTTCCATCGAGGGTGGGTTTCAACTGTCCTTTCATCTTTTCCTTTTTTGTTTCTCGAGTTTTCCTAACATGCATTTTATCCTTCGCACCCTACTTGATGCAGAAACAAGCTGGATTCAAGATGTGAAACTTCCTGATGACAAAGACTTTGATTTTGCCATTCTGTTGGAGGAGCAAGCTCGCCTGGAATCTCAGGCTCAAGATATCTCACATCCCACCAATGAAACCCCCTCGTCTGCTGCAGCATTCACACAATCGCCATCAACTCCCTCTGTAGCCTTAGGAACCTTCATCAAGCCTACAACTATTAAATCATTCGGCTAGGGTGCACTCCCTCAGGATCTTGGCAAGGATAAAGTTACTTTTGGTAGGCTTTCCTCCTCATCCCAAAAGGAGAAAACTAAGGTGGACACCTCTACCAGCCTTAAGAGACCTCCTGTAATACCCCAGATATTTTCTTTCGACGAGAAATAAAAATTTAATTATTAATTAAGGCTTTGCATGCCTAAGTTAAGGATTTTCAATTCTAAGACTAACGGTGAAATCCGTTTCTGAAAATAAATTCCAGAAGTCGGTTGAACGACTACTGTATTAGGGTTTTCGCGTCCGAAAGAATTTTCGTTCGAAAACTCAGATCGAAAAACCATCAGACTTTACATTCACTTATTTTGTGATACGAGTAAGTTAGTAAAAATCAGTTTTAATTATTTTTTCGAACGAAATTTGGACTGTGAAGTCCCGACTTTTTATCGGATTTCGGAAAACAAATTATGCTTTCCGAATAAGTGATTTATTTCTAATCTAATGGTCGAATTAAATTTCGTAAAAAACGTAGCCGTCTAAGAAAATAATTTCTCGATTTATATACGTCGTATTAGACCCGTAAAACGAGATATTTCGACTAAATATCCTCCCCATAAACCGCCATTTTGGTGTGAGTCATCACCTTGATAGATCTTTTCTACTCTATGTTATATTTATCTAACACCTCATCATTTTCTCTCTTTCTTCTCCCTTCATGATCGCCACTCTCCTCTCTTCTCTCTCTCATCTCTCTCTTCCACCATTGTTAATCTTCTTCAAGCTTTCAAAGCTCCACAAGTTATTCATCTTCCGATCGATCTTATTTCCGAGTCCATAAACGTCAAGGTAAGAGCTTCCTCTATAGTTTGAACCGAACGAAATTCATTTCTTTCAAGTCTAGTTTTTTTCGAAAAATTCATGAGATGTAGAAGGATGTTCTATGATTAATACATGTTATTTCATGCTTAGAATTGGATTTCTATGGTTGAAATTTAATAAAAATCACCCCCTTAATAATTAAAGAATGCCGAAAATTATGAGAAAATTGTAGGTGAAGTTAAGTTCGATTTTTAGATGATTGGTTTGTTGATTTATGTTCTATGTATTGATAAATTGATGTGGGAATTAATTAAGAATTTTCTAAAAATAGAAATCAAAATGTAAGAGAGAAAGAAGTAGGGATTTGATGTAGTAATTGTTATGATTTGGATGATGTAATATGATAAATGAGATGTAGTAAGTGTGTAGATGAACATATAATTTTATTGGATTTTTTTAAAACTAAAATAGAAATCGTAAGAGACGAAGAACCGACGATAATTTAAGATTCGATAATAATTTGAGTATATGGTTTTCATATTGGTAAATCTTAGTAGTTATTGTTGATAATCGGAAAGTTTGAGCGAAATTGGAGAATGTTGAATTTTTAATAAGAGAAGAAGAATCATCGATAAGTTGAGATTGGATAATGATATAGGTTTATGGTTTGAATATTTGTTAATCTTAGTAGTTAAGGAACGTTATTGGAAAATTTGAACGAATTCTAAGAAAGTTGAGTTTTAAGTAAAAGACGAAGAAACGAGCTTAATTGTCGATCGGAAAGTCGAATAAGGAAACTAATTTGATATTAGTGTTTGTTGTCGATTAATAAACGAGATTGTAGTTGACGATATTTCCATTCAAGAAATGAATATAGAAGTTAGAAGATTAAAGTTAGAAGTTTGAAATGGAAATTGAATTGGAATTGGTTTAGTAATTGATTAGTTGAAAAAGACGAGGAAATGCTCGTCGTTTGTTTAATCAAGAGACGTGAAGTATTCAAGACAAAGGAATGTATGGCTTAACTGTAATTTGTTAATAATTTCGTGAGTTTAAAGGTTGTATAGCATTGATCGAACCTAGGGAATTGTGCGTCGAGTTTTATGGAGCACCTATGGTTTCACGCGGACTGTTTTGCGACCTTTCACGGAAACTGTCATAACGTTTTACTCGCTTAACGAAATCGAGATCCGTAAATTGAAAAGTAAACTAGACATCCGTAGCTTTCTTTTGGTACAAATTTCATCCCCTGTTTCTCAGAATTCTGTTATGTATGAACTCCAGAGTTACTGCCTTGTGCAGAAATTTTCCGAAACCTATTTTCTCAAGTTGAATTCTTTCTAACTTCGTTCCTTGTGAACTTCTAAGTCATTATAAGTTATTGACTTCCGTTATTAACTGACCTAAGTGTCGAGTGAGGAACCGAGTTAGTTTCTAAATGAAATATGTTCGAATCTCGTTTATTCGTTGATCAAAAGAATGTAGTTAAAGTGCAAAGGCCTAAAAGTCATAAACCGAATTCGATTTCCTTTTCTTTTATCGTCTCAACCGTTTATTAAAGTTTGATTATTTACGTTCAAAGGAGAAAGTCGAGTTTAGAAGACAGGATGGAAGACAGAAGACGAAAGCTTTAGTTGTTCTGTAAATCGCCTAAGGCGGGCTTTTCTATATATCAAATCAAATGAGCGATGCTCGAAAATGTTTACTTATCGCTTTATAACTGTGTTTTAAAGTGATTATCAAGGCATGAAAATATTTGTTTTATGTGAGTTCTTTTGTGCCTTTCTGAGTTAGCCAAAGGGGGTTAACTAATCGATCGGACCGCTGAGTTAACCGTAAGGGTTTTCCAGGGTTTAGTGTACACGGTAGCCGGGTGTGTGTGGTACCCTGTTGAAGGGTAGCCAGCCACAGTGAATAGAACGTGCGCGGAAGAAGTATACTCTTCCCCGGCGTTGAAACAAAAGTTGGGCAAGTTGAACGTAACATCTGTAAAGGCTTGCTCAAGCTATTGTGAAAAGAAAGAAAATGTTTAGTAGGCACGGGTATTTGATGAAAAACCCCAATGCGTTACTTTTAAGATGCCTGAATAATCTATACTATTATGATATGTTTTCGGCAATATGCCCACTAAGTATGTTTATACTTAGCCCTGCATATATTTTATAAAATGTGCAGGTTGAGTGACAGGAGCGGCGGAGGTTGAGTAGAAGGTTGTGAATAGAAAGAAGAACAGTAGGGTTCTAGTTCTACGTTTTCTGCTGCCAAACTCTTCTTTTTGTGTCAATGTATATCTTTTGGTCTAAAGTCCCGTACTTTGAACTTAGTTTCTTTTGAGAACAACTCTGTCGAGCGATCCTTCGAGGTCGACTCTCTTTCTTTTAATAAAGTCTGTTCATAGATATCAGTTATTGTTTAGTTATTGTTTGTTTATTTATCTTATTCCCCCTTCTTCCCCGCTTCTTTAATCCAACCCCTAGTCGCACCCCGGCTTTGCCATCCCTCGGGATCTGGGGCTGTGACAGAGTGGTATCAGAGCAATCGTTTCTGTTCTGCATACAAGTTCCTTTCAGTAGTAAGGTGGAGTATTTGTATATGCTCTACGCCTAAGTCTTCTTTCAAGTAAAGTTAGGTCGTAACACTAAGTTTAAGAGTGTAGACGACAACTCAACCTCTCGCTACGTCGACTCAACCAAAGAAGGAAAGAATTTCAGAAGTGTGATTTCTTTTAAGAAGAATTTGTGAATAAGTATGCCAAGTATGAATTTATTGGAGTTTAAGAGTTATACTTTGTGATATTATGTGAATTATGTGAAAGTATGAGTACTATACTTTATGAAAGTGTATGAAATTATTTGAGCTATAATTTCCTTTATTTTGAGAAGTATATTGGCATGAGAACCTAGACTATGGCTCTAAGATTCTTCCCGGTTCATTAAGAACATAGACATTTAAGAAGCTTTGGTTTCGAAATATTCAAGAGATGATCGGAACGAGAAGGACAGAATAAAGGGAATCAAAGTGAATAAACGAATGTCACATGCGTAAAGTGACATGAACACAGACTCGTTGGAGTTGACTTGTTTTTTTTATAAATGAAAGCCGTAAGAGTTTCCTTTTTAAAGGAATTAAAATAAAGGATAATAAGATAATAAGTTAAAAGATGGAAAGAGATTGCAGGAAATGGTTTTGTTACGTATATTGTTTGAGTGCAATTTCTTAAAAATTGCTAGATGATTAAGATAAGTTGTTGATTAAGTGTTGGTGATATTACAATTGAATAATGGAATATTCTATTTGTAATCCCTTAAGGTAAGTTATTAACCTACCAGTCACTGATCCGTGTTCTCTTAAAACCCTGTAGGATGACTACTAGACGTGTCACAGCTCAGGAGAGCCAAACCCTACCACAACGTACTTAGGCAGATGAGATATTGGATGAGTATCATGACTACGAGACAGACCTGAGTGACGACATAGGACAGATAGTCAGTAACTTTGCAGCAGTCTACCATGCAGCCCGTCATTTTGTTTCGAAGCGTCAGGCTCTAGAAGATTTGATTGTACGACTACCAGATGAGTGGCGCGGATGGGCACATGATATGGCTTGGTACTTCCTTGAACTATTCAGCAATGGCACGGAGCCGACATGTGATTTCTCAGGATTCGCTCTCGCCGTACACAAGCGTTTCTTTCAGAAGAAATACATAGTGTTAGTTCCCATTCAGGAGCACCTTCCTTACCTCCATATTCCAGCAGCTCCCGAACCAGAGTCTTTGGAAATGGATCCAGAGACGGCAGCATTGTTGGAGATACCACCAGTACTTGCACCCAGTGAGGATTTAGATTTCGGAGCAGGATACCTAGAGTTAGACGCAGAGCTTGCTGCTATGCTAGAGTTACCATCTCCTCTTACACCACTTGAGGAGATTTGTGCGGAGTGGACGAGGGTCCGAGGACAGTTCGAGGCAGAACCATCCAAGGCCCGTTCTGCAGAGGCATACGTGCCTAGTCCACCCCCTGAGCACCTTCTTCCCCTGAAGAAGCATACAGTAGTGATCAGTTTGGATTACTTGGTTTCAGAATTCAGAGAGGATTGTTTGAGACATGCCTTCGCCACCATCACTTGTAATTTTAGACGGCACCACTTTGAGGGTTGACGAGACACTTTAGCTCGTCTTTGGTACGAATTTAGAGGAAGATCTGGAAGAGGATCCGATAGAGGAGGATCCGGAGGAAGACCCCGAGGAGTCTCAGATCGTAGAGGGCAGCAGTGACTCGACCGCAGCTAGTTGAGCAGAACGTATTAGACGCGTAGTAGTAGTAATAGTTTTCCTTGTCTTGTACCTAGTCGGATCAGCAGACTTCTTTTTGTAGTACTCTATGCGGATACAGAGTTTTATGGATCGTTTCCGTTCTAGTACTTCCAGTAGGTACAAAAATGCAATTTGTTAGTACATCATGTACAATAGATAGGCAGTTAGCCTAGTTCAGACTAGTCGTAGTCTGGTTTTGTATAAATCCTCATTAGAGGCAAAATCAGTATTCTTTTTTGACGTGTATATATATACTTATGACCCCATGAGAGGGCTTTGATCTTGTGAAAGTTTCTTCTAAACGCGATTAGAAGAAAAGTTTAGTTAAATATTCTTCTTTGACTTGGGAAGTTAAAAAGTTTAAAGAGCTAGTATCAGAGTTATTATCTGTTTCTTTTCCATGAACTTGTTTAAGTTGGAAAAAGGGTTTAGTAAATAAGGGAATGCTTAAAAGCAAAAGTGCTAATAAGAATTCTTGTTTCCTATAGTCTCAGAATGCCGCCGAGAGTAGTTAACAACAGAAGAGAACCTGGTAGTCTTAGAGGACCTGGTAGAGGTTAAGGACAACGTGGAAGCGAAGAAGAGCAAAAACATCAAGCAACCCCTTCACTCCCGCTACCCCCACAACATCGTAACATTGAGGATTTATTCTTCAAAAGAAATCCACCTGTTTTTAATGGATCCAGTAACCCAAGCGATGTTGAGCTTTGGGTACGATCTATAGAAATAATCTTTAAGCTTCTAGGATATACTGATAAGGAGCGCCTTTCATGTGTTGTGTTTCAACTAGCTAGACCAGCTGATTACTGGTGGAAGGCTAGGCAGAAAGTTATGCTGGCGGAGCGAATGGCTCAAATTACTTGGGAAGAATTTAAGGAGGCATTTTATGATAAATATGTATCCGATCAAGTGAATACCGAAGAGGAAATAACAAAGAAGTTTCGTGGAGAACTCAAACATAAATTAGGAGTAGCATTAGCCAGTCACGAGGGACTGAGCTATACGGAAATACTAGGACGAGTCCTAGAAATAGAGGCAGTTGTGCCGGATAAAAGAAAGTGTATAGCATCCTTACCAACACCAACCCAGGCTCCAATTCAAAACCTTTCCAACAATAATAACAACTATAAAGGAAAAAGAAAATGGAAAGGAGGAAATAATAGTGGCTGCTATGGGAACCAGAGAAGAAATCAGCAAGGCTTTCAGCAGCCTAACCAGAATTACAATTACGGTAAGAAGTCGTGGCAAGGGAATAAACCACAAGGAAATAAACAATCAGGACAGTTGCAAGGGCAGCAAAGGAACAATAATCAAGGAGGAAACAACCAAGGAAAAATCCTTCTTCCTACCTGTCCTAAGTGTAATGGGGCGCATTCTGGTGTTTGTCAGGCAGGCACGGGTAATTGTTTTAAATGCGGGCAGATGGGGCACATGAAGAGGTATTGCCCAAAGCCGTCTCAAATGGTGGAACCAAACCAGTATGATCAGCCCCAGGGGCAGCAAAAGAACAACAACCAGGGAGGGAATAACCAAGGAAGGATCACCGTTCCTACCTGTCCTAAGTGTAACAAAACGCACTTTGGTAGTTGTCTAGCAAACGTTGACAGATGTTTTAAATGTGGTCAGAAGGGACACGTAAGAAGAAATTGCCCAAAACCATTGCAACCAGTAGGATCGAATCAGTTTGGTCAGCCCCAACCCTTGAGAGCTATTCAAGCACATCCGCAACAACAACAGAATACAAGGGCATTCATGATTAGGAAAGAGACGCCCAATAAGGGCAAAGGAAATTTGGCAGGTATTGGACGAACTTCTTAATTACCCTGTCATAATTTGCTTCATACCAGAGTTCTACATTCGTTTATTTTAGTACCTGTTGACACTATAGAAGTAAAACCAGAGCGCGCTAATCATGAAATGAGAATAACCATGCCTTAGGAGAAATTATCATCACTCCCTTAAGTTTTGCTCAAACATAGAATTGGACTTAGAATCTTTTAAAGATCATAGCAAACGATCTGAACATAACGAAAAATGTTCGACGTAGATATAATCCATGGGATGGATCGATTATCTGTTAACTGCGCCATTCTGTATGGAGCATACGCCTAAGGAGTTAGAAGAACTTAAGATCCAACTGCAAGAGTTATTAGATCTTGGTTTCATCAGACCAAGCGTTTCACCTTGGGGAGTACCTGTTTTATTGTCAGAAAGAAGGATGGTTCTATTAGGATGTGCATAGACTATCGAGAGCTAAATAAGATCACTCTTAAGAATAAGTATCATTTGCCAAGAATAGAAGACCTCTTTGATCAGCTTAAGGGCGCAGGCGTCTTTTCGAAAATAGACTTAAGATCTGGGTATCATCAATTGAAAATCAAACCCGAGGATATACCTAAGACTGCATTCCGAACTAGATATGGCCATTACGAATTCCTAGTTATGCCATTCGGTTTGACTAACGCTCCTGCAGTATTCATGGATCTCATGAATCGAGTTTTTTTTTTCACCCGTACTTAGATAAATTCGTCTTAGTATTTATCGACGACATTCTCATTTACTCCAAGAATGAGAAGGAGCACGAAGAACACTTAAGAATAGTGTTAGAAATGCTTAGAACTGAGAAACTTTAAGCCAAATTCAGTAAGTGCGAGTTTCTGCAGAAAGAAGTGATGTTTCTTGGACACATAGTATCAGCAGAAGGCATCAAAGTAGATCCTGCCAAAATAGAGGCAGTACGCGATTGGAAATCGCCAACAAGTCCGAACGAAATTAGGAGTTTCTTAGGTTTAGCCGGATATTATAGAAGATTCACCAAGGGAATTTCTACAATTGCTAGACCTATGACGCAACTACTTCGGAAGGAAAACAAGTATAAATGGACTGACGAATACGAGGAGAGTTTTTTAGACACTCAAGGAGAAGTTAACTACAACACCAGTGTTAGCTCTTCCAGAAGTAAATAAGGAATACATAGTCTATATAGATGCTTCAAGGAACGGGTTAGGGTGCATATTAATGCAAGAAGGAAAGGTGATAACTTATGCTTCACGACAATTTAGACTCCATTAAGTCGATCATCCAACCCACAATTTAAAAATAGCGGCCGTTGTGCATGCGTTGAAAATTTGGAAGACATCACCTCTATGGTGTTAGGGTTGAGATTTTTACGGACCACAAGAGTTCTTAAGTACTTCTTTGAGCAAAAAGGAATTGAACATGAGACAAAGATGATGGCTCTAATTAGTTAAGGATTATGATTGTGGTATCAACTACCATTCAGGAGAAGCAAACGTGGTAGCAGATGCGCTGAGTCGCAAGACTCCAACCAAGTTAGGATGTCTCTTTGTTGAGGAATAAACTCTTATACGAGAAATTGAGAAAATAGACTTAGAAGTGCTCGATATACCTGAAACAATAACAAACCATATAGCAGCACTAGTAGCTACACCGGACTTATGAGAAAGAATAATAAGTGCGCAGAGAAAGGACGAGTCGATTAAGAAGCTTCGACTAAGGATAAGAACGGATAAACTGGACGGTTATTCCGAAGCACCAGATAATGCGATTTTAAAGGCAGACTTTGTATCCCTGAAGACGACGAATTGAAGAACGATATCATGAATGAGGCTTACGATACGCCATATACAGCACACCCAGAGAGTACGAAGATGTATCAAGATTTGAGAAGGAATTTCTGGTGGAACGGTTTGAAACGAGATGTTGCCTCATTTGTAGAAAGATGTTTGGCTTGTCAACAAGTGAAAGCTCTACACCGACAACCATACGGGTTGTTACAGCCATTAAGTATTCCAACATGGAAGTGAGAAGATATAGCTATAGATTTTGTGACAGGTTTTCCAAGACTAAGAAAGGAAATACTGCCATCTAGTTAGTTATTGATAGGCCCACAAAATCAGCTCACGTTTTACCAATCCCAATTACCTATGGATCAGAGAAGTTGACACAATTGCATGTCTGTGAGATTGTACGTCTGCACGGAATACCAAAGTCAATAACGTCTGATAGAGATGCCAAATTCACTTCGGGATTTTGGATTCCTATACAGAAGGAATTAAGTACCAAGACTTAGTTTAGTACCGCTTTATAACCCCCAAATGGATGGACAATCCGAGAGAACGATTCGAATACTCATAGATACGTTGGGAACGATAGTATTTAGACCAAAGTGCAAGCTGAGAGAATATTTTGCTGTTAATCGAATTGCTTACAACAATAGTTATCAGACAACGATAAGTATTGCGCCTTACGAGGCCTTGTATAGAAAGAAGTATAGATAACCGCTTTAATATGATGAGGTAGGTGAAAGGAAAAGTCTAGAACTAGATTCACTCGGTGAAGTGACAAATAAATTCTTTCGTCAGATTCGAACCAAAGAGAAAGAAGTCTAGAAGTGAAGAAAGTCTTAAGCAATGTATGTCAATCTGACTTAAATTCAGAGAATGAGGACAAGACTTTCCTCATGATTATCCTTCTAAGGATAATATTATTAATTTCATGTCAAGTATAAAGCTTAGACAAAGATTTAAATGATTAGTAGATATCTTGAAAAGATAATTTCCAATGTGTATAGATTGGCTTTGTCGCCAAGTCTATGGAACGTATATTATGTTTGTGTATCTCATTTGAGAAAGTACGTGTTCGATTCAAAAACACGTGATTCTTCAGCAAAACGTAGTTCTTGATTTCGATTTAAGTTATAAGTTATGAAGAAAGACCGCAATCGATCTTGGATCGAAAAGTACAAGAGTTAAGAAGCAAGTCAACGCAGTTAGTAAAAGTATTATAGAATCACCACGGGCAAGAAAAAGCCACGTGAGAACTCGAAGAAGAGATGAGAAAGAAGTACCCCGAATAGTTTAAAGAAGATATGCAAATTTCGGGACGAAATTTCTTGTTAGAGGGGTAGGATGTAATACCCCAGATATTTTCTTCCGACGAGTTAAAAATTTAATTATTAATTAAGGCTTTACACTCCTAAGTTAAGGATTTTCAATTCTAAGACTAACGGTGAAATCCGTTTCTGAAAATAAATTCCAGAAGTCGGTTGAACGACTACTGTATTAGGATTTTCGCGTCCGATAGAATTTTCGTTCGAAAACTCAGATCGAAAAACCATCAGACTTTACATTCACTTATTTTGTGATACGAGTAAGTTAGTAAAAATCAGTTTTAATTATTTTTTCGAACGAAATTTGGACTGTGAAGTCCCGACTTTTTATCGGATTTCGGAAAACAAATTATGCTTTCCGAATAAGTGATTTATTTCTAATCTAATGGTCGAATTAAATTTCGTAAAAAACGTAGCCGTCTAAGAAAATAATTTCTCGATTTATATACGTCGTATTAGACCCGTAAAACGAGATATTTCGACTAAATATCCTCCCCATAAACCGCCATTTTGGTGTGAGTCATCACCTTGATAGATCTTTTCTACTCTATGTTATATTTATCTAACACCTCATCATTTTCTCTCTTTCTTCTCCCTTCATGATCGCCACTCTCCTCTCTTCTCTCTCTCATCTCTCTCTTCCACCATTGTTAATCTTCTTCAAGCTTTCAAAGCTCCACAAGTTATTCATCTTCCGATCGATCTTATTTCCGAGTCCATAAACGTCAAGGTAAGAGCTTCCTCTATAGTTTGAACCGAACGAAATTCATTTCTTTCAAGTCTAGTTTTTTTCGAAAAATTCATGAGATGTAGAAGGATGTTCTATGATTAATACATGTTATTTCATGCTTAGAATTGGATTTCTATGGTTGAAATTTAATAAAAATCACCCCCTTAATAATTAAAGAATGCCGAAAATTATGAGAAAATTGTAGGTGAAGTTAAGTTCGATTTTTAGATGATTGGTTTGTTGATTTATGTTCTATGTATTGATAAATTGATGTGGGAATTAATTAAGAATTTTCTAAAAATAGAAATCAAAATGTAAGAGAGAAAGAAGTAGGGATTTGATGTAGTAATTGTTATGATTTGGATGATGTAATATGATAAATGAGATGTAGTAAGTGTGTAGATGAACATATAATTTTATTGGATTTTTCTAAAACTAAAATAGAAATCGTAAGAGACGAAGAACCGACGATAATTTAAGATTCGATAATAATTTGAGTATATGGTTTTCATATTAGTAAATCTTAGTAGTTATTGTTGATAATCGGAAAGTTTGAGCGAAATTGGAGAATGTTGAATTTTTAATAAGAGAAGAAGAATCATCGATAAGTTGAGATTGGATAATGATATAGGTTTATGGTTTGAATATTTGTTAATCTTAGTAGTTAAGGAACGTTATTGGAAAATTTGAACGAATTCTAAGAAAGTTGAGTTTTAAGTAAAAGACGAAGAAACGAGCTTAATTGTCGATCGGAAAGTCGAATAAGGAAACTAATTTGATATTAGTGTTTGTTGTCGATTAATAAACGAGATTGTAGTTGACGATATTTCCATTCAAGAAATGAATATAGAAGTTAGAAGATTAAAGTTAGAAGTTTGAAATGGAAATTGAATTGGAATTGGTTTAGTAATTGATTAGTTGAAAAAGACGAGGAAATGCTCGTCGTTTGTTTAATCAAGAGACGTGAAGTATTCATGACAAAGGAACGTATGGCTTAACTGTAATTTGTTAATAATTTCCTGAGTTTAAAGGTTGTATAGCATTGATCGAACCAAGGGAATTGTGCGTCGAGTTTTATTGAGCACCTAGGGTTTCACGGGGACTGTTTTGTGACCTTTCACGGAAACTGTCATAACTTTCTACTCGCTTAACGAAATCGAGATCCGTAAATTGGACAGTAAACCAGACATCCGTAGCTTTCTTTTGGCACCAATTTCATCCCCTGTTTCGCAGAATTATGTTCTGTATGAACTCCAGAGTTACTGCCTTGTGCAGAAATTTTCCGAAACCTATTTTCTCAAGTTGAATTCTTTCTAACTTCGTTCCTTGTGAACTTCTAAGTTGTTATAAGTTATCGACTTCCGTTATTAACTGATCTAAGTGTCGAGTGAGGAACCGGGTTAGTTTCTAAATGAAATATGTTCAAGTGTCGTTTATTCGTTGATCAAAAGAATGTAGTTAAAGTGCAAAGGCCTAAAAGTTATAAACCGAATTCGATTTCCTTTTCTTTTATCGTCTCGACCGTTTATTAAAGTTTGATTATTTACGTTCAAAGGAGGAAGTCGAGTTTAGAAGACAGGATGGAAGACAGAAGACGGAAGCTTTAGTTGTTCTGTAAATCGCCTAAGGTGGGCTTTTCTATATATCAAATCAAATGAGCGATGCTCGAAAATGTTTACTTTTCGCTTTATAACTGTGTTTTAAAGTGATTATCAAGGCATGAAAATATTTGTTTTATGTGAGTTCTTTTGTGCCTTTCTGAGTTAGCCAAAGGGGGTTAACTAATCGATCTAACTGTTCTCCCGTTTTCAAGAAATGTAAAATAGGTATTCTCCAATCATTTTTTTCTTCTATCTCATGAATACTCTTTTCTATTCGGCTGTCCGCCATTTTTAGCAATGTCACTTTTTCAGGAACCAACCCATTCAGCGAGCTGGCTAGCTTAGCTAGGCGGTCCGTCTGTGCATTGAGGTCTCGAGGTATCTGCTCTATCTTCAGGTGCTGGAAACTTTTACTCAGATCTCTGATCTGCTCCACATACCTGACCATCTTTTCTTCCTTGATCTCGTAATTCCCCGAGACCTGCTGAACCACCAGCTGGGAGTCAGAGTGAATGACCACCCTCTGAGCTCCCAATTCAACTACCATCTCCAGTCTTCTAAAGAATGCTTCATACTCAGCCTCGTTATTAGAGACTCTGAACTCAAACTTTAACGCAAAACTGAGCTCGCTTTGGTCTGGCGTTACTATGACAATTCCAGCGCCGCATCCCTCAATTGTCACCGACCCATCAACAAAAACCTTCCACTCTGGCCATTGTACAGGTTGAGTAGTTTCTTGGATGAAGTCTGCCAGAGCCTGCACTTTGATAGCGGTACGTGGCTCAAATTCTACATCGTATTCCACAAGCTCCACACTCCATTTCACCATTCTCCCCGAGAGATCTGGTTTGCTCAGCACTTGCTTAAAGGGGAAATTAGTTCTCACCACCACCCTGTGAGCTAGGAAATACAACCTTAACCTTCTTGCTGTTGTCATCATAGCTAAGGCAGCTCTCTCCACGTCAGAATATCTGTACTCAGCTCCCTGCAGGGCCTTACTGATATAATAGATGGGCTTCTGCATAGAGCCCTCCTCTTTTATGAGCACTGCACTCAGGGAATGATCTCCCAAAGATATGTATAGGTATATGTGATGCGTCCAAAAATACACATCATGAAAAAGTCAGAACACATGAATAGGTGAAGAAAGACTTTAACCTGTTCGACAACTCTTCTTCGCTCCAACGGTCGGAATCGTCTTCCCTGGAAGAACCCCGACGTAACTCTGCAAGAAAAGGAGGGCCGGGGAGTTTTCCCGGCGAACCACCTCCGAAGATTAAGTCAGTGTTCTGAGCTCCTTTAGAGAGATGAATGTAACAGGAAAAATGGGTCTGAAGAATTCTGTTTGTGTGTGTTAGATTTTTCAATATATACCCGTGTTTTCTTGTGAATGAAGTTGTATAGCTATCAGCTCCTTTTTTGCCTTTTACTTTACACGTTTCACTGTTTTATTGGCCATAATATGACTGTACTTTCTGATAGTACCGCATAGTCATTAATTATGGTGCTGCGAGCTCGACAGGTCTTCGCCCGATAGAGAGCCCTAAGCAAGGGACCTCAGGTAGATATCTGACTAGATTTGAATGAGAGACCTCCCAACAGATCTCTGGGCTGAAATCCTTAGGAGAGATCTCAGCTCCCTTTATATGATCAGATCTTGGACATAACATTTCAGAAAGGTTTTATGCAATATTCAGGTCTCCACGAGACCTGGATATTTTTGTCACTATCATCTACTCCCCCTACTCTGCATTTCGGAGGGTCTTCTTTTGAGAAATTCAGAGTAAAAGTCTTAATATGACTGACGCTGCAGGGGCCCACCTTTAAGGGCCTGGTCTTTCTTTGTAAGCACTTAATCACTTTAATTTTTCAAATCAGGTCTCTGAGGGCCATTATTTTATTAAATGACAAATTGGGGGGAAAACTCTGCAACTTCCCTACTTTATTCAACCGTTCTCTTTCTCTCTCTCATATCAGGGTTTTACCTATATCTTCTTTTACTTTAGTCATTTCTTCCAATTTTTTACCGCAATCTCATCATGGCGCAAACTTCTTCTCATTCTGAGGAGCACACCACTTCCGATCACCACGAGCCTCATGGGTCTAACATTCAGCCTCCGCCCTCCTCACCTGAAGATTCTCAGTCAAATACCTCCGCCCGCACCCAGGTTAAAAGAAAGAAGCTTGGCTCTCGCCGTTCCCGGCGAATAGTCGTTCAAATTCCTTTCGGCCCGGCTCTCTCTTCTAATCCGGACGAGATTATCGTTCTGACCGAGAGTTCACCCCCGTCTGGTCAGGGAGTCAAGGAAACAGATTCATCGCTTCTTTCTGCGGGCATTTCTGCGCCCCCGGCTATGGCTCCGGACGCCATATCAGGTGAATCCTCTCTAACTCCTACAGAATTAGCATTAGTGAAGTCGATGTTAAACTGTAACGAGTTTTTTGACATTAGTATGCCGGAGGAGTATGACCGCCCTTAACTTTTAGACTATCCCTCGGTAGCATTTTGGTACCATCAAATAGAGTCAGGCTTAAGGTTTCCCCTTCCTGACTTTGTGACTCAAGTTTGTGATCTATATGGTCTTTGGCCCAACCAACTTCACCCTTCCTTTGCCAAAATTCTGTTAACTTTCTTTATTCTACTTCGTAGTAATGGGGGAGTTCCTACCCCTTCTCTTTGTCAAACGGTATACGATGTGAAACCCCATGGTGCCTTTTACTACGCCAGTGCTAGTCCCAAGGGTCCTGCCCAGTACATTTGTGTACCCCGTACAACGGGTAATGAGTGGAAGGATAAATACTTCATTGTCACTCCCAAGCAGGGTTATTGTCCTTTTGTTTATCCCCAATGGCAAACACTTCATTTGAAGCGACCCCGCCCTGTTGTCGCGAGCATTTCCGATATCAACCTCAAAGTATTATCACTATTGTCCCGAAGGGCACGGCTCGAGCCTTTCCCATTCAATTCTCTACTGTCTGATCCTAGTGTCCTTTCTTTCTTTGGGCTAGCACCTCGAGGAGATTACTCTTTCTCCATGGAGGGTGAGTTTCAACTTTCTTCTCATCTCTTCCTCTTTTATTTCTCAAGTCTTCCTAATATGCGTTTCATTCTTCACATCCTTTTTGGTGTAGGGACAAGCTGGATTCAGGATGTAAAGCTTCCTGATGACAAGGACTTTGACTTCACTATTCTATTGGAAGAGCAGGCTCGTCTGGAATCTCAGGCACATAATACTTCACATCTCGCCACTTCCTTTCCCTTGTCTGCTGCAGCCCCTACACGGCCACAGTCCACCCCTAGTACTGCTACAAGGGCCGTTATCAAGCCCACAGCTGTCAAGTCACTCAACTTAAGTGTCTCTTTCCAGGATTCCAGCAAGAAGGTGAACAAGACTGTTCCGAGTGTACCTCCCTCTTCCTCTCTTAAAGGAAAATCTCAACTGGACACCTCAACCAACCTCAAGAGGCCTCTGCTCTCTCTGCCCCCAATTGGTGCTACCAAGAAGTCTAAGCATACTCTTTTACCCAGCAGCTTCCCTCCGAAGGGTACTGATCCTTCAGGATATGCTTTCAGAGGCCAGACCTCCAGCTCGCTTCGCAAGTTACCTCCTCGTGAGTGTCTTTCGTTACTAACAGCCATTCCCCTTTTGGACGAAGAGGTTGAGACCAGCCCTCCTTCTCTACGTCAGCTTCAAGAGGAGAGTGCCCATGATTTGGTGCAGGTATCATCAACATTATACCCTTGCTTTCACAAGTTATTTTATCTTCAAAAACCATCACAACTTTGCTTTCATCTGTTTAATGCTTTTTTTTTTTTTTTAATAACATCACAGCTGATCAGCTCTCATGGACGCTTATTACAATTTCGAAATGCTGCTCATGAGAAGGAGATGGCGAAACTCAGGGAGGCGTTGGTGGCTAGTCAAGCACAGCTACAAGAGCTGACCACAGCGAATGAGGATCTGCAGCATCAGAACCGCGATATCTTAGACACCAGCAGTAGGCTTTCTCTAGCCAATGATGATTTGAAGAGGAGGAATCATGAGCTTCTCATGTCTCATGAGAAGGTGTCTGCTTTATCCGAAGAAAATGCATCTCTCAGCAGGGCTAACACCAATCTCAGCAATCACCTTTTCCAAGTTAGCAAGGAACTTGAGGAGGCCAGGAATCTTCTTCACGCCTCCAATCTTTCTTATCAGTCGGGCTATACTGAAGGAGTTCACCATTGTCGCCACCATATCCTCCGCACTTCCTTGGGTCAGCAGGCTTTACAAATCCTTCACCAAGGGCTTTTAGAGTCTTTCCAAGCCTCTTCTGAATATCTACTGTCCATTCGACAAGACATCGCATTCCTTGCAAAGAGGTGTGGCATGACGGTGTTAGCTAAAGCCCACAACTTGGGTTTTAATGAGCCCATAGATGTAGATCAGATCGTGAAGCACCTTCCTCCACCACCCTCCTTCCAGGGTATTTCTCCTGCTCCCGTAGGGACAGCTTGGTGGCTTCCCGTTATGCAGAAAGCATTTGAGGCCCTCATCGCACCCTGTGACCTGCAGGCAGTCTTTTCTGACCAACCTGAGCTCATCTATGACTTCTTTCCACAAGACTTCTTCCCAACTGTCAAGCTGCCAGGTATCTCCTGTTCAGTCTCACTTCCCTGTATTTTAACTTTAAGTCTGTTGCTTTAATATTTCATTTCCTTGATTAATCCATTTTCTATTTCTTTCTTTTAGATGTGCCTGCAACTGGTAGGACTCCACAGGTCCTTGGTGGTGAATCAGGAGAGCTGGAGAACGCCCCCGAGGGTGAGTCTGCTGATGCTACGAGAGCTGACCCTGATGATGGCTCTACCAATTTCCTAACTTAGTTGTTATGTAACTCATGCTTCGAACAACACTTTTATTTGTTTTCGTACTGAAACAATTTCCTTTTGTATTTTGGGGTTTGAACGATTTCAGCACTCTTATTTGCTTTTCCAGCACTGTATTCCCTGCTCAGCAGGTTAATGTATTGTATCTATTTTGCTATTGCTCATCTACATATTTCCTTCATTTTGCATTTTCATGGGGTATTGTGAGTCCCCCCTAGGGTGTAAGGTACACCCCTACTCCCCCTACTCTAGATGGTTTCGTCTCATTACTAAAAACCATTTAGAGTAAGTACTTCACTTCATCTTGCTATGTGATGTAATTACTGTTTCGTTACAATTTCACAATTTTGTTTATCATGTTGCGACAATACATGCACACAAACGCAAATTAAAGAAACAAAACTTCTCAGCCTTTATTTATTTGCGACAATTTCTCTTCGTGCTATTACAGAAATACTTGTCTAGCTAAGCAAGCATCCTATCAAAAAAGGTGGGAATGAGACCTAGCACGTAGACCTCCTCCCGTCTTAATAAACAAAAAATTTCAATAACATATTTCTATGCATAGTACTTCTTCAGGTTGCTGATATTCCACGACCTCGGTTCCACGTATCCTTCATGTGTGGTAAGCTCATATGCTCCGCCGGGGAGCACTTTGGTGACCACAAAGGGTCCCTCCCAATTTGGTACAAACTTTCTCACCGGGTGCATCACATCAACCCTCTTGAGCACCAGGTCTCCTTCCTGAAACCTCCTGGTTTTTACCTTTGGATCATACGCAGCTTTCACGCGGGCCTTGTAGGTCAGGGCTCGCTGGTGTGCTTCTTCACGTACCTCATCAACCAGGTCCAAGCTTTTAGCCCTCAGCTCTCTGTTCAGGTCCTCATTGTAAGACAGGATTCTATGTGTTGGAATCTTTACTTCCATTGGTATAACGGCATCAGCACCATACACCAAACAGAAAAGGGATTGCCCTGTGGCTGTTTTCTGCCCGGTTCTATACGCCCATAACACTGAGCTTAGCTCCTCTAACCATAGAGATTTCTCTTTTTCTAGCCTTGCCTTTATGCCATTCACTATGGTTCGATTAGTGACCTCAACTTGCCCACAAGTTTCTGGGTGAGCAACAACAGCGAACCTCTGCTCGATTCCTCTAGCTTTGCACCAAGCCTGAGTTCTTTTTCCAAAGAATTGCATCCCATTATCGGAAATCAGCACTCTGGGTAAGCCATACCTACAGCAAATGTTTTTCCATATGAACTTTATAATATTTTCCTCCGTTACTGAAGATAGGGGCTCAGCTTCAACCCACTTGCTAAAGTAGTCCACCACTACAATAATGTGGCATTTCTTCCCTGCTGCCATGGGAAGCTTGCCGACAAGATCTATACCCTATTTATCAAACGGGCATTCTGCGTATTGAACTCCCAGCTCTTCTGCAGGCCTATGGATCAATGGGCCATGCTTCTGGCATTTGTCACATTTTTTTACAAAGGCCTCAGCATCCTTCTTCAAAGAGGGCCAATAGTATCCAGCTCTCAGCACTTGCCGGATCAGGTCTCTGAATCCTGTATGACATCCCGCTATTCCTTGATGTGCTTCTTTAATTATCCGCAGGCCCTCTGCCTCTGTTACACACCTAAGTAAATGTTGTGAGTAAGCTTTCCTGAACAGGTGTCCTCCTACCAAACAGTACCTGGCATAGATTCTCTTCTTATCTCTTTTCTCGCCTTCTATCAATTTCCCTGTTCTTAGGAAATGTAGAATAGGCATTCTCCAATCGCTTCTCTCATCTATTTCATGAACACTCTCTTCTATGCTACTATTTGCCATTTTCAACAATGTCACTTTTTCAGGAACCAGCATATTCAGAGAGCTGGCCAACCTTGCAAGGCGATCTGCCTGCACGTTGAGGTCTCGAGGTATCTGTTTCACCTCTAGATGCTGAAATTGCTTACTCAGGTCTCTGATCTGCTCCACATACCTGATCATTCTTTCCTCTTTGATCTCATAATTTCCTGAGACCTGCTGGACCACTAGCTGGGAATCAGAGTGGATGACCACCTTCTGGGCTCTCAATTCAGCTGCCATCTCCAGCCCTCTAACGAACGCTTCTTACTCAGCTTCGTTGTTAGAAACTTTAAATTCAAACTTCATCGCAAAGCTAAGTTCGTCCCGATCCGGTGTTATTACAATGATTCCAGCACCATAACCTTCCATTGTCACCGACCCATCAACAAAGACTTTCCATTCAGGCCATTGCATGGGCTGAGTAGTTTCCTGAATAAAATCTGCCAGGGCTTGCGCCTTAACGGCTGTGCGTAGCTCAAATTCCACTTCGTACTCCCCCAGCTCAATACTCCACTTCACCATCCTCCCTGAGAGATCTGGTTTGCTCAATATCTGTTTGAAGGAAAAATTAGTTTTTACCACCACCTTGTGGGCTAGGAAGTATAGTCTCAACCTCCTTGCTGCTGTCATCACAGCTAAAGCAGCTCTCTCCACTTCTGAGTATTTCTACTCAGCTCCTTGCAAAGCTTTGCTGATGTAGTAAATGGGCTTCTATATGGAGCTCTCCTCCTTTATGAGGACTACACTCAAAGAATGATCTCCAACAGATATGTAAAGGCAAACTTGCTAAATGAGCTTTCAGCTCTTCAAATGCTTTCTGGCAGCTCTCACTCCACTCAAATTTGCTAGCCTTCTTCAACACTTTGAAGAACGGATAACTTCTCTCCGCTGAAGTAGATATGAAACGGCTAAGTGCAGTGATTCTTCCATTCAGCCGTTGCACCTCCCTCACATTGGTGGGAGCGGCCATTTCCAGTACATCTCGTACTTTATCTTAATTCACTTCAATTCCTCTAGGAGTCACCATATACCCCAAGAATTTCCCTAATCTGACCCCGAATGTGCACTTTGTCGGGTTCAGGCGCAGATCATACTTTCTTACCACCGTCAGGACCTCCTCCAGGTCTCTGGCATGGTGGTCTGCTTTCAAACTCTTCGCAAGTATATCGTCTACATATACCTCCAGGATTCTCCCTATCTGGTCCTCGAATATCGCATCCATCATTCTCTGATAAGTAGCTCCGGCATTTTTCAGGCCAAAAGACATTCTTATATAAGCGAATGTGCCACATATGGTTACAAAAGCTGTCTTTACCACGTCCTCAGGGGCCATCTGTATCTGATGATACCCCTGGTAAGCATCAAGCATGGATAATAACTCACATCCCGAAGTTGAATCAACCAACTGATCGATACAAGGCAATGGGTAGTGGTCTTTTGGGCATGCCTTATTCAGGTCTCTAAAATCTATACACATCCTCCAGCTGCCATTGCTTTTAGCTACCATTACTGCATTTGACAACCATTCAGAGTACTGAATTCTAACAATATGACCAGCATCTAACAGCCGTCTGATCTCCTCTCTGATTACCTTCTCTTTCTCCGGCCCGAAGGACCTCTTTTTCTGTCTTACTGGTTTTTTTTTGGGGTCCACATTCATATAATGTAGAGCTACAGCTGGGTCTACCTCTTTCATGTCCTCTGGACTAAATGCAAACAGATCTGCATTCTTCCTCAGGCATCTAATTATCGCCTCTTTTTGTTCCTCAGTCATCTGCTTTCCCATCTTCGTGGTAAAGCCTGTTTTTTCTGGAAACAGTTCTATCGTCATCAGGTCTTCTGTCACGCCCCGACTCTCGAGGTGCGACTTACGAACAACAACAAACCTAAATAACTAACAACTAACTTCAAACAAAGGGAACATGCTCGGGGAAAACAAAGATGAAATATAAGGCAATCGAATTTGATTTTCAAAAGCATAAAGAAATAATAACCGAGCATCTCAACTTCACTTTGAACGGGAATTTCAACAAGTAAATCATGCTGATGGGAAGGGAATTCCAACAAAAAGAGGAATCATACGAATATATACATACATCAAGATAAGGAAACATGTTCAACAACAAGTCAAGATACGAGCCCATCGCTCGGGATTACAAGATAAAGGGGTTACGAACTCAACAAGCATTCAAAGTCTTCGATCACAACGCTCGGAATCAAAAACATGAATATAAAAGTGTTAACTTCAACAGACATTAGATCAAATAGATTGCAGCGGAAATTAGCATCAACTCCCAACACTTGCACGTATGAAGACGTACAAATGCCAGTCCGAAATTCTATCAAACTTAACCAACAAAACCAAACCACACCACCAAGTATCCACGCCATCGCCATCCAGTCAACCTGCATGTTTAGAAACACACGCAGGGCTGAGTACTTCGTACTCAGTGAACACAAGCCAAAACATTTGAATAAAGATGCTTTTTAAAGCTATATTAATTGAACTTGCCTTGCCAAACATCACAAGTATATAAGCAGTTTTAAAAACGGTTTTACTTGTGCATGTCAAAACATTTTTATTTAAAACAGACTGCGCAGTCAAATAACATAATATAATAGCATGTATCATCTATCACAAATAACTTCATGTGCCGAGAAGTAGGCCTCCTTCTCAAATACTGTGACCGGCCCAACCGAAGCAAGGCTCACAGTCACCTCAACATATACCACACGTGGGTTCCTGCTTTCACAGGATAATCACATCTTCATATAAATAGATGATAACACATACTAACTTCAATAAAATGGCAAGTCAATCACATTTGAAAAACATATCATAATATTCAATAGCATACTAATTTTCATCGATAGTTTTTGGTTCAGAAAAGCCCACCTGACTTCCGAAGAACTAGCTAGGTGGTCTAGGGCTATTTGTCCTCGCTTAACGATCCGTCCGGCTCGATCCTTCATAGTTCGACATCGATAGGTAAGATATATGAAAGACGGACACAAAGGCGTTGGACCTTAACTGACGGACTTCTATTTGAGTCATCGCTCTCTTCGTTCTAACTTTTCTAAAAGATCTCACATTCTTGTCTTTATTTTATTAACACTATTCGATTTGGTTAACTTTACTACCTAACATCGTACATTTTTCTCGTTCTAAATAATAACTTCATTATTACTATTCTATTACTTGAGCTCTCTTTCAAAGATTTTAGTTTATTTTCAAATTAACAATCAATTATCTTGCATACAAATTCAATCATCTTTCACATTATAATACTATCATGCATTTAAACACTTATTCAAACATATAATAAATTCAAATAAATCAAACACACTTCAAGATATATTAACATTCATTCAATTTAGATCTTAAAATCTAACTCGATTATGCATTTCCTTTTATGGATGCTTAAACTATTAATTCTATTTTTCTTATTTATATAGACAACGCTTCGTTCTACATCCGCTATCTTATAAGGTATTTTATAACTCTTATTTATTTAACAAAAATTCTCTTAGCTCTAAATAAACTCTTATGAATTTATAAACTCTTGTTCAATTCTAACTTGATTCTCATTTCTTAACTTGAATATTATTCCTTTAATTATCATCTCGGTTTATCTTTTCTTCGCTTGGTTGGAACGACGTCCTTAAATTAATTATTTAATTAATCTTCTATCGACTCATTATTCGATATCTTATTTTATTCTCGTTTTCTCGGTTAACTTATACGAGTATCTATCTTAACTCGTCTAGCATCTTTTCTTTACTCAAATTAACTTCCTTTTTATTTCTTATCGATTAATTCTTATTAAACTCGGTTTTTTCTATTTTGTTTACTTCTTTAATAATTTCTTCTTTATTTGTTTTAAACCTTTTAGCTATTTCTTACTTAATGATTTCTTTATCTTTTGATAAACATTTTTATGAATTTCTTCACTTTATTATAGAAGATCTTTTTATTGTATTTTTAGTAAAAATTTCAAGTCTTTAAATTTTAATACAAGGTATTTAATTAATAAATCTTTTCATACATCTTTTATTTAATTAAAAGCTTTTCAATTTTTAAGTATTTTATCAAAACTTCTATTTTTATTCCATCTTCAAATTAATCACTAATATGTACTTAAACATCCAATTATTTTTACAATTAAATTCTTTCAAAACTTCAACATGCAAACTCATTTTATTCACTTAAACACATGTATGATTATACTAACATAACATACAATCATTTCATAGATCAAAACATCACTCAATACATCAACAAAATCAACAAAATAATTTCTCTAATTTTGCTCAAAACACACGGCACACACATGTACTTCTTGTGCATTTTATTTCTCAATTTTTCATGCATATAATCTCATTATTAACATGACAAAAATAACAAATCAAGCATCAAAATAACAATAACTCAAAGATTCATATTTTTCCTATTTTTACTATATTTTTCGGCACTTATTAAATTTTTAGGGTTTTAGTTTCTTTTTCTTCTCTTAATTCATCGATTAACATCTAGTGCTCGATTCTCCTAACGAATTCTTCTCACTCGATTAGCACATGCATATCCTAAGTTTGCCTAAACATAAATTAAATAACATGCATGCATAGATCTTTCCTTTAGGACTTATAGACATACATTTTTACAACTAATCAAATGAAATCATACTTAAATAAATGGAAATCCTTCTCTTGGCTCTTGGGATTGAAATAGATGGAAATGGTAGCTTCAAAGCTTGAATCCTGAAAGAAAGAAGAATGTCTTCTTGAATCCTCAAAGAAAAAGAAAGAATATAGGATTAATCATCCATAGGGTTTGAGAATGAAAATAAAGAAAAGTGTTGGATAATTCTTGAATTCAACTTCAAGAACTTGGAAAATTCTTACCTTTCTTTGAAAATGTGGATGAAATGGATGGAGATTAATGAATTCTACTTCATTTCCATGGATGGAGATCTTGAATCCATGGTTGCATGTGAAGAAAAATCAAGAGAGGTGTGGGAGAGAGGGAGTGCCGAGAGTTAGAGAGATTGGGAGGGTTTGAGAGAGTTTTTCTTGTTGCTATAGAGAGAGAGATCGAAATGAGAGAGAGATGGAGTGTAGATGACTAGGTTTCTTTCTTGTCTTAGATGTAGGAATTTGAAATTCAAAGAAAATAAAGTGAATTATTGGAAATTGTAATTAGACAAGACTTGATATTTGATTTGAACTTAACTTGTATGCATACTTCAAGCAATCCATGTACAAGACATCACTATGTTTTGTTGGTCTTGGAAATTGAGGGATGATGGGAGAGGGGTTGTGAGGTGGCGAGAGAGGGAGAGAGGTGGATGACACGTGTCATCGTCGTGTCGTTACGGGCATTAATTATCCGGTCGTAAAGGTTTTCCGGGTAAAACGATTCGTATTAATTCCGTTTTGTTCTATTAACGGGTCTAACCTCTTCTCGTTTCACTTTTGACACTAACTCATCCCAATCCTATGTCACGTCTCAAATTAAAAGATTAAAGGCTTCGATTATTTTAGTCCTTTAATTCTTAAAGAATTTAATCGGCTTATTATTCCGTTTATTAATCCTTTTCAAGACTAATGCCTCATTTCTCTTCTCAATTCTCGGATAAGTTCTTACCCTATCTCAGTGATCTTAAAAGAAATTCTAAGTTCGAAGGTTCTAATTTAATTCTATTCTAGGTTCATCGGCGTAAACATATTTCTCGGCGATTAACGTTATGTTATCTCAATTAAACAAACTTCTCGGGATTTTTCCAGAATTTAATCTCATACTCATTTTCTTATAAACGACTCAACAAACATATCACATCATTATCATCTCAGATAATTAGAACAGATAAATTCACACAAGATTCACAAGGCAATTTAAACGTTTTATTCAAAACTCATCGATTAGAAAAGAAAAATTTTACTCCTAAATTCTCATCTTTGAACTACTCGGTTAATTAGACGCTCTCTAAAGGGATAAAAACTCGGGGTATCACATCTTCTTCGACTGGCTGCATTTTCGGCTCTAGGTCTTCATCCATACCTTTCATCTTTGCACTTTCGTTTTGCAGTGGGCGTTCTACCACCGGGACTCCTTTCACGTTTCGTTTGGCATGCTTTATGGATTTTACATAAGATTCTTTCGACACTTCTTGGTCACCTGAGACCTCACCCACCAGCCCTTCTCTGAGAGCTGAGAATTTCATTTTCATATGGTAGGTGGAGACCACCACCTGGAAATCATTCAAAGCAGGTCTTCCCAATATTACGTTGTATGCTGACGGCGTATCCACCACTAGAAACTTCACCATACGAGTATTTGAGGTCTCACCGCTACCAAGTGTTACCTAGGGGGTCACCTCTCCCCTTGGCTGTATCTCTCCCCCAGCGAAACCGTACAAAGCTGTGTTCACTGGCGCTAAATCAGCGTTAATTTTCATCTTCTGAAAACAATCCCAGAAGAGCACATTCATTGCGCTTCCTGTATCCACAAAGATTCGTGCCACCCTCCAATTAGTAATATCAGCACTAATTACCAGCGCATCATTATGAGGTGTTGCGCCTACCAGGTCTTTGGGACCAAAACTCACGCATACATCTGGGTTCATTTCCTCTCCTGGAAACGAATCTACTACATCAATCTCCATGCCAATTGTCTCCGCTAACTGCTGAATCTCTTCGTTCACTGGGGCCTTTGCAGCCCTGACATGAGCTTTACGCGCTCGACCAGAATCTCCATTAGTGTTTCCTCCCATTATCATGCTAATGTTTCCCCTTTTTGGGGGAGGATCTTCTCGTCGCGGAGGGGTCCTCTCCCTGTGGTCAGGCTTCTTCCGTTCCGGCTCTTTTCTTTTGTAGCCCTTTTCCCTTTCTTTTTTGACAAATTGAAGCAAGGTATCATCCTTCTTCAACAGTCGCTCAATAGCATCCTTCAGATGCCTACAAGAGTCAGTATCATGACCATAGTCATTGTGATACTTGAAAAACAGCTCAGATCTCGGGTTACGCGGAGCTTCCTTGTGCGTACTGGGGTACTTGAAGTGAGGAGACTTAGCAGTCGCTTCCATAACCTCTACCACAGATGCATTGAGAGGCGTATATTGATCAAACCATTCAGAAGCTTTCTTCGGCCTTTGCCCCCCTCTGTCTTTCTCAGCTCTCGCTGCTGAGGATGACCTTCTTTCTGAGGTCTCTTGCTTAGGTCTCAGAGATTCCTCTTTAGCTTTCCTAGCTTCCTGAGCCTCTTCTAGGTTAACATATTTATCTGCCCTATGCAGCAGTTCCTCAAAATTCAATGGAGGTTTCTTGTTCAATGAATCAAAGAACAATCCTGGAGATAAGCCCTGTATTAAGGCCTGCACCTTCACATCATCAGAAGCTAGTGGTACTTGTAACGCTTCAGCGTTGAAACGTCCCACATATGGCGCAAACTCTCTGAAGGTTTCTGTCTCAAAGCCATGAGCGAGGAGGAGGTCTTAACATGCCTTCTCGCGCTGGCAAACTAATGTAAAAACATAGATTTGAACTCAGCAAATGAACCTATGCTATTAGGTGGTAGCTGAGAGAACCATTGTTGGGCTATTTTTGACAAGGTTGTGAGGAAAACCCTGCATTTCACTCCTTCTGTGTACTGGTGGAGCATTGCTCCATTCTCAAACCTCATTATGTACTCATATGGGTCAGTGGAACCATCATATTCCAATGTCAATGTCTTAAAGTTCGGAGGCAGCTGATCTTCTCTGATATATCTCGAGAAAGGGGACTGGCTGTTAGTAGTCTTAACAGGCTTCTTAGGAGATTTCTTGGGCGAAGAGGCTTTCTTCTGAAGGTCTTTTAATTGCTGCTTGAGAGCTGCAATTTCAGCGGCAGCTCCCTCATCTTGAGGTCTCGCAACTTGTGCATCGTCCTCTGCAAATTTCATTGCAATAATAAGTAACCATAATTTCATTAGTGAATAAACCACTTCAGAAATGTTATCAATATCTGATTTCTCCATTCAATTACTAACCATTTTCTGATTCAGTTTGAGGGCTCTCATACCCATCACTTTCGTACTGACCTTTCTTCTCAGGTCCCCCCTGTCAAGGGAAAGAGTATCATTCAGGACATGAGCATTTACTTTTGCGTTAACGTAATTTAAACCATTTCAGTGGTATCTCATCGCTATCAAAACCTTGTAAGGCTCATCAGTACCTTCTTAGTTTTGCCTTTTGCCATATTGGCTGACTTTTTGCTTTGGCCCTCCAGCGGGGCCAAAGCCTTAAACACAACTTGCTTCACCATGGCATTGAGCTGATCCATGGACACAGCGTAGGTGACATGCTGTTGTGCAGGCATTTGAGGTTCATCTCTCGTAACCTCTGAGCCCTTGCGGCACCCTCCCTCTTTTCGAGGGCTGGTCGATTTGGAGGCCCCTTATTTCTGAGGGGTAGTTATCTTTGGTGGGGCCTCTTTCAGCACATTCTGGTTCTCCTCCTCAGTACGTTCTTCTGAGGAGCTATCATCGCGCACCACTCCTTCAGGTGGGGATTCTTGGTCTCGGACCGATATATTCTCCATGCTTAGATCTGTATTTCAGAATTTTCAGCTATCAGTCAAAAGATAGCACTAGGACCATCGTCAGGTCTCAAGAGACCGTTATCAGGTCTGCAATACCCCTCTCGAAGGACCGTTATCAGGTCTCGAGGGTGTGTCTCAAGGAATTCAGGGAATATGTTGCATCATACCCCCTTTCCATACACATTCATACCCAAACTCCGCTGGGTTTTTATGAGACTTTCTCTGAAGTCTTCATACTTCCATCCACTCTATCCCCTCATATCGTGAGGATTTATGGGTTTTATTTTTCGACATTAGATGTTTTCGGACAATTCTTCCATACAATCAGAAAATTTTACTTACTTTTTGTCCCATTACCAACTTCAGACTATACTATGAAACGAGAATTCTTACGGAAATGCAGAAAACCAACAAGTTCCAGAGATTACAACGAGATTCATGAGAAGGTTTAAAATACGACAATTCTGAACTCACTCAACTCGTTTACTTTTAAACATGACAAAAATTTCTACAGATAAGAATACAAATTGCTAAAAATACTCAGACCCATCTTCTCGGCACTTTTCTTTTCAAGTTTAAACTCAAACTCAACATTATTGAACAGACACGCAAAAAAGAGTTTTGGAACAAAATTTCGAGACAAAATTCTGCTTCCCACAGACGGCGCCAGATGATGCGTCCAAAAATACACATCATGAAAAAGTCAGAACACATGAATAGGTGAAGAAAGACTTTAACCTGTTCGACAGCTCTTCTTCGCTCCAACGGTCGGAATCGTCTTCCCTGGAGGAACCCCGACGTAACTCTGCAAAAAAAGTAGGGCCGGGGGGTTTTCCCGGCGAACCACCTCCGAAGATTAAGTCAGTGTTCTGAGCTCCTTTTGAGAGATGAATGTAACAGGAAAAATGGGTCTGATGAATTATATTTGTGTGTGTTAGATTTTTCAATATATACCCGTGTTTTCTTGTGAATGAAGTTGTATAGCTATCAGCTCCTTTTTTGCCTTTTACTTTACACGTTCCACTGTTCTATTGGCCATAATATGACTGTACTTTCTGACAGTACCGCATAGTCATTAATTACGGTGCTGCGAGCTCGACAGGTCTTCGCCCGATAGAGAGCCCTAAGCGAGGGACCTCAGGCAGATATCTGACTAGATTTGAATGAGAGACCTCCCAACAGATCTCTGGGCTGAAATCCTTAGGAGAGATCTCATCTCCCTTTATATGATCAGATCCTGGACATAACATTTCAGAAAGGTTTTATGCAATATTCAAGTCTCCACGAGACCTAGATATTTTTGTCACTGTCACTTAGCTACCATTACTGCATTTGATAACCATTCGGAGTACTGAATTCGACAATATGACCAGCGTCCAACAAACGCTTGATCTCTTCTCTAATCACTTTTTCCTTCTATGGCCCGAATGATCTCTTCTTCTGCCTTATTGGCTTCACTTTGGGGTCTACATTCAGACGATGTAGAGCTACAGATGGGTCGACCCCCTTCATGTCCTTCGGGCTAAATGCAAATAGATCCGCATTCTTCCGTAAACATCGGGTTATTGCTTCGCTCTGTTCTTCAGTCATTTGCTTTCCTACTTTCTTGGTGAAACCCGTTTTTCCCGGGAACAGTTCCACCATCATCAAATCCTCTTCCACCGGCCGCATTCTTGGTTCTAGGTCTTTCTCTATACCTCTTGTTTTTGCATCTTTATCCTGTGGTGGGCGTTCTGCTCCTGAAGCTCCTTTCCCCTTCTACTTGGCATGCTTTATGGATTTTACATAAGATTCTTTCGATACTTCTTGGTCTCCTGAGACCTCACCTACCAATCCCTCCTTGAGAGCTGGAAATTTCATTTTCATGTGGTAGGTAGAGACCACCACCTGGAAGTCATTTAGTGCAGGTCTTCCCAATATTATGTTATACGCTGAAGGTGTATCCACTACTAAGAACTTCACCATCCGAGTGTTCGAAGTCTCACCACTCCCGAGTGTTACCTGAAGGGTCACCTCCCCTTTGGGCTGTATTTTGCCTCCAGCGAAACCATATAATGCCGTGTTCACTGGCATCAAATCAGCATTAATCTTCATTTTCTTGAAACAATCCCAAAAGAGCACATTTACCGCACTTCCGGTGTCCACAAAGATCCGTGCCACTTGCCAGTTGGCCACTTCAGCACTAATCACCAGGGCATCGTTATGGGGCGTCGCGCTTATCACGTCATTGGGACCAAAGCTTACACACACCTTTGGATTTGTCTCTTCTCTTGGGAATGAGTCTACCACATCAATCTCCATGCCCATTGTCTCTGCTAACTCCTGGACCTCTTTGTTCACTTGGGAGCTAATATCAAGTCAAGTAATAGCTCAAGTAATGACGACAAGTGTAGCTCCTACGGATAATGAAGAAATGATAGTAGCTCGTTGTTTTATAGGCTTTATCATATTCAGTCGAAAGAGTTTAGGAAAGACTTTCAAAATGACTCTCGACGGAAGAATCCAGGCTATTCAGGAAGAATCGCAGCAATTCCCCAATCCTAACGAAGTAGTTCCTCCGGAATCCAATGAACAACAACGATTACTTAGGATCAGCTTGCGAATTTGTGGCACCGTAGTAGAATCATTACCAATGGCACGCTGTGCGCCTAAGTGCGAAAAGACAGTGCAAGCTTTCTTATGCTGAAACCTAAATGTTAAGTCAACAACACTTCCAAATGCCACTTCTTCTCGTCGCATCCGTCTTCAAGACGATCTAGTCATAGCTTTTCACTGATGACAAGTCAGTTATTCACGAGCTAGTAATCCAATGTACTATTTTCACTGGAGAACCGGCTGAAGACAGGAGTTGGTTGTGAGGATCTGTGGTCAAGAGAACCCAACTCAAGCCTCAGTTAACCACCAAGCCTCTAAATAACTAGGTATTTTAGCCTCTGAGACAGGATCGTAGTTAAGGCCTGCTTCAGAAAGACGTAAAGGAGCAATAGAGCGAACGGGAAGAAGCATGGATTTACCATTATTATATATAAATAGAATGTGATATACCTATATAATATGTGATTGTCACAGGCAGCGTGAAAGCATGAAAGAAGAGTATCCACTGGTTCAGCTTTCGAGTCGCTCATCTGATATTGATTTTGTTGTAGACGATGAACCGATTGGAAAGCGGTCAATCCTAGGCAAGATGACATAGGCTTTACGAGCTCGACCTGAGTCTCCGTTGATATTTCCTCCCATAATCATGTTAATGTTTCCCCTTTTCGGGGGAGGATCCTCTCGCTTTGAGGGAGTTCTCTTCCTTTGATCAGGTTTCTTCTACTCCGGCTCTTTTCTTTTATAACTTTTCTCTCTTTCTTTTTTGAGAAATTGGAGTAAGGTATCATCCTTTTTCAGCAGTCGCTCAATAGCATCTTTCAGGTGCCTACAAGAGTTCGTGTCATGACCATAATCATTGTGATACTTGCAGTACAACTCAGATCGCGGGTTGCGTGGAGCTTCCTTATAAGTACTTGGAAACCTGAAGTGAGGAGACCTGGCAGCAGCTTCCATGACCTCCACCAAAGATGCATTGAGAGGAGTATAATGGTCAAATCTTTCCGGAGCTCTCTTAGGCTTCTGCCCTCCTTTATCCTTTTCAGCTCTTGATGCTGAAGATGATCTTTTCTCTGAGGTCTCCCTTTTGGGAACAGGGGATTGTTCTTGTATCTTTCTAGTCTCTTGAGCTTCCTTGAGGTTGACATATTTTTCAGCTCTCTGCAACAACTCCTCGAAGAATAGGGGAGCTCTCTTGTTCAGAGAATTAAAGAATAAGCCCGGTGCTAACCCTTGTATGAGCGCCTGCACCTTCACATCATCTGAAGCCAGAGGAACTTGCAGCACTTTAGCGTTAAAGCGAGTCACGTACTCTCGCAAGCTCTCTGAGGGTCCTTGCCTCAATGCCATAAGTGAGGAGGACGTCTTTATGTGCCTCCTCGCACTAGCAAATTGGTGGAGAAACATGGACTTGAACTCGAGGAATGAACTTATACTGTTGGGAGGTAATTGAGAGAACCATTATTGAGCTACCTTCGATAGAGTCGTAAGGAAAACTCTGCACTTAACTCATGCAACATTTTCAAATCTCATCATATGCTCATTGCACCATTGCACCATTTTCAAATCTCATCATATGCTCATATGGATCTGTGGAACCGTCGTACTCCAATGTAAGTGTTTTGAAATTCGAAGGTAACTGATCTTCTCTGATGTCCTTTGAGAAAGGAGACTGGCTGTTACTGGTTTTAACAGGCTTCTTAGGAGATTTCCTAGGCAAAGAGGCCTTCCGCTGGAGGTCTTTTAATTGCTGTTTGAGGGTTGCAATCTCAGCAGCAGCTCCCTCATCTTGAGGTCTCACAATCCCTGCCTCGTCTTCTGTAAATTTTATTGCAAAATAAGTAATCATGATTTTATTAGCGAGTGAGCTACTTTAGAATGTTGCTAATATCTACTTTCTCTATTTATTCACTGACCATTTTCTGATTCAGTTTGAGGGCTCTCATACCCATCGCTTTCATACTGACCTTCGTCCACGAGTTCTCTCTATCAAGGAAAATAAGAATATTCTGATCATGAACATTTATTTTCATATTAACGAGGCTTGAACCATCTCATTGGCATCTCGTCATGGTCAGGATCTTACAAGATCCGTTCGTACCTTCTTGGCTTTTCCCTTTGCTGTGTGGCCAGATCTCTTACTTTGGCCCTCTAAAGGAGCCAAAGCTTTGGATACAGCTTGCTTCACCATAGCACTGAGCTGATCCATAGACACCGCATAGGTGACACTCTGCTGCACAAGTACTTGAGGTTCCTCTCTCGTGACCTCTGAACCCTTACGACCTCCTTCTTTCTGAGGACTAGTCCACTTAGAAGCCCCCTCCTTCTGGGGCGTCGCTATCTTTGGTGGAGCTACCTTCAGAGTATTTTGATTTTCCTCCTCAGTACGTTCCTTCGAGGAGCTGAAGTCACGCACCACTCCTTCAAGTGGGGACTCTCGATCTCGAACTGATATATTTTCCATGACTGAACCTGCATTTCGAGGTTTTCAACTATCAGTACCCAATCAAGGCATATCGTTAAGGGCATAACAAGTGTTCGACACCACCCTTTTCCAAGACCATTATCAAGTCTCGTCGGGCATTTAAGGAACTCAAAGAATACGATTCAACATATTCTCTTTCCTCGCCCACTTCCCCAATCTCTGTTGGGATTGTGTGAGACCTGCTCTAGGGGTCTCACATTTCTTTTGATTTCACTCCTTCATGCTACGAAGGTTTTCGAGGTTCTTCCTCTGGGAATTATCTATTTTCAAGCTATTTTTCAAATAGCCGATAATTCCCTTTGTCCCGCTGTGCTACTCATAACTCCCTACCAGATTACGAACTAGAGAGTTTTTTTTTTCTTTCAAGAGAACGTGAAAGGTAAGTGAAGTTTTAAAAGATTCTACCAAAATCTGAAAAGAGATTCAAAACACGAAGGTCTCGAAACCTACCAGCCCTTCCTTTAAAAATAGTGAGAGTTATTTCAAAAGGAGAAATGCGAATTAACTAAAATATTCAAACCCATTTTCCTGACGCTTTTTCTTTCTCTTCCGAGTTTAAGCTTTAAACCGACATCGTTTAAAGAAAAACGCGTAAAAAGAATTTAGGATGAGATTTCGATGAAAATTTTCATTTTCCACAGACGGCGCCAGATAATGTAACCAGAAAAAGTACATTACACAAAATCAGAACAGAGAGATGAGCGAACACCAGCACCTACCAAGACCACACTTCTCTTCCTTTTCCGATGGTCAGAATCGTCTCCAGCTGTGATACTCTCTCGCAGCTCTGCAAGAAAAAGGAGGGCCGGGGATGTTTCTCGGCGAACCACCTCCGAAGCTTAAGTTAGTATTCTGGGTTTTTTTCTTTAGGAAGTGAATGTAACAGGAGAAATAAGTCTGAAAAAATTGTGTGTTTGTGTGTGTTGGATTTTTCAATATATACTCGTGAGTTTCCTTGAGAGTGAGGCTGAATCGCTGCTCCACCTTTTTCCTTTACCTTTACATGCGCTATCACCCTATTGGCTGAGACACGATGTACTTTCTGAGTGTACCTTACGAGCATTAATTAAAGTGTCTTTGTTCGTCATGCCTACAACTGAAGAAGAGTTCTAAGGAGAGATCTCAGGGCAGATCTCTAACAGAAGACCTCAAGGCAGATCTCTAACAGGAGACCTCAAGGCAGATCTCTGAAGGGAGATCTCTCCGGGATACCTCAACTCCATCATTATGTTACTTCTCTAGCTGAGTACTCTCAACACCTGCATGAAATACTCAGGTCTCTTAAAGACCTGGATATTTTTATCCCTATCACAAACGTATGATAAATAGTCAAAATACTATAATATATCCTATTTATCAATCTTATCTATCCTATCATTGAAACAAAACATGCCCATAATGTATCTAAAATTCACATTTCAATAATATTTTTGCAATACTATGGCATTTCGTTGTGATCTGATTGTGTATAAAATATGATCTGAACCTTGAGCTGTGATAAGTTCTCAATAGGTGGCAAAATGAGCACGACCCAACCCGGCTCGATAGGCTGACCTAGTTTTGGGCGGGTTTGGGCTCAAGAATATTAGGCCCGAGTGATTTCGGGTCGGGCCGGGTTAGCCCGAAAAGTGTAAAGCCCGATGAGTTTGGGCTAGCCCGACCCGACCCGAAAAAATTACACTATAAAACACTTTTCGGACGGACTTGGGTTGCATAATTTTAGGCCTGACAGAATTTCGGGCCGGCCTGAACCGGCCCAATTTTTTCCCAAAGCCCGATGGGCTCGATTACCTCCATAAGCTTGAAACTTTATATTTATTTATTTATTTATATGCGCAAGTAAAAATGAGGCGCAATGTCGTTGATTTCTTTAAATATTGGTAACTTTATCTATACTTATATAAAAAGAGCCTTGTTTTACAAAATTTGAATCGCTTAAAATATCCTTACTACTTATTAAAATTAAGGGCAATAGCGTAATATAAGATATAATATATAATATGCTATAAGAAATACAAATTTACCTTATTGATAATATATATTATTTACCATATATAATATTATGATTTGAAAGAAATATGAGAAATATGTTATTAATATATCTATCCAGTGTTTATATCCTTGTTAATAGTATGAGATATCAATCTTGTTATGTAATACCCCGAAAAAAAATTCTTCTGTCTTAAAAATTTAAAGTTAATATTAATTAAGGCTTTGCACGCCTAAGATCCTGATTTTCAATTCTAAAACCAACGGTGAAATCCGTATTTAAAAATAAATTCCGGAAATCAGTGAAACGAATACTGTATTAGGGTTTTCGCGGACGAAAACTTTTTAGTTTGAGAACTCAGATCGGAAAACCGTCTGATTTTTACATTCACGAAATTGCGATACGAGTTCGCCCGAGAAAGTTCGTTTTTATTATTTTCCGGACAAAATTCGAACTGTGATGTCCCGAATTTTTATTTAATTTTAAAGTTTAAAATATACTTTTTAAGTATATTATATTTATCGAATTTAATGGTTGAATCGGAATTCGACGATAACGAGCCGAATACGTATTTTTATTGCTCGATTTTTTATAACGTCGTAACGAGCCGGAAAATACGGTATTTGGAGGATTTATTTTCTCCATGACCGACTTATATATATATGTACATTAGGATGTTAGATTTTTATATGGTATAACTTTATGACTCATCCTACTCTACATGTATTTTAAATATTATTAATGGACACCTATGTTAGTTACTATTCTATTAAACTAACTAATAACTCTCCCTTTCCCTCTCCTCACTCACGTGACACACACATACATACACATTCTCCATTTCTTTTTCATCCTCCATTAGAGAACAAGTTCTACAAAAAAAATTTCTTCACAAGATCATCATCCATCCATCTAAATTCATTTCTATCTTCATATAAATTCAAGAAGGAGGACGTCGAAGTTAGAAGACAGGACGGAAGATCAGAGACGGAAACACGTGTTATAGTTCTGTAAACGAACGAGGTGGGCTTTTCAAAAGTGTATCAATTACTGCCTTATTTATATGCGAGCGTTGCTCGAAGGTGTTTACGTTTTTAATAAGTGAGTATTAAAGTTCTATCAGTGCTTTAATGAATTGTTTATGTGAATTCTATTATGTCTCTCTGCGTTAGCCCTCAGGTGCTAACCAGAGTATTGGATTTTGAGATAGCCCTCAGGCTGCTATCCAGATAATTCCAACTAAACGATCAGATTCTGAGATAGCCCACAAGTGCTATCCAGAGGGACAGTTTCTGAGTTAGCCCTCAGGTGCTTTCCAGACGATCGGATGTGAGTTTAAAACCCACAGTGTGTCATTCAGAAATTAAATGTGTATATATATATCAGTAAAAGTTTTATATAAGTGTTTTATGAAATGATGCATAATTAAGTCAATACTCTTGTGAGTTGTTTTCGGCAACGTGCCCACTAAGTACTTTTGTACTTAGCCCTGCATGTTTGTTTTTTGAATGTGCAGGTTGAGTGACGAAGGCGGAGGAGGTTGAGTAAAGGTCGTAATTAAGGAAGTAAAGATTAATTGAGCCTCGATTTCACATTCGATATGTGATATCATTTTCTACGTTTTTCCACTGCCAATTCTGTAAACTAGTTTCAGTTAAAGTATAACTTAGAACTAAGTTTCATCCTTTGAACTTAGTCCCTTTTAAGAATAGCTATGTCGAGTGATCCTCCGTGATTTACTTTTTCTTTCATTAAATAAAGTCGGTTCTTCTATTATTATAAATCCTTTCAGTTTAAGTTATTCATACTTCGAACATAGTTTTTTTTTAGAACAACTTTGTCGAGCAATCTTTCAAGATTGACTCCCTTTTTATTCAATGAAGTCAAGTTCTTAGTAATTTCTGTAACAGTTTTCTGTTTATTCATTCATATACCCCTTCTTTCCCACTTCTTTAATCCAATCCCTAGTCACACCCCGGCTTGGCCGTCCCTCGGTATTTGGGGCTGTGACATGTTATTTCCTCCATACGTGATTTTACTCACGTCATTGTGCAGCCTTTTTTTCTTTACTTTTGCAACTTCAAGTTATCTCCAATCTTCGAGCATGACAACTTAAAATTCTTAAATATTTTTGATGTTCAATCAATTCGTGTAAATTATTTAATCTTTTAGAAGTACTAAAACTGGCGCTGATTCTATTCCCACTCATAGTCCATCAAAAAAGGTCCACTACTACATCTACATATTTTAAAATGTATAGTGTATATTCATGATAAACCATATTAAGGTAATTTCTCTATACATATATTTGTGTGGTATACTTATCTATTTTTTTTGTTAATATATTCTTTTTATTCTCGATAGAAGCAAGAATAAACCACTTTATTAATGCAAAGAAAGCAGTGATGAAAAAAAAACCACTTTATTAATTTTTTTTATATATATATTTTAAATTTTTTCACCAAATTTCTTAACACAAATTCTTAATTCAAAGAGAGCAGCAATTTGATGAAGAGTCATATATCTTTAGGATTGAATTGTTCAGGTTTCATTTTCTAAGATAAGTTGCTTCTTTTTTCTTTTATCGATCTTGTTTGTTATTAATAACCCTTTTTCTTTTAGATTATATTGTATGATCGTTCAAAATTTGATTTAATTGGTTTAATTTTGAAAGAACAAAAAAAGTGAAAGCTTTACGATTTGTTCTTTTTTCACTTAGGAAGATCAACATGATATCGTTATATGAGATGAACGGTTTATTTATGTCTAAAGATTTGTAAGCACTTGACAAGATTTGTATATTTTATTTTGAACTCTAAAATCAAATGGCTAATATGAATTATGAGCTTTATTTTAAATTTTATAATAATTATTGTTTTTAACGTGCGGGTGCACATTAATTATACTAGTTAAAATAAAAAGAGGCTACATAGATTTATTTTATCTACACCTCAAAAAATTGATCAAAATTCTACAAGATGCTGCCCATCAAGGCCCTACTTATATATTGGGCTACGAAAAAAATACTCCAATTGCCCTACCAAAACTTAGCCCATTTACATACGGAAAAATCAAGGCCCAAATTCGATTTGGTGGGCCCATTTCTCAAGGCCTTACTTACATTAGGTTCAAGTGAAAAGGAAATTTGACTGTCGCATCACTTATTAAATTGCAACTAATTTTATGTTATAAATGACTTTAATATAAGAATTAAAGCGAACTTGTCTTGTATCTATTTAGTCAATATTTTCAACTAGAGGGGTTGGTCCAGTTGCAATAATTTGCAATATGCAGCACAACAGTAACAAACTCAAACGTGACCATCCACTTTATTATAATATACTAATACTAATTTTGTATCCCGCATGATCGGGGAAGAACTATATATTTTTCTTCTATTTAAAATTAATATTATTTAATAGAAAAAAGTAAAATTTATTACAAAAATTATATACTACAAAAAAGCAATGTATGACTGATCACTAAATTATTTAGCAATTACACCGCAACTCAAATAGGCAATTGTAGTAGTAACAATCGAGTATCGTATCCACAAGGACTATTTATCGAAAATAAGGTGAAAACAAGATTTAAACATGTCCCAACTATCCAAGCTCTAAAGGGATCATAATTTTGTTTTCCATTACTAGAAACAAGAAATCAACAATTAAAGAGCAAACAATTGAAATAAAAGCAATAAACGATCAAATAGAACAATAATTAACAAACATTGATTCTAGAGAAATGCTTTGACTCGAGATGATGATGAAATTAACCTCCTAATTCACATAACCATATTTAATCTCAATCTTGAGGAGCAATCACAAAATATTTACTAAACCTCTCTCGATAGCTAGCAAAAGTAGATCAATCTCTTGACTATCTCGGCTAAGACTCAAGACGAGAGATTAACTCCCAAAAACACATGAAGATTAAGGCTCCCACACATGAAATTATCACCTACTAAGTCTCAAAATCATGCATGTTGTGCAATTTTGATGTCCATGCTCATAAAAACTGATTAAAAAATTTCACAAACACTTGGCATGCAAGAAAGATGATCAATAATTCTCACACAAAATTAAGAACCAAAACCACAATCAAGAAGAAGAAGATAATTAGAATTAGAGAATTAAAATCATCACATCATTGAGTCTCCACAAATCCTCAAAATTAACTAGAGAATTTAGCTAGACATAGAAGAAGAAATAGCAAAGGAAAAAGAAATTAAAGCCATAATTAAATGATACTAAATAGAACCGAAGGTAGATCTTTAATTAAATCTTCAAAACATCCAAAAAAAGTCTTCAATTGAAATCTAATAACATAAACCCTAGAAGAGGGAAGTTAGGAATTGTAATTGAAAATGGGGAATGAAAGATGTCCTACAAATGAGGGAGGATCTCATATAGTGTGAAAATTTGTTATATACATTTACTATATATTGAAATTTGTTATATCCACCTAACAGAAAACAAATTAGTTATATCCAATATTACATTAATACATTTAGAATAATTGAAAGTTGCCAAAAAAATATCACTTCGGTTGCTTTCTTCAGCGAAAACATGGGGAAGTGACCGTGTTGCATGGGAAATTGGAAAAACATAGATTCTGTTGACTACTTTATGAATTAATTAGGATAGATGGGAGAGGTAGGTGAGAGAAGAGTTAAAATCTTAAAATCTGCCCTCACGTTTCTGTTAAACTGAAACCCTAAAATCTCGCCCTATATATTGCTGCTAGTTAATGTAATTTTTATTATTAGTTTTTTTTTTCGTTTTTTAGTTAATGTAATTTGGTCATTAATCATTAGTATAATAGTAGAAAAAAATACATTTTTCAACTCAAAACAATTATATAAATTCAATAATCAAAGATTCCGCTCGAGTTATATAGATTCCACTCGAGCGAGATCTAAAAATTATTCCAATAAATGCGAGCGGGATTTTGTATTCACGAGTAGGATTTCAAAGTTTCAAACTAAAATATATCATTTTGTGAAATTTATCATATATCGATTAAGTTACAATATTTTTCGTCGTATAAGCCATTCGATTTTTAAATTAGATTAAATTTAGTATATTGGTAGTAAAAAATACATTTTCCAACTCCAATAAATTATATAAATTCCATAATCAAATATCCCACTCGAGTTATATAGATCCCAGTATCCCACTCGAGTGGGATCTCAAAATAATTTCACAAATTGCGAGCGGAATTTTGTATTCACGAGTGAGATTTCAAAGTTTTAAACCAAAATATATTTTTTTGTGAAATTTATCATATATATATTAAGTTACGATTTTTTTAATCGTATAAGTCATTCATTTTTTAAATTTGATTAAATTTAATATATTAGTAGTACAAAATAGATTTTCCAACTCCAATAAATTATATGAATTCAATAATCAAAGATCCCGCTCGAGTTATGTAGATCTCACTTGAGCGGGATCCCAAAATAATTCCAAGAATTGCGAGCGGGATTTTGTATTCACGAGTGGGATTTCATATTCTTAAACCAAAATATATTTTTTAACAAATTTATCATATATATATTAAGTTACGATTTTTTTAATCGTATAAGCCATTCAATATTCAATTTTTTTATGATTTTAGCGCATGGAAGGAGGATTTGATAGTGCATACTGGTTGATATATATCGTTTGACTCCAATTTTTGTCCTTTATTATTATATTACTCAATATTCTGCATTTATTCTTCTCTATTATTATCATCTATGACGAAAACTTAAATCCCGCCCCATCACCCAAAGCAAAAAAAAAATCCTAGATCCCGCCCTATATATATTATCTTTTCTAAAACCTCCACGGGCAGTCCACCCTTCAATCCTAAATCCCTCCACCGTCCAAAAAACCCCCATCTCGACTCCCAAATTTCTAAACATCCGAATAAAGATAAAATAAGCGACGACGTTGAGGTTGGAGCGGGATCTTCGTTCTTTCCATTAGACAACATGTCTGCAGAGGTTAGCAAATTTTTTTATATTAGTTAATATTTGTTGAATTATTAGTTAAATTATTAGTTGAATTATTTGTTGAATTAATTGTTCAATAATTTGTTGGTTATTGTATGCGTTTCGATTTTGTGTGTAGAACATTACAAATTATCATTTTATATGTTTTAATGCCAAAAAACATGAATATACAAAATTTCACTCGAATAAACTAACTTTCCGCTCGGTCAGAATCTATGTCTATTCTTAATTGTCCGAGCGGGATTTACATTTTTCATATGTATTTAATTAAATAGATTGAAAATGTAATTAATTTTAGTTTTTGTCCAATATTTTAATTAATTAAGCTATTTGTTTAAGTTTCTTGTTTAGAATATTACTACCTCCGGTCCCCAAGTCTCTTCCTAGGAGGAAGTGACACGGGTATTAAAGAAAATGTTATTTAGTTAGTTATAAGTAGAGAAAAAGTGATTAAATTTATTGTGAGTGGAGAAAGGGTCCCACATTGAGGGTAGTGATATATTAATTAATTGAGATAGTGGTGGACCATATGTGGTATTTTAGGTAAATAAATTGATAAAGTAAGGGTAAGAGATAATAATTCGTTGTGGGGTAGTGTCCAAAAGTAGCTAGGAAAAAACTTGGGGACCATCCCAAAAAGGAAAGATAGGAAAAGACTTGGGGACCGGAGGTAGTATAATTTAGCATTTTAGGGCTTTTAAAGCCACAGTTAAATCAGATTTTCATTTTCCGCTCGTAATTAAAATTATCCCGCTCTGCCATACTAAGATCCCGCTCGGGCGGGATCTAACATTTACTTTATAATGCCGAGCGGGATTTATATATTCAAGCTTTAAATTTATTTTAATATATTGAAAATGTAATTAATTTTATTTTTTGTCTAAAATTTTATTATTTAAGTTATTTGCTTAAGTTTGTTGTGTTGAATTATTAACGCCAATAAATAATTTTATTTATGGATATATATTGATGGTCGATAGTCGATAACCCCCAACTAATAATTAGAGTAATGTACAATAAAATAGAACAGAAAATTTAATTATGGATAAAATCTAATAAAAATCTATCCCACTGAAAAATAGATGAAATTGGAACAGAATTATGGATATCGATTAGCATCCATCAATTTTAATTGAGGATTTATGTCATTTTATGTCTTTTATTAAAATGTTGGTTGTATTATATTTATTAGATTTATTTTGTCTATTGTACTGGACTATTTTAATCTTTTGAAGTATTTAGATCTATTTGTAATGAATTGTTATTTTGATTTTGTGGTCAGATTACATACAATAGGCCCGACTCTATTAACCGTGCTTCGACGATTAGCACGTATTATAGGATTGGTGTTTTGGAAGATGTTAGAAGGGTTTTGTATGAGGTCGGTGGTGAAGAATTGGTAGATAAATTTATAAATGGGTGCTTTGGGCATTTTATCAGTTGGGACCCGGGACAGAAATGCGCGATGGCTGTGCATCACGTGCTGTCACGTGAGATCAACTATCCAGGTTCTCAGGATCACGAGATGTGGTTCCATATCAACGGCGTAAACCTCCGATTTTCATATGAAGAATATGCCTTGGTGACTGGTTTGAACTTTAGCGAGTCCAACTTTAATCCGACGGATGACTACGATTTACGGAATGTGGAGGTTTATCGACGGTTTTGTAACGGTATGCCTATCAGTGCGAATGACTTACTGGATCAATTTAAGAACACTCGAGCGCCCATCACCGATCGAAATAGTGATCGAAGTGTTGATTTGTACCTCCGCGCGGCCCACGTTTTAGTGCGTACATGCTTCTACTTGGTAGAGACGTGAAGAAAATTGTTCCTTCGTGGATTTGGAAATTGGTTGATTATTTGAATTTGTTCTCTAATTTTCCATGGGGAGCATATACATACTTGAATTTGAAGCACTACATTATCAAAGTGCAGAATAAAAAGAAATATCACTTCTATGGTGCAGTGTGGGCTTTTCATATGTGATCTCTAGAAGTCATGCCAGATTCAATGGAAGCAGTTGGGAGACTTGATGACCCGATCGGGACTCCCAGATGCATTAAATGGAGGTTTAGAAGCAGACCTACAACGGATCTTGAACCACTTTTTTATTTACTGGAAATAAATTAATTTTTATATCTTTTAAATACTCCCTCCGGCAACTTAAATGTTGTGCATTTTGCCATTTTAGTCCGTCCACTTAAATGTTGTGCATTTCCTTTTTTAGTAACTTTCTCCTACACATTTACCCTACTACTAATACATATTCACAAAAATACCATTAGTGGGCCCACTTTACACATCCTAACCCAACCCAATTAACAATAAAATAAACCCCCTAATTACTAACACTACCCTAATTACTAACCCTACCCAACCCATCTACACTAAAAACCCTATCTGCCCACTCCATTCATACTCCGCCGTTCTTCCTCAATCTATCAAATCTCTCTCTTCTTCGACCTCACCTCCATCGCCTCCGCCCCACCTCGCCGTCTTCAGTTCACCCATCTACACTAAAATCCTATCTGCCCTACCCCATTCCTATCACTACGCGGTCGTGCTTCTTGAATCGACAAAAAACCCAATTCCCTTGCCACCGCCCCACCTCGATCTGAGCTTTTATGGTGCCCGAATCATTTCAGACGATGGAAGAGTCTCAACTTTTTGTTGATGACTCCCAATCGCCAGTAGATGTGGAGAGATTTGACGAGACGGTGGTGCCGGAGACCGCCCTGGATTTCTCTGCGCCGGAGATCTATGCTGGAGATCTCTGCGCCGGAGATCTATGCGCTGGAGATCTCTGCGCCGGAGATCTCTGCACTAGCGTGGCCTCCCTAGTGTCGCGATGCGTCGGAGTATTATGAGTGGTTGGGCCAATTTTTCCCCTCTGTATTGAGGCTTGTCGATGGAGGTTCTCGAATCTCAGATTCACCCGAATCTGAGATTGTGTTTCAAGATGGGCAATCTCCGCCCCACATCGATGCTGATTTAGATACGGTGGTGCTGGAGACACCACCGGAGATCTGTGCACCGCCTCGGCTGACTTGGTGGCGAGATGAGACTGAATATCTTACCTGGTTGGCTACATTTTTCCCCTCTGTACAGAGGCTACTGGATTCAGGTTATTCTGTTCTTTATTGCCGCCTATGAATTTAATTTCTGATGGTTTTGATGGTTGCCACCTGTGTATTGCCGTCTATTATTCTGATGGTTTGATGACCTTAATTCCGTTCTGTATGGTTGCCGCCTATGAATTTCTGATTTGATGACCTTAATTCCTGATTGATGAGATGAATTGATTATATGATGAGCTCTTCGGCACTATCTGAGATTTGATGAATTGATTATATGATGAGCTCTTCGGCACTATCTGAGATTTGATGAATTGATTATATGATGAATTGATTCATGTGATTATGTGCTTATGGATACTGCACTTGATTAGGCAAAACATGATGAAAATGCAAACGATGAAATTTTTCTGATGCAAAATGGCAAAAAATGCCTCTGTTCCTATGATGCCACCCTCATTGTAGTTTGGAGGTTGATTTAGGGCAGAAAGTGTGTTAATTTGCCAAAGTCAATGATGCAAATTCACTGATATACACATTGCTGAGACATAATTGATGCAAAAAAGGATCCCAAATCATGTTTACATCCTAAACAATACCACTGATATACACTATGTTGCTTATACTGTAAACTGATGCAAAAATACCAGAACCTGCATATTCTCCTATTATCCATCCATGTGCATGCCTCTCAAAGCATCTACTATTGTTGTCTGGTTTAGATCATGTATGCAGTCTTGAACCAGCTGTGCATCCACTTGTAGAAACTCTGGCAGTGTCCCCTCCCTAATCTGTTTATCCTTATACATGTGTGGCACTTTATAGTTGTTGCCCCCCCTTTGCTTCATTATCTCTATGCAGCATCCTTGTAGGGTGAGGAAAACATTGTTTAACTTGTGGGTTTCAAACTCATAAAATGCATCAGTTACATTCTTCAACAAGTCATCCACTCCCTTAGCCTGTTTTCTGTCTTTTAGAGTCTGAATTGCTCTGAAAAAACCAAGGTCATTGACATTACAATTTGGAGAATTTGCTGGTTGATTCACTAATTGTATGTGTAGTCCACTCTCATTTGCTGCCTTGATGAAATCTGCATCATCTTGCTTGATATGAGGCCTGGCATTGTCCTGTTGAATGATTATGTGCCTACTTGCTGAATCTGGCCACTTTTGTATGATGGTTGGCAGTAATTGAACATAAATGAAAAGAATGCACTAAGTGATGAATGAATATGCTTCTTCATTCTGATAGTAATTGGAAAGTTGTTACCTTGTTTATCATGACATCCTTCATGACTTCATGATTTACAGACACAACTGGTTTGGTGATTAGTATGCCATTGGGTCTGTTTTTTGAGTTTCTAGCTGCTGGTTCTAATGTTGTGAAAGCAAAGATGCCTATTTTACCATCAAATATGCAAGTGCCATCTTCTGAGTATTGTGGCTTGCTCACAGCAGCAAGGAACATTAGCTTCTCTATAAATCTCTTGGACTTGCAGGTTCTATATGGATCCTCTTCCCCTGGAAGCATGTAATACCTGTCTTTGAGCTTTGTCAGGTTGAACCATTTCTCATCAATATGGATGACATTGTCCATTTTCTGAAATGACAATTTGCCATCTACAACCTGTGGCATCAGCTGATTCAGACTCCATTTCAGCTTGTTTAACTTGTTTTCCTCTGTTAGTGCTGGTTTAATAGAGTTGGTGTGAGCTCTTAACTGTTTGTTCTTCAGCCACTTACCTACCAAAGTCTTGCTGACTCCTAACTTCTCTGCCATAAGTCTATATAATGATCTTTCCAAGACTGATAGACTTCTGATTTTTTCCTCATCCATTGGCTTTTTGCTTATTCTTTTCTTACCTTTCTTATTGGATTTTATTTGGACAGGAACTCCTAACATGAGCTGATGATGAGCAGCCTTTCAAATGTTGTGAATTGTGTTTCTATGAACTCCAAACTTGGATGCGGCCTCAGCAAGTGCACCGTGACTCACCTTGTTGTTAGAGCAATTTTGAAGAAGCCATTGAGCAATGACATTCCTCTCATCTTCTGTGAGGTTTTGCCGCCTATTATTCTGTACCATTTTCAGAAATTTTCTGTATTTTGCTGTTTTTTTGGTAGAGTAGTGAATGTTGGTGGTTGAGAATGATGATTGGGTATTTATAAGGGAGAGAAGGTAGAAGGTGGAGGGTTAGGAGTTTAAATTTCCCTCCTTAGCAGTCTTGAAGAGTTTTACAGTTTTTTAGCTTCAAACACTGTAATTGCCGCCATTTTTTTGGGAACAGACTACTGATTTCCCTCTTTAATGAAAAATTCCTTTTTCAATTCAATGGCGGTGTGTATCTATAGTTGTTAACTATTTTTTTCATTTGTTTCAATGCCATAGGTTTTGGTTAACAAAAAAAAAAGCCCACAATTACAAAAAAAAAATGCAATAAATCAGATTTATGGGGAAAAAAAAAATCGAACCCAAGCAGTTGAGAAACCAAAAAAAATCGAACACTATGCAATTCTCTCCCAAAAAATAAAATAAGGCAAAAAAGACCATGTCATTAGCAAAAGTAATCCATTTCCTAATTCACACTAACTGTGGGCCCCTTTCTCCACTCAAAATAACTTTACCAACTTTTCTTAGTCTCCGTGCCATTTTCATTTGCACAACATTTAAGTTGCCGGAGGGAGTATCTATTCTTATACAATACTCTATATTTACTTTCTTTCTTTTTTTTACAGGAGCCCAATTTGACACCACTTGCTGTTTCTGACAACGAGGAGAAGACTTTTTACTGGCAGTCGACTATCTAAATGCTCTCAATGTTGAATATGTGCCGCCCAAAAATGCGCTAAGGGAGGGTGAGCAGTTACCTCCTCGTCCCCGTACGGAAGCAAATTTTGATGAAGAGGCCATTCTGACACATGAAACTTCAAGGCCCAGACGATCACATGGAGCGGGTCCTATCTATGCCGATGCAGACATTTCAGACAAGGAGCCTCAAGAACAACCCCAAGATAAGGGGAAACATACCTGAAAAGCTGCAAAAGCTGCATCCCGACAAGCTGCATCATCATCTTCCAGCAGTGGGGGAGAGCACCACCGACGATACAATGATCGTTGTTGGTTGAAAGAGGAATTGGAAAGATCTGAGAATCGGCTCCTGGACAAGATGGATAAGAGATGGGTAACACGATTTACGAAGTGATTTGGGGACTTGTTTGAACAAATGCGATGTGGAACATCCCGACATTCTTCTACATATCAACCCACAACTCGGCCTCGGCAGGATCCTGTCATTGAAACACCCCTACAACAGCTACCATTGTGCCCATTACTACTGCACCCAGTTACATCCCATCCATTACTGAGCAATTCACCCTACCCTGATTTTCTATGCCCGAATTCGGTACGGCGTATCGGCCGCAAGGGCAGTTTGGTAGTACGCATCATGATCCGCCTCACCATTCCATGTTTGCTAATGGTCATCTGACATACTTTTTCAGCCATTTGGGAGAGGTAATTTAGAGTTTTTTATTATGAAATTTCTTTTTTATTCATGTTTAAATTATTTTAATACTTTACTGTTTAGATGATTGGAAGATCGTATCAACAATCTCTCGCTGAACAAGGCACCCAAATGCAACGATCTAAAGAAGTTCCCATTAGTGCTATCCCACTTTCAAGGCAACCACCTGAAGAGGTGCCCGTAGTGCAAAATAAAAAGAGACCTTCCAGAAAGAAAAAACTTAGTGCAGTAGTTTCTACGCCATTTCAAGCCGAAGTTGCACCGTACCAAATGACAACCAATCTAGTTGAAGAATTTCAGAATGTTTATCGCGGTACCTCTAGTGCAACGATGGTTGTGGCAGATAGTGGTATAAGTTTTGATCAGACATATTGTCATCTTCCTAGCCGGCTCTTGAGTTACAACTTCATTATCACCTTTGGGTAATTCCCGTCTCTCATCAAACCATTGCTCGATGATATACCTTATAGCGTCAAGCATTAAGCATATAGGGATACCACGAACCCATATTACTCTATGATTCCATACTTCTGCTGCATTTGAAGTGAGATGGCTATAACGTGGCAATGGACACTTGCATCGAGCCCACTTCTCTGGTCCAACTCTCATTAATCTGTCGTATGCGCCTTGGCTCTCTCGTTGCATAGAGGTCATTGCCTTATCATAAATTGAAGTGCGATATGCAAAAGCAGCTCGTTCGTACAATGTCATTACAACTTTCTCATAGCACTTCAACTTATTCAGCAAGTGATAGTAGCAAAAACCGTGAAATGCATTTGGAAACACCTCATTGACAGCGTTCGCTATAGAGACATGTGCATCAGAGACAATCACTGTATCTCTAAACTCGCCATATGCCATTTTCAAATAGGTTAGAAACCATCTCCAAGATATATCATTCTCGATTGGTCCAACACCTATCGCCAATGAAAAAATATGCTCGTTGGAATCCTTCGTCATAGTGACAAATAAAATGCCTCTATTCTTGCACTTGAGATGAGTGCCATCTAAAATGATCACAAGTCTCATATTGAATGGATACGCAAGTCTGCAGGCGCTGAGAGCCACGAACAAATGCTCAAATCTCCCATTATTTCCAACCTCAAGATTAGTAATTGTGCCGGAATTTGATTCTTTAAGCATGTGAAGATAGCCAGGCAACAACTGGAAGGATTCAACATACCCTCCGTATATACTTTGTATTGCTACATGTCGTGCTCGCAACGCCAAATTATAACGGATGGTGATACCGAAATTGCGTAACATCTCCTCCATAATGGCCTCGGGCTTCATGATTTTACAGTTGGTTCTAACTTTTCGCGCCACATAAGTTGCAACAACATTCATCTTGATTTTTTCTCGGAGAGGCACGTCGTAGCTGACAGAGGCATGAATGCTCAGGAATAAACTTGTGTATTATCCAAGTATTCGTTCCACGTGATACTGCACGCAACTCAAATGAGCAATTCAGATGCTTGCCCAAAAACTTCACTCGAAGATAATCTGATTTCAGAACTTTGAATTCAAGTCCTTTCTCCATGTGCCACATCCCGATTGCAATATTTAACTCCTTTTTGCTATCGAAAACAGCACCAACACGCAACTTATCATCATCTGTCGAGTTAGAATCACGTGCTACGAGAGAAATCGTAGCATTAGGCAGAATCACTTGAACTAACCAGTTGGTTAGATCACGAGCGTCCGTCGTTGCACTGGGACGAATCCATGCACTGTGCTCCACCAGAGTAAAATCCTGTAAACCTTCCTCAGTCCAATCTTCAGATGCTTCATTATCAGTTTCAAGATCAGCACTATCAACATCTTCATCGTCTGTATCCAACTCGACAGTGCATTGTGGTTCTTCATCTTCGTTGTCTGGAACATGACAATCTGGATCAACAGGTACGTGATTTGTGGACGTCGCTTCGTAATTATACCCACTAGGATATAAGTTGGAAAAGAAATCCTGGGAATTTATTTGTTGTTGGATACGCTCCATTACATCAGAATATGTGTGCCCTTGGTCGTATTGAAATGATGACACATGCCCTTGGTCGTATTGAAAGAATGACGGCTGCCCTTGGTCGTATTGAAAGGATGATGGCTGCCCTTGTCGTATTAAAAGGATGACGCTCCAGGATCTTCGAAATATAGAACATACACATCTGTGTGGCTTTGGATAAAACACACGGTTGGAAAGGACTCCATGCACAATTGAGCAAATTGTTGATCTGTGCTCAAGCGAATTTTCATAGTGTGTCCACTTCAAGCACGCGATAAATAATACATTTCGTACCGAGTGCTCATCGAATTTCGATACATCAACACATCGATGTTGTATTTCAAATTGATAAGAGCTGGAGTGGCAGCAAGAACTTGAGTGATCGATTCTGAACTGCCCACATACTCACAATTGTGTCATTCTCCACCATATTTGATGTTGAAATATTTCCATTCTTCTATATTCTGAAATATATACACTATAAGTATGATAATCAAGACAATTAAAAATGTAATATAAAAGATCCCGCATAATTTGTAGATCCCACCTCGAGTAGAATCTTCCTTTACGAGCGGGATCTTACTATTCATGAGTGGGATCTACTAAAGACGAAATCTTAAATAGAATTAAAACTCATCTTTTTTGAATTTGTTGATCAAATCTGAAAAATTATTCGACTAATATTTTACAGAATATTTTGATGGTTGTGGTGTTTGCTCATTCAGCTCTGCTACCACTTATATAGAATTCACTCTTGAATCAATTGGACGAGTGAAATTGGTACAAATTCACGTGAAAGTAAACTTGTTACATCAAAGATGAAATTTCAACCATTCACGTGAACATTTACAGATGAATTTTCACATCCACCACTGTCGAGTACTATCACACTCAATCGTGTATAAGGTGGCGTGCTGCGAATATTTATGGAAGAAATTTTAATTATATAGTACAATTATTATCACATATTGTATAAAAATTATGAAAATCTACGAATTATAAAAAAAATAAAAACTAAAAAATATGTAAACTATATAAATAGATAAATAATATTATTAATTGCAAAACAATTAAATATCCCACTCATGAAAGTTAACAAAAATGAAGATCCCACTAGAGTGGGATCTTCAAAAATATCGACTGGGATCTTCATTTTTGTCATTTTTAGCGAGCAGGATTATTATTTAGTTTACAATTCATAAAATTGTTGTTATTTTGATATAGTTTATATATTTTTTTCATTTTAATTTTAATCACTTAATAGTTATTCAATATTATTATATAATTATTTGAGATAATATTTTAGGAAATAATTAATCTTCATGCATAATAATTTTCATGCATATTTAATATAGATCCAGCTCGAAAATTAGAAGATCCCACTCGAGTGGAATCTTTCAATATATGTAATTTATCCGAGGGGGATTTCTATTTATTTGGCAATTCATATAATTATTGTTGATGTTATATAGTTTACATATGTTTTGGTTTTCATTTTAATTAGTTAATTAGTTAATACGTATTCAATATTATTATATAATTAATTTAATTAAAAATTGAGTAATTAATTAACCTTTTATTCATAATAATCTTTAAACTTGAAAAAAGAAAGATCTCGCTCGAAAACTACAAGATCCCACTTGAGTGGGATCTTTAAAAATCTCGAGTGGGATCTCAAAAATCTCGCTTCAAATAATAGTAATTAATAACCATTTATTCATAATAATCTTAAAGCTTTAAAAAAGAAATATCCCGCTCGTAAATTATTAGATTCCACTCGAGTGGGATCTCAAAAAATGTCGAGTAGGATCTTAAGTTTTTGCTAATGTGGCCGAGTGGGATCTTTGTTTATTTGATATATCATGAATTTTTAATTCTTTTAGTATAAATTATGTATTTTTTCTCCTTTATTTCATATAATATCGAAAATATTCAGTTTACATAAACATATTTGAGTAATTAATTAATTAGATATGCCCTAGACAAACTAATCATTGCAACACTAATTATCTAAATATTGACCACTTTAGCTAACTTTCATGCCCTAACATCACAATCATGTTCGGTTAATGACAACTAAAGTGAGTGTCAGTCAAATCGTACTCAATGTATAAGAAATATAATGTAAAAAATATAACATCAAGGGTAAATTAGTCTCTTTATATCAAACATGAACTTAACTAATTTAATTCCTCACAGGCGTATATAACTAATTATGAAAAGGTCAAAACGTATTTATTTGACAATTGAGACATCTCATATATATAGAAAAGTAGCTATAGTGAATTACAAGACATAAGTAGAGCAAAATCGTCATTTTGCTCAAACGGCGTGCGAAACGCGGCTAGGCAACAACGGGATGCGGCCACGGTGATTTGGAGCGAATGATTGCTTGAGAAATGCTGCCTCTGCAGCCGTACGCTCCGGGAAGCGCGGCCGCACATGTCGGCACGGATGACTGCGTTGCGTGCGACGTTTTTTTTATTTTGCCTCGTTCTTTCTCGTTCGGACTTCGAATTGATCCCCGTGTTTTCCTATTGCTTCGTAATGAACTCTTCTTTCATATTCTAAGATCCTTTTGCTCCAATTCGGTCTTAATTTTCCTGCATTTTAGCTAAAACTCTCAAACAAGTGTAATATCTCATAAAACAAACAAAGTTAAACCAAATGCTTATTTCCAACATGATTTCCAACAACAAATAGCATCAAATGAACCTTAAACAATGTGGAAAAACTATTCTTATCAATGACCAAATTCATTAAATTATGGAATTTTCACCGCCCATATTTTCATATTAATTCTCCTATACAAAAAGATATTTAAATTAGTCCATTATATATATATGTATGTGTGAGTGTGTGTGTGTAGCATGTTATGAAGACATAGTTGTGAATTAATACTACGTCAAATTCGTACCAAAAAATGAAAAAATAGCAACATAAATTAGAAGTTACATTACAGTGCAAATAAATAACAATACCAATTAGAATTTGTTAAAAAAATATTAATTAGAACAACCTAAAATACCTATATGACTTACATGGTTTAATTAATTCCATATTTTTCTTCTATATTGCGCTATATATCACATGTGTCAACAATTTTTTACCTTCTCAATTGATTTATTAAGTTGGTCTTTTATTTTCTTATGAAAATGAAGTGATGCAATTGCCAATAGTTCTTTTAATATCAAGACATAAAAGTTAATCAATAGTTAGTAGAAGTTAGGCATATAAGTTTTGGTAATACCAATAGTTAATTTAATATATAAAGGCCAAATGGCCTGTAAATTCACCAACTTTTTCCAAATTCCGGTTTGGCCACCGTGAGATCGATTTTGGCGAATTAATTCCTAAACTCTCGATTTGATCCAATGTTCTACCACGCTAGGGCACCGACGGCGACAAGGTGACATGGCTTCCGGAAAATGCCACGCTGGAGGCGCCGGCTCGCAATTAAAACGACATCGTTTTTTATCAATTTAAATAGGTATTATTAGCCACAAAACGACGTCGTTTTATTCCAGATTCATGAACCTTCAATTTATACCCAATTTAATTGATTTTGAGCCCTAACATTGGCAGATACCGATTTGAGTGTGGGTGAGAACCTCAACTCCGACCCACTACTAAGGCGAGCTACAAACTTCGGCGAATGGCAACCTCAAGCGGTTCTCCGGCAACCTCAAATGAAGTTTACCCAAACTCTGTACTAGTGTCTCGTTATCTCTCTTGTCGTCCTCAAGAATGGGATGGCTGTGCTACGTAGGTCGCGTACGCAAGAAAATCCCGGTCGAAGATTCTACTGATGTAGGCTTAGAGATGTAAGTTTTTACTGTACACTTCTGATTTGAGTTTTTTTCGAATTTTTGTTCAATTTTGCCACATGAACTTACTGTTGATTTATTTGTTCTTGTTTTTTGGGTTTACTGTTGATGAACAACAACCTGGTGGTTGCGACTATTGGGACTGGATTGATTTTACCTCGAGTTTACTTGTGGTTGTTATTATTGTCAATTTTGATTCTCAATTTCTTCATTTACAGAAACCTGGTGGTTGTGATTATTGGGACTGGGTTGATGACCTACTTACAGATCATTACAGAGGTGTAATGAATGAATACAAGAATAAACGAGATATCGCACAAGAACATCTCTGTAATGCACTGCTGAGGGAAAGGATGAATTCAGAGCAGTTGCAGCCACTTAGGAATGAATGCATTGAATCTCAGATAATCATTGTCGAGTTGCAGAGAAAGCTTGAAGATCAAGATTGCTTCATTGTCGATTTACAATCCAAGATTGAAGACCTAGAAGCCACTGTTACTGCTCAGAAGAAGAAGACTAGGGTTTGGAGGATAGCATTTTACTTGTTGGTAATCATGGGCAGCGTGTTTTTCATGAAGTAATGTTTGAATTGAGTGTAATTTGGGTGATGTAGCATTTTAATGTAAGATAACTTCGATCAAGTAGTATTTTGTTGTAATCTGGAACTAGTAGAAGTCATTTTGTTGTAATTTGGAACAAGTAGCAGTCTTCCTTGTTAATGATTAATTTGAGTGATTGTATTAAAGACTGAAATTTCTATTAGTAACTTTGTCATTCTACATTGCCAAAACATTTGGTTCAAGTCAATACCATAAAATTGATGCCATAATACCATCATAACATATCTATAGATAATTTGAAGTCTCATAATTACATTGCTTTTGCTTCAAGTTCTAACCATTCTTGTCCAAAACACAAGCTAAGACTGAAAGTATTCAAAAGATTTCAGTTCCAAGACATTAAAACTAAGTTCTAAGAGTCAAAGCAGCAATGTACACAAAACAAGTTATGATTTGAATCACTCGTTCTCTCCTCTCATCGTACTCTCTTGTATTGTTGGAGTATTAGTCACTCCACTCTGTTAGCTGGATGGTCCTTCTCCAACAACTCTCGGTGCCTTGTAATTGTTCAGATTCACACAACGCTTACTTGAAACAGATGGCTGCCAACAACATTAAGAATTAATCAATACTAATTGCAGCAAAATCCATAAGTAATAATCTGAAAATAGCTAAGTATGTTACCCTGAAGAATGCATTTCCAATATTCTCATTGATGTAAACACCAATACCCTTCATTGCAGTAGCTCCATCTTTGAAGAAAGCTGACTTTCCTTTTGTTGCAGCTCCTTTTCTTGAAGCTCTTGCAGCTTGTTTTTCCCTCTTCTTCTGTGTAGCAGCAGCATCATTGGGTTTTGCAGGTCTTCCCACTCTTCTCTATTGTTGACAGAAAATAAGACAATAAGAATTAAGTGGATAAGCTGGAAGAAACAATTACAAATGAGATTATACCTTTTCAACTGGTTCAGCCACTGCAGTTGCATTCTTACACGACTTCCTATTATGTCATTCTTGTTTGCAGTTTCCACATGTGATTTTAATCCCATGCTTTGTCATCCTCACATCTTTCTCCTCAGGAGCTCTCTTCCTCTTCTTCTTTGATGGCCTTCCTGGCATTTTCAATTTGTTTGGTGGTTTGACATCACCTCCAACTTCAGGCCACATCTTCTCTCCAAGAGTTGCAGGAATTCCCCACTCAAACGCAGACATGTATCTCTCCACACATAAATAATCTGAAACATAATCAGATGGTTCTCTCTCCAAATATCTGATTGCAAAAATTGCATGCTTGCAAGAAACTCCAGTTAAATCTCAATACCTACATGAGCAAGTATTGATGCCAGTATCTGAAGTTTTCACTTGACAAATGAACTTCTCACCCTCACAATACACCTCAAAAGTGTCATACATTTCACGAACAACATGGCATTGTACACTCCACATAATATTGTCTTCAAGAGTGTTTCTGATATTAGGAGTCAATCTCCCACTGACTTTCTTCATCTCATTAAACTTCTCCACCTGCCTAGCCATAAGAGATCTCCTAATTTCTTCTAACATGTGAATCACATGCTTACCTCTTGCCTTGAGGATGTACCCATTAAAAGTCTCACTGATGTTATTATCAACACAATTAGAAACAAGAATAGTTGAGACAAAAGCCTTACAGAATTTTGATGTATCTCTTTCCATGAAATCATCATAGGCAGCCTAACTCTCTTCATTCATGGCTTGTACAGCCTCCTTGAATTTCCCTTCATATGTAGCATAGGCAGCAACAAAGAAACAGTTCTTCAAAGTCTCACCCTTGTGATGCTTTTTCCAGTTCATGTATATATGTCTGCAGCAATTCCTGTGCTCTGCGTTAGGTATCAAGTTTGCAACAGCATTTATAAGTCCCTGCAATAAAATCATTGAGTTAGTATATTGTCAATGAAATCTGCAAATGTAGAAGTTAGAATAGATAAGATGCCACCTTCTGTTGATCACTGATGATAGTCCAACCTCTACCATCTCCAATTCTTAGATCATCTACAAGATGTTGTAAAAACCATGTCCAGTTGATTTCATTCTCACCCTCTACTACAGCCCAGGTGATGAACCCATATTTGCGTCCATCTTTTCTTGTGTTTTTCTTGTGTTTCTTAGTCTTTTTCGAGTCAAAGTGTGTCTGGGAGGACACAAAGTCGAGAGATGGTGTGCAGGGGAGAACAGGTGGGATGCTGGGCAAATCCGATGGAAAATCTGTTGTTGAGATGCTGAGATGGTGATACGATGCAAATGGGCATAAGGCTGGAAGCTTGTAGCTGGGCAACATCGAAATATCCATTCTACAAGTCAGGAAGTACCTCCCCATATCTTTTTAGCCAACAGACAGAGTACTCGGAGGAGCCAGGATCTTGGTCAACACAGGAAGCAATTCAGGATGCAGACATGGAGGGCAAGATGCGAGTCGAACCAGCAGCAGATTTTTCTTTCCTTCAAGGAAGAGGATAAGGATTGGATCTTTCTTTCCTTATCCTAGCTGGACCTAATCAAATGTGTTCAGAAGAAGTTGGAGGACATGATGAAGGTGTTCAAGAAAGTAGAGATCAACCTGCCCCTGTTGATGGCGTTACAATCCATGCCAAAGTGTGCAAAATTTTTGCGAGAAATGTGCTTAAAGAAGACAAAGTACCTAGATAATGCCCGTTTCCATGTGGAGAATGTGTCAGCACTAATGAATTCCCACATTCTGATCAAGAAGAGGGATCCTGGCATGTTTGTCATCCCATGCACAATTGGTACTACGTCAATACCCAAGGCGATTCTTGACTTAGGAGCTTCGATAAATGTGATGCCAAGAGCCATGTTCGACGAAATGAGTTTTGGACCTCTTTCCCCTACACGTGTCGCCATCCAATTAGCGGATTTATCCACTGTCTACCCCGATGGAGTGTTGGAGGATGTGTTGGTCAAAGTGGGGGATCTTCTGTTCCCAACCGACTTCTATATTCTTGACATGGGAAAGAAGGCAATCAAGAACCCAATGATCTTGCTCGAAAGGCCGTTCTTGAGGACGGCCTGTACCAAAATCGATTGTGACACTGGGAGGTTGACAGTTCAAGTAGCTGGATAAGTCGTCGAGTTTGACACTTATCGGCAAAATCAAGATGATGCCCTAGAACACCTCAATACCCTCAATACTTGTGGTCGATGAATGGAGACATTGAATAACTTAAGTTGCTTGTTAGAAGACAACGAGGATGCAGGTCAGGAGGAGCTCAATTTACTACAAGGGCTTGACCTGGATCTCGACCAAGAAGGGGATATTGAGGATGATGGTGCCTTGTTGGAGTTTTATGAAGGTGATGAATACGAAAGTGATAGAGACTTTTGGGAGGAGTCAGTCCATGGACATAGTTTCGACTCTACCGATGAAAACTATGGGATGGATGAGGAGTTAGAGGACAACACTCCTAAAAACTTCCATAAAGACAAAGACAAGTTCGATGAGGAACTTGAGGAGTTACCCCATGATGAGACTGAAGAATTAGTAGAGGAATTTTGGCAACAAACAGTTCTTGAGGAGGATGCCAGCTTGCCGACAGAAGGGGATCTTGCCCAGAACGAGGAACTAGCAGATATGGAGCAATGCAGTTATGCAAGGATTCCGGGAAACATGTAGCCTCAAGGATTTGAACCACTCAATATCCCTGAATTGAAGCCGGAGGACAGGTTGGTGCCATCACTGCAAAAGGCCCCTACTCTGGAATTGGAACCTTTGCCCAAGCACCTGAAATACATATATCTTGGCAAGAACGAGACCTTGCCCGTGATCATATCATCTGAGTTATCGAGCATGGAGGAGGTTAGAGTTGGAGAGGTGCTGAGCAAGTATAAGAAGGCAATAGGGTGGACGTTGGCCGATATCAAGGGCATTAACCCTTTGGACTATGTTCATCACATTTTGCTTGAGGAGGGTGCTGCCCCAGTATGAGATCCACAACGGAGATTGAATCCAGCCATGAAAGAAGTAGTGATGAAGGAGATACTTAAGCTTCTTGACTTGGGAATCATATACCCCGTGTCTGACAGCCGGTGGGTGAGCCCGGTGCACGTGGTGCCCAAGAAGTCAGGAATCCAAGTTGTTGAGAATGACAAAAACAAGATGGTGGCCATGAGATTACAAACCGGATGGCGAGTGTGTATAGATTACCGAAAGCTTAACCAAAAGACGAAGAAGGATCATTTTCCTTTGCCCTTCATCGACGAAATGCTTCAAAGGTTAGCTGGTAATGACTATTACTGCTTTCTTGACGGCTATTCTGGTTACATGCAGATCTGGGTTGCTGACGATGATCAAGGCAAGACCACCTTTACATGCCCATTTGGCACATTTGCTTATTAGAGGATGTCGTTCGGGTTATGCAATGCACCAGGGACATTTCAAAGGTGTATGATACACATTTTTTCAGACCTTCTTGAAGAGTGTATCGAATTCTTCATGGACGACTTTACTGTCTACGGCAAGACCTTCGAATCATGCCTCAACAACCTGGATCGAGTCTTGAAGAGATGTGTTGAGAAGAGCCTTGTATTGAATTATGAAAAATGCCATTTCATGGTAAGAGAGGGAATCGTTTTGAGGCATGTCATTTCAGGAAAAGGAATTGAGGTGGACAAGGTCAAGATCGACATTATTGCCAAGTTGCCCTACCCAAGATCGGTGAAGGAGTTAAGAGGATTCCTAGGGCATGCTGGATTCTATAGAAGATTTGTCAAGGACTTTGCCAAGATCGCCCAACCAATGACGAGACTACTTCAAAATGAAGTACCATGGGAGTTCAATGAAGATTGTAGGCATTCCATGCCTTGAAGGAGAACTTGATCACAGCCCCCATTATGCAACCTCCGAATTAGGGGATGCCTGTTGAGTTAATGTGTGATGCCAGTGGTTATGTCGTAGGAGCAGTTCTTGGGCAAAAACGTAGAATGGAGAGCTATGTCATCTATTACGCATCCAAGACGTTGAACCCAACCCAATGTAACTATGCCACCATGGAGAAAGAGTTGTTGGCCATCGTTTTTGCCTTTGAGAAGTTCAGATCCTATTTGCTTGGAGGCAAGACACAGACCACGCGGCGCTGAAGTACTTATTGACCAAGAAGAAGTCCAAGCAAAAATTGATTAGATGGATTCTTTGGTTGCAAGAATTCGATATAGAGATCAAAGACAAGAGTGGTGCCCAGAATCAAGTTGCCGACCACCTAAGTCGAATCCTCCAGCCAGACGATGGGGTGCCGATCAAGGAGACCTTTCCCGATGAGCACCTGAGTCTTGCCTAAGAGGAACCATGGTATGCTGATATCGTGAATTACTTGGTGACTGGAGAGATCCCCTCCGATCTTGGGCATTATCAGAGGAACAAGCTTAAACATTAGAGTCGTTTCTACATATGGGACGAGCCATATTTATGGAGGGAATGTGCGGATAAGATAATAAGGAGGTGTGTCGAGGACAAAGAGCAAAGAAGCATTCTTGAGCATTGTCACAATAAGGAGTGTGGAGGACACTTTGGGCACCAACGTACTGCAAGGAAGATTTTGGAGTGTGGTTTTTATTGGACAACCTTGTTTAAGGATTGTTATGAGTGGGTCAAGATGTGCGAAAAATGCCAAAGGGAAGGCAACATCATAAGAAGGTACGAGATGCCCATGATCCCGATTTTGCCCGTGGAGGTGTTCGATATACGGGGCATGGATTTTATGGGAGCTTTGCCGAGTTCCAAAGGCAACAAGTACATCATATTGACAGTGGACTATGTCTCGAAGTGGGTAGAGGCTCGTGCTTCATACAAGGATGATTCAAAGGTCGTCTCTAACTTTTTGAAAACTCAAATTTTCAATAGGTTTGGGGTACCTCGAGCTATCATTAGTGATCAAGGTTCTCATTTTTGCAACGCGACGGTGACCGCCTTGTTCAAGAAGTATGGAGTTACTCATCGCGTGTCAACAACCTACCACCCACAAGCCAATGGACAAGTTGAATTGTCTAATAGAATTATCAAAACGATCTTGAGAAAGACCGTGGGGACAACAAGGAAGGATTGGAGTATGCGCCTCGATGATACCTTGTGGGTGTATAGGACTGCCTTTAAGACACCTTTTGGCATGTCCCCTTATCGCATGGTCTATGACAAGAGATGTCACTTGCCCGTGGAGTTGGAACATCGAGCACATTGGGTTGTTGCCCAACTCAACCTCAACTGGAACGAGGCAGGTGAATCGAGGAAGCCCGACATCCAGGAACTCGACGAGATCAAGCTCCAAGCCTATGATAATGCCGGTCTATACAATGAAAGGATGAAGAAGATCCACGACCTTTTAAAGAAAAGGAGTTCCATTTTGAGAAACAAGTGCTGCTTTATCAAACTCGGTTCAGGCTATCTTCAGGGAAGCTCTCGACCAAGTGAGCAGGACCTTATGCAGTTCAAGCTCAATTCCTAAATAGAGCTGTTGAGATCAAGGATCCCAAGAACGGGAAGATTTTTAAAGTCAATGGCCAGCGCCTGAAGACCTATCTTGGGCAAGAACAGTTTGTTGAGGGGGAACCATCTGGGTTTCCTGTCGAGGAGGACCTCTGACTTCTAAGGAGGGGGGTGTTGTGCCCAAGACCTTAAACGGGGTACTGTCCAGGAGGCAACCTGGTTAGTTTTTTTTTTTAATTTCTCATTAATTATTTTCTTTTATCATTTATTTTCGTAAAAATATGAAAATAAAAAAAATCGTAAAATTATGAAAATGAAAAAAATTAGTTAGTTTATGTTTTAAGTATTTTATTTTGAAGCATGTTATGTTCGAGTCTAACCATAGGGGAAAGTTTGTTTTCGGAGTGTATTTGTGTTTTTAAGTGTGTAGGACATGTTGAGCAAGATGCAGGTTGTAGATCAGGATCCACGATAAAGGAAGGAACAGTGGGAGTGGAGCAGAGGTTTTGGGCAAGAACCAAGTTGTTGGTCAACAACTGTTCAAGGCGGTTACTGTACCCCTAAAACTACGCACCCTTTAAAACCACCCTACCATGTCTATACCCCCACTACCCGATTTCAAATTCAAGTCTGCAACTTCTCCTCTTCTCTCTTCTCTCTCCCCATCAAAACCTCTGAAACCCCTACTATGGTGTCCACTCGCCCAAGAAACAAGTTAAACAAAATCCCCACCGGAACTAGTATCGATCTCACCACCAACAATCCTACCACTGTCACCACTAAACCCAAAACCACCACCAAGAGAAAATTACCCATGGAATCCGCCAACTAGGCTTGTCAGTGGGTGGGCTTTACCCGGACCGGACCGGAACCTGTACCAATCCATTGCCTTACAATAATTAGGTTCCGGTTCCGGTTCTGGAACCGCTCCACTTTTTTTTTTTTTTTAATAATATATAGTATATATATGTATATTTATTTATTTATTTATTTATTATTTTTGGAACCGGATGAACCGGTTCTACCCGGAAATCGTAATCGAACAAGTCTAACCCAAATTGACCCGCTGGATCTGGTTCTAGTCCAAATCCGTCTAGGATTTTTTTTTTGTGATAATTACATGTTTGTCATTTTTTATATGTTATTCTTGGAACTAAACCAACCGGTTGGACCCGAAAGCGAACAAATGGTGACCCGTTGGATCCGGTTCTGGTTGAGATCCGTCACGTATTTTTTTTAATTATTTGTCAATTCTTATATGTTATTTTTGGAGCCGAACTAACCGGTTCTACCCGAAATCGAACAATTCTAACCAAAACCAACCCGCTGGATCTGCTTCTAGTCCAAACTCGTCTTATTTTTTTTACATGCTTGTCATTTTTTATATGTTATTCTTGAAACTGAACAAATCGGTTGGACCCAAAAATCGAACAAGTATAACAAACGACCGAGTACCGACCCACTGGATCTGGTTCTGGTCCTGACCCGTCTCATTTTTTTTTAACCTGTTTGTCAATGCATATTAACATAAAAAAGAAAAGAAGTAAAAAACCTCAAGTAACCTCAAGTATTTACATCATATATCATCGATATAACTAAATCGGAAGAAAACAAGATAACATCTTTAATTGAAACACTTTAAAGTTAAATACCCATCTAGCTACAATTAGTGTATATATAAGTCGAAATAATTGAAATGAAAATTAATGGACCACCAACTGAAGCTTTTCCGCCCGAACAAGTAGATTCAAACCAACCTATTGTTGCAATAGAAAATAAATTAATATAAGATGAAAAATTATTCATGTATTAAGATTAAAAGTAAATTCAAGGGCATACAGTTTATAGAAACTTACAGTGGATTACCATTTCACGACTCACTTAGGTCGCCTTCGCTGATTGTATCCAGAGTTTCATCACGACGGATCCTTTGGTGCACTACAAACACAAACAAAAATAATTATACAATTACATTGAAATATATGTGATCAATTAATTAAATGATATAATAGTAAATAAAAACATACCTTTCTCTTTAAGCGGTGGAATCCAATCATTTGTAACAACCAATGCCTCAACAGCACTTGGGCTCAACTTAGAACGAGCCTCATCTATGATACGACCACCTAAACTGAATGCAGACTCTGAGGCGACTGTGGTGGCTGGAACGGCTAATATGTCGCGAGCTATCTTCTGTAGAATGGGCAATCGAGTGGCATTAATGCTCCACCAACTTAAGACATTGAACTTGTCATCTTGAGGAAGTTTAGGCTCATTAAGGTAGATTTCTAACTCTGACTGCCGCAAAAGTGAAGCATTAGCTTGATCATACCACCGATCAAACCTCTGCCAATGGCCACTCTGTGACCCAACTGAGGAACTACCAGAACTAACCCCACGAGACGCTGCAGAAGTACCACCATATAAAACATACAAGTCTTCCAACACCTTCTGAACCCTACTTATGTGCTCAACTGCATCATCCTCCACATAGATGAGTGTGTAAGAGTACCTAACAATGTGCATCTTACACCTAGGATCAAATACAACAGCAACGGCCAACACCAAATTGCATTCCTCCCAATACTTATCAAATTTTTTCTTCATAGGAATGCACATTTTCTTAAGGCACTCATGTTCACTTTTTTCCCATCCGATCAACTTCAGATGGATATCACAGACACACGGGAAAAACACATTAGAAGTTGGATACTTACTACCACTGAACAGATTGGTAGCTTCATAAAATGTCCTCAAACACTCAACAACAATTACTGCAATATCCCATTGTTCAACAGAAGGGTTGTAAAAATAGGACTGATCAAGCTCTACTAGTCGGGAAAATGCTTCCCTCAAAGGCAGTGCCGTCTCGAGTAACTCAAAGGTTGAGTTCCATCTCGTTGGTACATCAATAGCCACTGCCTTTCTATCTTGGAGCTTGCATTGTTGCTTAGCTATTTCAAACTTTTGCATTGCAGATGGAGTTCTCTCCAAATATCTCACCGTTTTACGAATATCATCCAAGAAATTTCTAACTTCCACAAGCCCATCTTGTACAATCAAGTTCAAGATGTGTGCACTACATCGCACATGCAATAAATCTCCTGACAAAGGAAGCGATGAACCATAAACAAGCCACCTCTTAAGCTTATGAATCATAACAGCATTAGCACTAGCATTGTCAACAACAACTGAACTCAACTTCTTATCTAAATTCCACTCAAGAATCATGTCCTTCATAAAGTTAAACAATCTATCTCCATCATGTGGATATTCAAGTAACTTGAATGCAATGATTTTTTTATGCAATTCCCAAGACTCGTCAATGAAATGAGCACTCACACAATAATAAGCTTTGTTAGAATGATCTGAAATCCAAATATCTGTAGTCAAAGAAACTTTGCAGCTGAGCTTATCTAATAAACTGTAAATTTTTACCTTTTTTTCCTCAAAGACACTAATCACATCAGCCCTAATGGTATTCCTGGAGGGTAACTTAAAATCAGAATTCAAACCATTCAAAAATGCTTCAAAGTAGTCATGTTCACCCATATTGAATGGGTAATTGTGTTTAATACATGCTACCGCCAAATCCCTTCTACTTTTCAGCTGATCAAACTTATATTCACTTCTAGGACTTCGATGACAACTTGTAGAAGAATCTTTAAGAGTGAACTTCGGGCAAGGGCCTCTAAGGTGCTTTCCTAGGCTAGAAGTCCCCGTGTTGGTTTTCCAATTCAACTTCTTTTTACAATAATTGCAATTTGCATCTTCAAACACACCCGGACTTATTTCAATTTTAGTGAAATGCTGCAAACAACTGAAGGTTTTCTTTTTGTGCCACTAGATTTCTTTGATGTTGCTGTAGTACCGAGACTCTCTGCTAGACCTTCTTGATCAACAATAGGTTCTATAGGAGTTTCCATAGGATTTATAGGTTGAGAACTTTCACTTCTTTGAGACATTTTACTAGCAAATCCAACAAAATAACAATGCATAAACAAACAATATTTATACCACCAAATTACAAAAGATATACATGAATAACTAATCAGCATGATACATCTCAAAAGAAAACTATGAGTGAAGAAACTATTGAAATTTTTCTTATACTTTCTGCTCAAAATCACCTCACAAGATTCAGAGGGAATTATATAGTTGCCAAAATTTCTAGCTAAAATACACCACCACATGTGACAGAGTTACAAATAGCCAAGAAAACTAAAAATTAAGAAAATTGGATTATCTATTAATTAAACTTAATTCAATAATTCCCACGTTATTTCTGCTACTTTCTGCATATCCATCTATTATGTATCAAGAGTAGTTGTCAAAAAAGCAGAACTCACAAATGATTGCCACTAGAGTTCATATAGTCCGCAGATTCAATAAATGAAGAATCATAAGCAGCAAGGATATTGAGCCAATTTCCAAGCTATGAGAACAAAGCAGTTGTACCACGTTCTCAGAAAATTAAGAAAATTGGATTATTGATATTATGGATTAGTGGAGTAATTAAATTTAATTCAATAATTCTCACATTCTCTCACATCTCCCAACATGGATATCCCAACAGAGGAGTCACATTCTCTCACAAAAACTTATTTATTTCACAAAATCCAACAACCCAAATCAAAGAAATCTACAAAATCTTAGTATTTATCTCACAAAAAATACAGAACACAATCTCCGCCAAGAACCAAGATGGGAAACACAATACACCAAGAAAGAACAATAAAAAAATTCCTAAAACAATCCAAGAATATGATGGGACTGACCAGAGCGGAGGATATGGCAGAAATGACGACCACCTTGAAATTTCCGAGATACTTGTCGGCGACAAACTGAAACACAGCTGCTAACACGAGGCTCGTTCCTTCCCAAATATTCACGATTGTAGAAGAAAAGCGGGGGACTGGGGAGAAAGAGAGAGAGTGTTTTCTAGGCAACGCCGGCAATCGACTACGAACGGTGAGCGACGGCGAACGGTGAGCGACGACTGTGCCAATTTTAGGTTGGGTTGCGAATTTGGGAATAGGGGTCGAACTGTCGATGTCGAAGACTCGAAGGTTTTGTTCTCTGTGTTGCATTTCTAAAATTGTAATCAGGTTCTATTATAACCCATGGGCTTTGACCCGAACCAGACCCAATTAAAATATAACTTCACGGTCCGGTCCGGTCCGGTTGCTGTGGTAATGGGCGGTTCTAGAACCGGAACCGTAAGCCTTTTTACAGGTTCCGGTCCGGGTAATGCCCACCCACTGACAAGCCTACCGCCAACCCCTCTGTTGATCAAAACCCTGAAATTACCATCGGAACCACCGTGCCAAAAGGCCCACCGGTCGATGCGACATTACTAATGAGCAACGAAAACCCCAGTTTGATTGAAGAGGCGGCGAAGCAGACAGAGGAGAAAGCTCAGTCTAAGCTGGCGTTCGAGGAAAAAGAATTAGAGAAAGAAGACGACGGTGAGGACGAAGAGGAAGAGAAAGGTGATGAGGGAGAAGGCGACAATGGCGATGAGGTTGATGTGGATGAAGCCATTGACGCAGTGGCGGCGAGACTGGCAGCGGAGGCGTTGGTGCAGGCGAAGACCAAGGCCAAGGAAAGTCCGGCGAAGAAGAAGGGAGCCCAGGCGGCTAAGAAGCATCCTCATGGTGGCAAGGAAACACCGGCGAAGAAGCACAAGACTGCTGCTTCAGACACCGGCTCCTTCCAACCATCGATCTCAAAAGGAACGACCGTCGAGACTCTGTCAAAGGTTAGCAAGGAAGAAGAAGCAGGGGACGATGTTGGTGAGAAAGTGGACGTTGACCAGTCTACCCCAGCAAGTGGCAGGAACAAGAAGAAGAGGAAGGGCCCCACAGTGGTGATGTGCAAGAAGCCCAGAGAATGGAAGGTGACAGCACCCAGGGTTCTTGACTTCAAACTCTACGAGAACCTGGGTGTTGCTCAGGAAGTCAGGGAGCTATTTGAGGGGATAGGCTGGAAGAAGTTTTTGGAATAGCCTGTGGAGGTCTATGAGGAGCAAGTTAAGGAGGTATACAGCACGGCGATGATAACAAGTGATCCCGAGAATGAGGTGAGCATGATCTCCTTCTTGCTTTTGGGCGAGAAGTATGACTTCCAAGTGAGTGCACTGAATCAGATATTGGGGATGGTGAGTTTGAGGGATCTGGCCAAGAAGGAGTTCATGGAGGCCAAGACCATGGTGCCACCCCCAGGAGATGTGGCTTATGAGGAGCAGTGGAAGGAGATCGGGAATGGAACGCCGTACTACAGGGCCAACAACAAGGGAACCGAGCTGAAGACTCACACCCTTAGGCTTTGCCATCGCATTCTTGCATACAACTTATATGGCAAGAACGATAGCGGCAACAGCTTGAGCAACAAGGAGCGGTACTTACTGTGGTGTATGCACACCAAGACCAAGGTCAATTTCGCTGTGTTCCTTGGAGAGCAGCTCAAGACGGTGTTGGCAAAACAGGCATTGGGATGCACTTGTGGCCACTTCGTGACGACCTTTGCAAATGGAGTTGGGGTCTACAATGAGCTGAAAGGGAAGCCGATGATGGTGGTCAACAAGCTGGGAGAAGCTGTCTTGAAGAAGATGAACGATATTGAGCTAAAAAATGGTAGATACGTGTTTGTTGACTACAGCATGCCGAAATCCACCAGGCGACCACCCTTGGGCAAGAAGGAGGAGGCAAGCACCAGTGCAGCGGTGCTGCCCAACATCGAGATCGAGACCAGACTAGCCAATATGGAGAAATTGTTGACCGAGATCAGGGATGCCCAGCTGGCATTCTTTGCACACCAAGGATTCAGTTATTCACCTGAATATTCTCTTTGACTTATAATCCTCCCTTTTATGTTAGTTTAGGTTTTTATTTTTTGTTTTTGTATTTTTATTGTTAAGTCTTGTTTTGTATTTTTATGATGTTAGTCGAGAGGGTGTTCTTATTGTCTTCACCACACAATTTGCCTAGCAAATTGTGTGGTGAAGACCTTAAAATTCCCATCTCAGTCTGTTTGTAATTAAATGTTGAGTCAGTATGTTTTATGTTTGTTTGTTGCCCAACAGTTTACCCACTTTGCCTAAGGCAAAGTGTGTGGGTGTTGGGGAGTCAGTTTGTGTTTTTAAAGTGTGTTTTAGTTGTTGATCAGCATGTTGGCATGATAAGTTGGAATAAGTTTATAGATGATGCCGTATGTAAATAGGTAGGACGGAAAGAGATATTGGGCATTAACTGTGAGGGTTTGAGCTTTTAAAATACTATATACATGTGCAGCATTGCTTTCTTTCTTGAGTGATAATGACTAGTTGACATTTGTTGATCTAGAACTTGCCTGCATCTCTTATTAAAGCTTCATGAAACTTAGTTGAACTACTTAGATGAATTAGGCATTTTTGTTTAAAGAAGCCCATGGCCAAAAATTCCCTGCCTTGACATTTATCCTTTGATTAGCCCCCTTGAGCTTGGATCGTATTCTTTCTATTTACTTATAGAAGCCTGAATTTTAAGCCTTCCCGGTTAAGAACTCAGGTCTAGAAGAATAAGGGATGGAAGGGAATGTTGGGTAGCACTTACTGGGCATTATTACCTAAGTTAGAGGTGTTGAAAAAAAAAATAAGTGTGCTAGATGAAGAGGAGTAAGGAATCAAGGGCAGTCTGTTGCTCGAGAACCTAGTTCTTAACTTAGCTAGTTCTTAAATTTCCCTACCTTTTTGCCTTAGGCCACATTACAACCCATTAAAGACCTAAGGATAAGTAGTTCGATTTTGTTCAAAGGAGTAGAGATGTAGAGGGCAGGCAAGCCTATGGAGAAACATTGTTGATTTTGGTCGAGAGCATATACAGTTAACCTTATACACTTGAGAGATGAGTGCTGGTGAGGATATCCTTGTTGCCCAATAACTCTATCTTGACCTGTTTGATGGCAATATCTGATTACATATTCTGTTTTGACTAACATGTGCATGAGCTGATCTTTTGAGTCTATGTTTTTGTTTTGTCTTTTCTGTGTTTAAGTCTTGGGTAAGTTGTAACCATACACTTGAGGGCAAGTGTAATTCAAGTGTGTGGGTGTGATGAACCCATATTTGTGTCCATCTTTTCTTGTGTTTCTTAGTATTTTTCGAGTCAAAGTGTGTCTGGGAGGACACAAAGTCGAGAGATGGTGTGCAGGGGAGAACAGGTGGGATGCTGGGCAAATCCGATGGAAAATCTGTTGTTGAGATGCTGAGATGGTGATACGATGCAAATGGGCATAGGGCAGGAAGCTTGTAGCTTGGCAACATCGAAATATTCATTCTACAAGTCAGGAAGTACCTCCCCATATCTTTTTAGCCAACAGACAGAGTACTCGGAGGAGCCAAGATCTTGGTCAACACATGAAGCAATTCAGGATGCAGACATGGAGGGCAAGATGCGAGTCGGACCAGCAGCAGATTTTTCTTTTCCTTCAAGGAAGAGGATAAGGATTGGATCTTTCTTTCCTTATCCTAGCCGGACCTAATCAAATGAGATATCTGCCAAGCAAGGAAAGAGAATCGTGCATGCATGAAGAGAAAGGGCGGATGTGATATGCATGGAAGAGTCCTTCATCAACAAGGAAACTTCCCTAAACCCTAATTTTCATCACCTATATATATGGCCGGCTCCTTTATGTATGGTGTGGCGTTTTTATTCTTAGTTCTGCATTCTAGGTTGAGAGGAAGTGAGGAAGAAATAAGTCCTACGGGCAATTTACTTTTATTTCGTATTTACTGCTTTAGTTTAGTTGTTGGCTAAAAGCCAAGACCTTAGTTGCTGACTTACGATTTTGAGCAGCAGCCATTTCCAGTTTTATGTTAAGTTTGTTTTTCTTTATATGTTTTTTGTTTACGTTTATTACTATGTCTAGCTAAATTTATTGTTTGGGTTGGATGTAGATGAAGTAATTCTAATTACTCGTTCTAAACTCGTGAAGTCTAATTGTTTAAAGTTCGTTAATAGATTTTGTTCCTGAAACACTTAGGATTAATTCTAGACTTAATTGATATTGATATATGATTGATCACCATCTAGATATTGAGATTAAGTCATTAACAGAAATTGGGATTTAACACGAGAGTGTCTTTTGTGCCCAAGAAGGTAAAGAGTGTTGGAGAGCAGTCGGTATTGACCTACCCCTTGGCTGTCTTGGGTCTGTTTATTCTTAATGTCTGTTGGGCAGCATCGTTACTGAAGTGTCTTCGTGACTTTGTTGATCAAGAGAGGAGATCTTGCCTTCTGGTCAAGATCTGTAAAACTGGATAGATACAGACAAAGTGTGTTTATATCATGACTTCGTGACCTTTAGGGTATAAACTAATCTTTGTCTAAAACCAAGTGATGAAATCAGTTAATTGAATATCCTTGCACCAATGAACGAGTGAAGAGTAATTAGGATCATTGATTCGAAACCCAATCCAAACATCTTTTGTTATTTGATAATTTTACTTGTTGAGTTACAGGTTATTGAGTTATAATCAAAATCCCTTTTGTTGAGTTCTACCTGAAAAGCAGATTACGCCGAGTCCCTTGGGTTCGACCCCACTTGCCTCTGACTACTACCTTGTTGGGCAAGAGGTATTTATAAATATTATTTGTGCGAAGAGTGTGACGACAGCGCTTCGTCACCAAGCAATGGGAAACATGCCATTGTTTCCACATTTACCAGTAGCACACAACAAAAAACCACCCAAAAAAGTTTTCAGAAAACAGCCATCTATGTTAATCACCCTCCTACAGCTTGTGAGAAACCCTTTCCATAGTGCACTCATCCCCATATAGAATGATTTGAATACATTACCCTCCTTCAACACCAGATCATATCTGCCCTCATGGTCAACTCTCCTAAGTTCTGCCATGTATCTCTTCAGCATTGCATAATGAGACTCCACTGAACCTCTCACCATCTCTTGTGCCATTGTCCTTGCTTTGTATAACCCGTTCTTAGGAACTCTTGTCTTGAACCTCTCAAGTATGTCTGCAGCCAAATCAAATATATCAATATTGAATCTTAATTTGAAAGTATTTAAGTACCTTCTAGCTATCCATTTGGAACTCAGTATCTTGTTGGTCATTATCATCATGCATTCATGGTCACCAGCATATGATTTCAGCATGAAGGTTCCATTTGCCTTGACTGTACTGGCATACACCTTCCATGGACAAGGTAGAGCTCCACATTTAGCAAAGCACTTGGTCTTAGAGACTAGGGGTAAGCATTCAGATTACGGATCGGATTTTTGCTCAATCCGATCCGAATCCAAAATTCGAATTTTAGAAAAAAATGGATCTGATCCAATCCGAAATCCGAACAAATTCGAACCGAAAAAATTCAAAATCCGAACACCAAATCCGATCCGATCTGAAAATCTGAAATTCTAAAGAAAAAATATTAAACAATTCAAAAATTCAAAATATATTAAATTTATAATAATTAATAAAAAATTGAAAAAACATATTAAATTATTAAGAATTCATGATAAAAAATTTATAATAAATTGAATAGATATATTAAATTAATAATTATTAATAAAAGAAAATAATAATATATTATATATATAATTCGGATTTCGGATTTGTTCGATTTTTTAAAGTACTGATCCGATCTGAATCTGAAATCCGAATTTTTCCAAAAATTGGATCCGATCCGATCCGAAATTCGAAAAAATCCGAACTAAATTTCATATTTCGGTTTGGTTCGGTTTGGATTTTCGGATTTCGGTTTTTTTTGCTCACCCTTATTAGAGACAGCCCTGAAACGAATAAACCTTTGGTGCTCAATAGCCCAGTTAGTTAAAGCCTCCATACACTGAAAACCATCTTAGAGATACATGCCTAGAACCAGCTCAAGAGTGTTATGATCACACTTGGGATCATACACTGCCCTTTTTTTCCTCATCCTCCCCTTAGATTCCTCATCAGTATCTGTGTCACAGCCCCAAATCCCGAGGGACGGCAGAAGCCGGGGTGCGACTGGGATTGGATTAAAGAAGCGGGGAAGAAGGGGACTGACTGAATAAACATACATAAAAGACATCATACATTCAATGAACAAGACTTTAATATTAAAAAGGAGGAGTTAATCACGAAGGATTACTCGACAGAAAGTACTCGAAAGCATCTAAGTTAAAGATTACAGACTTAAACTACAATGATTCACCAAATGTACATAACGTCAAAAAGGTCTAGAGTTTTGCAGCGGAAAGTAGGTTATAAGCTAAAGCTTTCCTAACAACTCGACTCAACTTCAACCATTGCCGCTCTCGTCGCTTAAACCTGCACATTTAGAAATATATGCAGGGCTAAGTACAAAAGTACTTAGTGGGCACGTTGCCGAAAACATAATCATAAGTAGAGATAATCTGGCATTTCATAATTTGTAGCACATCGGGTTTTATTAAAAATAGCCCGTGTCTACTAAAACATTTTCTGACTCATTTTCATAATTTGGCTTGATCAAGCACTTTTCATAGATGTTACGTTCAAATCTTGACCAATTCTCATTCACCGTTGCTGGTTACCCCTCAACAGAATACCACATAAACCACAGGTTACAAAGTGCACAAACCTTGGAAAGCATATAGCTAACTCAAAGTCGATCGATAGTTAACACCTAATGGTTAACTCATAAAATCTGGAAAACATGAATGTTAACTCAAATAGGTACAAGAGAACTCACATAAAACATAAAATAGTTTATGCCATAATTATCACTTTGAAAACACGATTATCAAAGCGATAAAGAAAAGGTTTTCGAGCATTACTCGTTTTGTTTCATATATAAAAGCCCACCTTAGCGTTTACAGAACTAAAGTACGAGCTTCCGTTCTCCTGATCTTCCGTCCTTTCCTTACTGCTGACTTCCTCCTTCATCGTAAAATAATCATACTTTAAACTCGATCGCATAAGATAATCGAAAACGAAATTCGATTAAGACTTAATCTTTTTTATTCTTTAGGCATTTGCACGCTACTAGTTTTTTTTTAATTAAACGGGAACGAGACTTGAACAAATCTCGTTTAGAACTCGAAAGGTTTCTTACTCGACTCTTAGGTCAGTAGAGAGGATAGTCGTCAACTCGTTACGACTTAAAAGATCAAAAGGAACTAAGTTAGAAAGGAATCAACTTAGGAAATTAAGTTCTGAAAATTCACTGCGCATTACAGTAGTTCTGGGGATTGCCCAGAACAGAGCAATTGGAAACAAGGAAAAAGCCCTGTACCGTTAGAACACCATGGAAGTCTAGTTTACGCTCCAATTTATGGATCTCAAATCCGATAAACGAGCTAAAAGATATTACAGTTTCCGGGAAGGGTCGCAAAACTGCCGCGGCTAACCCTAGTTGCTCGATAGAATCGACGTATGACTTCCTAGGCTCGTTCTATGTAATCGAACCTACATTTTCACGATTTTAGCACTTCAAGGCAGTCAACACGTACTCCCGTACGTGAAGAACTCCTTTCCATCGTTCGTCTATTAGCACGACGTTCTAAACATCGGCTTTCAAACTATCAAGTACTATACCAAAATAAGTTAACATTTCTCGATTCTAGTTCTCGGTTATAACTACAACTCGTCTATAATAATCCGGATGCTCATGTCGTCAACTACAAAGTCATTCCTTAATCCATAATGAGCATTATTATCTAGTTAGAATCCTTAATCGACTTTTTGATTATTACTTACGTTCAATTGATCGTTTCTTACGAAATTTTCAAAGTTAACGGAATTCATTCATTTTCTACAACATTTATCATCATCCAACGTAGATCATTATTACGCATATCATTACCTCAAATCATTAACCAATTTCAACTTAATTGGGATTCTTTGTCTCTTACAAATTCTATAATAATTCTAGATAAATTCCAAATAATTTCTATTATCAACTAACATCATAAGAAGCATTAATTCATCATTATATCATCAACTAAAACAAGCTATATGAAACCCCCAATTTCCTCATAAAAATCGGTATTAATAAAATTATTAGGGGAGTGGTTTTCTTCTCTAATTCATTCCATTAATTCACTTACAAGCTCATTACAACACTTATTAACCAACAACTATCCTTACAACATCATTGATTAAGAAATCCACTTGAAACCCTAACCCTAGAATTCGAACCTCCTTCAATTCTTAGGGGGATTAATTCCTTCTTTGCATCAATCTTTAATTAAACTACTTCTAGGATCAATTATCCAACCAATTTAAGGATTAAAACATTCTAACTATAACCCCTAAATTTCGGTTCTTACCTAGAATTAGGATTCATGATTTTTCTTTCAATTTTAACCATGGAATTCAATCCCTTAAACATCTAATTGCATAATAACACTTAAATCAATTACTATACCAATATCCTCAAAATCGGTCCATACTAGAAAATTAAAGAAATGAATTCTAAATGGATAGAACAATAGAAGAGAAGATTACCTTGAGATTTAATAAAGGAAGGAAGGAAAATGATGGATGGTTGATGACTTAGAACTAAAATCCTTACAAAATACTTCAAGCTCTTCAATGGAGATTGAATGAAATGGAAGATGAAAGTGATGGAGGTGGTGGCGGTAAAGGGTGGTGGAGGGGGAGAGATTAAATCAACTAATGTAATAGTTTTATGCTTAGGTGTTACTTATTATAATATTTAGAACATTAGTAGAATGGTGAGTCATGAGGATATACTAATATAAAATCAAATATCTAAGTAATGTGTGTGTATGATGTCGGCTGCCACTTCAAATAATTTAGGAATATACGCGTTTTTTCGGCGCGATACGACGTTTCGGAAATCGATAGATGAAAAATGTATCTCGGCACATTATCGTCAAAATCCGATTCTACCATAAATTCCGATATATTTAACTTATTCGGAAAGTAATATTTAAAATCTAATTTCTGACAAAAACTCGGGACGTCACAGTCCGAGTTTCGTCCGGAAAAATCATAAAAACGAATTTTCTCGGGCGAGTTCGTATCGCGATTTCTTGAATGTAAAAATCAGACGGTTTTCCGTTCTGAGTTCTAGAACTAAAAAGTTATCGTACGCGATAACCCTAAATACAGTAGTCATCTAACTGACTTCCGTAATTTATTTTCGGAAACGGATTTCACCGTTGGTTTAAGAATTAAATTTTATAAACTTAGGCGTGCAAAGCCATTTTTATTATTAACTTTAAAATTTTAAGTCAGTACGAAATTTCTGGGGTATTACATCTACCCTCCTTGCGAAAATCTCGTCCCGAAATTTGCATACCTTCCGCAAAAAGATGAGGATATCTGTCCTTCATCTTCTCCTCGAGCTCCCATGTGGCTTCTTCTTGCCCGTGGTGGTTCCATAGCACTTTAACGATTGCTATCGATTTGGTTCTTAATTCTTGGACTTTCCTATCCAAAATCGATATCAACTTCTCTTTGTAGCTTAAGTCAGATTCAAGAACTACGTCTTGCTGACTAATGACGTGCTTAGGGTCATAAACGTATTTTCTCAATTAAGAAACGTGAAATACGTTGTGGACACTTCCTAGACTTGGCGGTAAGGCCAATCTATATGCGATGGGTCCTATCTTCTCGAGGATTTCATAAGGTCCTATGAACCTGGGTCTTAGTTTACCCTTAACTCCGAATCTAAGGATTCCTCTGGTCGGTGATATCTTAAGGAAAACTTTATCTCCTATTTCAAACTCAAGATTGGTTCGACGATCATCGGCATAAGACTTCTGTCGGCTCTGGGCTTCTTTCATCCTATCTCGTATCTGCCGAACGATCTCAATCATCTCATTTACTGCATCGGGGCCTAGGTTCTTTCTCTCACCTACTTCGTTCCAATAAAGTGGTGATCTACATTTCCTTCAATACAAAGCCTCATACGGCGCCATTCTTATCGTGGCCTGATAGCTGTTGTTGTAAGCGAATTCGACTAAGTGTAGGATTTCTTCCCAATTCGCGCCTCGATCCAATACCACTGTCCTTAGCATATCGACTAAAATTAGAATCGTCCTCTCTGACTGTCCATCTGTCTGTGGGTGAAACGCTGTACTGAAATTAAGCTCTGTCCCCAATTCTTTCTGCATCGTAATCCAAAATCTTGAGGTAAATTTGGCGTCTCTATTTGATATTATGACCTTCGGTACTCCATGCAGACGTACAATCTCTCTAACGTACAACTGAGCTAGTTTCTCTAATCCGTAGGTACTCTTAATCGGTAAGAAGTGTGCTGACTTCGTAAGTCTATCGATAATCACCCAAATAGTTGTGTTTTCTCTTCTTGACTTAGGCAAGCCTGTGACAAAGTCCATAGCTATGCCTTCCCATTTCCATTCTGGGACATCCAATGGTTGCAGCAATCCATACGGTCGTCTGCGTAAAACCTTAACTTGCTGAGATGCCAAACTTCTTTCTACAAATGAGGCAACGTCTCGTTTCATTCCATTCCACCAGAAGTTCCTTCTCAAATCTTGATACATTTTCGTACTTCCTGGGTGTGCTATATAAGGCGTATCGTGAGCCTCACTCAAGATTTCGTTCTTTAGTTTGTTGTCGTCATCAGGAATACAAATTCTGCCTTCATAAAGGATCGCATTGTCTGGTGCTTCGGAATACCCGTCTGGTTTCTCTATTCTTATCTTTAATCGAAGTTTTTCCATTGATTCATCCTTCCTCTGAGCATTGATGATTCTTTCTCTCAAATCTGGTGTAGCTTCTAATGCTGCTATCTGACTTGTTATCGTAGCTGGCGTGTCGAGCACTTTGATATTCATCTTCTCGAATTCTTGCACTAAAGTTTCTTCCTCTACAAAAAGGCATCCTAACTTCGTTGGAGCCTTGCGACTCAATGCGTCTGCTACCATGTTAGCCTTTCCGGGATGGTAGTTGATTCCGCAGTCGTAATCCTTAACTAGTTCGAGCCATCTCCTTTGTCTCATATTCAGTTCTTTCTGCTCGAAAAAGTACTTCAGACTCTTATGGTCACTGAATATCTCAACCCTTACACCATATAGATGGTGTCTCCAAATCTTTAACGCATGTACCACGGCTGCGAGTTCTAAGTCGTGGGTTGGATACTCAACTTCGTGAGGTCGAAGTTGTCGTGAAGCATAAGCTATCACTCGTCCATCTTGCATTAAGACACAACCTAATCCATTTTTTGAGGCGTCGGTGTAAACCACATACTCCTTGTTTGCGTCTGGAAGAGCTAATATTGGCGCTGTGGTTAGCTTTTCCTTAAGCGTTTGGAAACTCTTTTCACACTCATCCGTCCATTTAAATTTGGTATCCTTCCGAAGTAACTGCGTCATCGGGCGAGCGATCGTAGAAAATCCCTCAATAAACCTTCTGTAGTAGCCTGCCAAACCTAAGAAACTTCTGATCTCATTCGGACTCGTTGGTGATTTCCAGTTGTGCACTGCCTCTACCTTGGCTAGATCCACTTTGATTCCTTCCGTCGATACTATGTGTCCAAGGAACATTACATCCTTCAGCCAAAATTCTTATTTACTGAATTTGGCGTAGAGTTTTTCGGCTCTTAGTGTTTCCAACACTATCCGTAGATGTTCATCGTGCTCCTTTTCATCCTTAGAGTAAACGAGAATGTCGTCGATGAACACTAAAACGAATTTGTCCAAGTAAGGGTGGAAAACTCTATTCATAAGATCCATGAATACAGCTGGAGCGTTGGTTAAACCAAATGGCATTACTAGAAATTCGTAATGGCCATATCGGGTTCTAAAGGCGGTCTTCGGTACGTCTTCAGGTTTGATCTTCAGTTGATGGTACCCTGACCTTAAATCTATTTTGGAGAAGACTCCTGCACCTTTAAGCTGATCGAACAGATCCTCGATTCTTGGCAAAGGATATTTGTTCTTGAGTGTGATCTTGTTCAGTTCTCGATAATCTATACACATTCTCATTGATCCGTCCTTTTTCCTAACAAACAACACGGGTGCTCCCCAAGGTGAGACGCTTGGCCTGATGAAACTAAGGTCTAGCAATTCTTGTAACTGGATTTTGAGCTCTTTTAGTTCTTTCGGTGCCATCCTATATGGGGCTTTAGATTTGGGTGTTGCTCCTGGTTCCAAGTCGATCGTGAAATCTATATGACAATCTGGTGGCAATCCTGGTAACACTTCTAGAAAGAAGTCTTCATATTCATTCACAACTTTTACGTCTTGGATGGTCTTCTTGGTTCCTGGCTCCCTGACTAGGTACACAAGATAAGTTGTGGTACCTTTCTTCTTCATGAGTTTCGTGGCTTGAAGGGCTGATATAATTGGTACGCCTCTACCCATTGAGATTCCGTGGAATTCGGTTGGTTCTTTACCCAGGGGTTGAAAAGAGATTTTTCTCTCATTGCAGAGAATCGTGGCATAATTCTCTGACAACCAATCCATTCCTAGGATTATATCTACATCCCACATTATCATAACATTTAAGTTGTTCGCTTTAACCTTAAGAGTTCCGATTTCTAGTTCTAGGTTAGAGCAAACATGCGTGGAAGTAGTGATCTCTCCTGAAGGTGTAGTTACTCTCATAGAATGTGCAGCTCTTACAGGTCTGATGTCTAAGTTATCGGCACACGAGCCAGCAATGAAAGAATGCGATGCGCCAGTATCAAACAGTATCTTAATAGGGATGTTGTGTAGTTTTTCCATACCCGCTAGGTTACCTTTTCCCTTGTGCTGGCCACCCTGTTTGATAGCGCATGCCCTCACATTCTGTTGCTGCTGTGCATGCTGCTGGAACTGCTGTTGGTTCATTCGCGGCTGCTGCGACTGTGCTTGTATGGCTCTGAGAGGTATGGCTTGCAGCGGTTTCGGGCAATCTTTCATCATATGCCCCTTCTGTCCGCAGTTGAAACAGTTGGGGGTGCCTATCTGACAAACTCCGGGATGGGCTCTGTTGCACTTAGGGCAGACAGGAATAGTAACCCTCCCTGGGTTAGTTCCTCCCTGGTTGAAGTTTCGTTGCTGCCCTTGCGGCTGGTTCGGTTGACTGTTGCCCTTCCATGGTGCGTTCTGCTTATTTCCCTGAATAAACAACCCTGATTGGTTGTTTCCCTGCCACGGTCTTTTGTTGCTGTTGTTGTTGTGGTTATTGTTCTGACTAGGCTGCTGATAGCCCTGCTGAATGCCCCTTTTCTGATTACCCTGGTTGTTATAACTCTGTATGTAGCCTCCGCTACCTCCTCCATTCCACTTCCTCTTTCCCTGATAGTTGCTATTATTGTTGTTATAATAGCCTCGGTTCTGGTTCTATGCTGGGGCTGATGCAGTTGGTACAACTTTCTTCTCGTCAGGCACTACGGCCTTAATTTTCAATGCTCTTCCCAAAATGTCAGTGTAACCTAGTCCTCCATGACTAGCTAATGCGATCCCCAGTTCATGTCATAGTCCCCCTTTGAATTTCTTCGATAATTTCTCCTCGGTATCAACCTGAGTCGGCGCATACCTAGACAGCTCGCAAAACTTGGCGTCATACTCAGTTACGGTCAGCTTTCCTTGCTTCAAACTATAGAACTCAGCTTCCTTTGGAGCTCTATACCTCTTGGGTACGTACTTATCAAATAGTATTTCCTTGAATTCTTCCCACGTGAAACGAGCCAGCTGCTCTGCCGGTATCACCTTCTGCCTTGCTTCCCACCAATAATCTGCCGATTCAGTTAGTTGGAACGCGACACATAGCATTCTCTCCTCATCAGTACATCTGAGGAGTTTGAATATCTTCTCTGTAGATCTCACCCATAGCTCAGCATCGCTAGAGCTGCCCGTTCCATTAAACATCGGGGGGTTTCGTTTGAGGAACAAATCCTCAATATCCCTACGGGGTGGTGGTGGAGGTGGTGGTGATGGGGATGGTGATGGGGATGGTGATGGGGTATCATTCTGTTCGTGCTCTTGTTCTCTGTCGTTCTCTGGTTGACGTCTCCCACGTCCTCGAGGCCTCCCAGGTGCTCGACCTCTCCTATTGTTAACGTTTCTTGGCGGCATTTTCTTTGATCTAAATGAAATAGAAATTCTCATTAGTCCCTTCTGCTAATTACTCTTAGTACTTACTAACTTGTTTTCAACTTAATCAAGTTCGCGAGACGACATATCGAACGTAATTTCGATATTAACTTCGTAATCTTTTAACTTTCAAGTTAGACTTAAATTTCTCGTCACACGAATTTATTGACATTCTGATTTAATTACACGATTCATAGGAAATTTTTCTTGTGATTAAAAACCCTCTCATGGGTCATGTATATATATATACATCAAAAAGAATACTAATTCTGCCTCCAACGAAGACTTATACAAAAAGTTAGACTACTACTAGTCTAAACTAGGCTGACTGCCTACTATTTACCGGGTGCACTAACAAGCTGCATCTCCGTACTTACTAAAAGTACTAGAACGAAAACGATTCATAAAATTTCGTATCCGTTAGAGTACTACAAAAACTAGTTACTGATCCGACTATGTACAGGACAAAAGAACTACTACTACTACTATCATGCGTCTACGACGCTCTACTCAACAGACTACAGTCGAGTCGGAACTGCCCTCTACGGCCTGAAAACCCTAAGAGTCCTCCTCTGGGTCCTCTTCCGGATCCTCATTCGGGTCCTCCTCAGGATCCTCGTCCGGGTCCTCCTCCTCAGACTCTGAACCAAAGACGAGCTAGAGTGCCTCGTCCTCCCTCAGAGTAGAGCCGTCAGAAAGTGTAAGCCGAGGTGGTGACGGTGCCTCCGAAACTGTCTCCTCTAGGTCTGAAACAAGGTAGTCCTCACTGATCTCTACTGCATGCTTCGTCAGGGAAAGAAGGTGCTCTGGAACGGAACTGGAACCTGAACCCGACTCGTACTCCTCCCTAGAACGGACTCTGGATGGTCCCGCCTCTAACTGACCTCTGACTACGCCCCACTTCGCACAGATCTCCTCAAGCGGTGTCAGTGGAGATGGTAGCTCTAACATGGCGGCAAGCTCCACGTCAATCCCTCGGTACTCTGACTCTGCCCGAAACAATCCTGTCTCTAAAGGTCCTCTGACTCTAACACAAACGTCAGGTATAAATGGTGAAGATAATCCTAATAAAACGGTTGTCTCGGTGTCGATCTCTACGAATCCCGGTCCTGGGATCAACTCCTCGATCTGTGTACTAACTGGCGGTAACTGTGGTGTAACAGCGGGCTCCGCGTCCTCCTCTAACTGCTCTGACTCCACGTCAGACTCCTCACTCGGTACAAAGTCTGGTGGTATCTCCAACAAGGCGAAAAACTCTGGGTCCAAGTCTAGGTGCTCTTGCTCGGTCTCTGCTGGAAAGTGACTGTAGGGGAGATGCGACTCAAAAGGAACTGAAAGCATGAATCTGCTCTCAAAGAATCGCCTGTGTACATACAGGGCGAATCTCGTGTAGTTGCATGTCGGCTGTGTGTCGTCGCCGAAAACCCCAAGAAAGTACCACGCCACGCGGTGCGCCCAACCGCGCCACTCGTCCGATAAGTGCACAATCAGGTCGGATATCGCCTGACTCTCCGGAATCAAGTGCCGTACTGCATAATAAACCAACGAGAAGTTGCTCACTATCTGCCCCACATCCTCCTCACTGTAATCTGCCTCGAAATCATAATACTCGTCTTGTATCATATCTATTATGGTACGCTCGCACACAGCCAAGGACTGGCTCTTCCGAGCAGTAACGCGAGTCCTAGCCATCCTACAAAAGTTTTAAGGAAACACGGATCAGTAACAGGTAGGGAAATAACTTATCTCAACGAAATACTTAAATTACAAAATGAACATTCCTTATTCAATTGTAATATCACCACTTAAAACAACCCCTTATCACGACTTCTAGCAATTCAAGAAATTGCACTCAAACAACATATATATATATATATATATATATATATATATATATAATTAAAAATTTTAAGATTTTATTTCCATTCCTTATCTTACTATGTTCTTACTTCCTTACCTTAATTCTTTATTACTTTCTCAACAACATTTCTTAACGATTCTTACTTATTAAAACAAAGTACGTCCACTTTGTTCATGTTACTTATTCAAAAGTAACATCCATTTACGAAAGAAAAATTTGTCGTTTACGACTCTCGATACTCGTACTAGTCGTAGTCTTCGTTCAAAGACGAAATATGTAATAAATTCCAAAAGAAATGGAATATAACTTAAAGAATAACTTTCTGGAAACTAAGTTTCAGTTGTCGTCTCTAGAATCGGGCGATCGATGGAAAAATTTAATCAAGCTTCGTGCTTGACTCCTAATAATCTATACGATTTTCTTCGTAGAGTTCGATCAAGACGAACTCTACTGAAACACGAAACGAAAAGAAAACGGAATGACGTGACACGAAATGACGTCATTTACGTTACTTATTTCATTTGGCTTTGATTCCCTTTATTCTATCTTCATCGTCTCGTTCATATCTTTCTTAATTCGAAGCCGATGTTTCTCAAACGTCTAATCGTTTCTTCCGTTTACTAACACGATTTACCGAATCATTTTTATTTCATTTTCCTCGTAGGAAATTTTTTGTTTGGATTTTTAAAACAAAGATCGACTTTGCCGAATCTTTATTCATGTCACTTTACGCACGTGACATTCATCAGTAGAAGTCCTTCTCGTATTGGGGATCTCCTTTCGAAATCATTTCAAAATAACGTTTCTTAAAACGTCTAAGTTCTCGAAGATCCGGAAAGACCTTAGGTTTCAAATCTATGTTCTCATTGAACCGGGAAAAATCCCTAAATCCAACTATATTCTTGTGTCCAAATATTTTTCATAAGGAAAGAAATTATCGCGCAAATAATCACATAAAGTATACAATTTTACTTTCGCTATCATTGAAAAGTATTTTTGGCATCATCCTCTCTTTCTACTCATTGAATACTTATTCATAAATTTCTTATTTAAAAGAAATCACAACATTAAAATTCTTTCCTTTTCCTCGTTGAGTCGACGTAGCGGGAGGTTGAGTTGACATCTACATTCTCAATCTTAGTGTCATAGCCTAACTCCTATCTTTTACTTGAAAGAAGACTCTAATCTAGAGTATATACAAATACTCCATCCTATGACTCGAAAGAAGACTCGATATAGAGTACGAACGAATACTCTATATTATTACTCGAAGGAAGACTTGTATACAAATACCACTATGTGGCATTACTAGAAGGAATGACTCATACTAGAAAAGAATGACTCGTAACCAGAGCAGGAAACGAACCCCTGCTCTGATACCACTCTGTGGTATCACTAAAAAGAATGACTCAGACTAGAAGATTGACTCATAACCAGCGCAGGAAACGAACCTCTGCTCTGATACCACTCTGTCACAGCCCCAAATCCGAGGGACGGCAGAAGCCAGGGTGCGACTGGGATTGGATTAAAGAAGCGGGGAAGAAGGGGACTGACTGAATAAACATACATAAAAGACATCATACATTCAATGAACAAGACTTTACTATTAAAAAGGAGGAGTTAATCACGAAGGATTACTCGACAGAAAGTACTCGAAAGCATCTAAGTTAAAGATTACAGACTTAAACTACAGTGATTCACCAAATGTACATAACGTCAAAAAGGTCTAGAGTTTTGCAGCGGAAAGTAGGTTATAAGCTAAAGCTTTCCTAACAACTCGACTCAACTTCAACCATTGCCGCTCTCGTCGCTTCAACCTGCACATTTAGAAATATATGCAGGGCTAAGTACAAAAGTACTTAGTGGGCACGTTGCCGAAAACATAATCATAAGTAGAGATAATCTGGCATTTCATAATTTGTAGCACATCGGGTTTTATTAAAAATAGCCCGTGTCTACTAAAACATTTTCTGACTCATTTTCATAATTTGGCTTGATCAAGCACTTTTCATAGATGTTACGTTCAAATCTTGACCAATTCTCATTAACCGTGGCTGGTTACCCCTCAACAGGATACCACATACACCACAGGTTACAAAGTGCACAAACCTTGGAAAGCATATAGCTAACTCAAAGTCGATCGATAGTTAACACCTAATGGTTAACTCATAAAATCTGAAAAACACGAATGTTAACTCAGATAGGTACAAGAGAACTCACATAAAACATAAAACAGTTTATGCCATAATTATCACTTTGAAAACACGATTATCAAAGCGATAAAGAAAAGGTTTTCGAGCATTACTCGTTTTGATTCATATATAAAAGCCCACCTCAGCGTTTACAGAACTAAAGTACGAGCTTCTGTTCTCCTGATCTTCCGTCCTTTCCTTACTGTTGACTTCCTCCTTCATCGTAAAATAATCATACTTTAAACTCGATCGCATAAGATAATCGAAAACGAAATTCGATTAAGACTTAGTCTTTTTGATTCTTTAGGCATTTGCACGCTACTAGTTTCTTTTTAATTAAACGGGAACGAGACTTGAACAAATCTCGTTTAGAACTCAAAAGGTTTTTTACTCGACTCTTAGGTCAGTAGAGAGGATATTCGTCAACTCGTTACGAATTAAAAGATTAAAAGGAACTAAGATAGAAAGGAATCAACTTAGGAAATTAAGTTCTGAAAATTCACTGCGCATTACAGTAGTTCTGGGGATTGCCCAGAACAGAGCAATTGGAAACAGGGGAAAAGCCCTATACCTTTAGAACGCCATGGAAGTCTAGTTTACGCTCCAATTTACGGATCTCAAATCTGATAAATGAGCTAAAAGATATTACAGTTTTCGGAAAGGGTCGCAAAACTGCCGCGGCTAACCCTAGTTGCTCGATAGAATCGACGTATGACTTCCTAGGCTCGTTCTATGTAATCGAACCTACATTTTCACGATTTTAGCACTTCAAGGCAGTCAACACGTACTCCCGTACGTGAAGAACTCCTTTCCATCGTTCGTCTATTAGCACGACGTTCTAAACATCGGCTTTCAAACTATCAAGTACTATACCAAAATAAGTTAACATTTCTCGATTCTAGTTCTCGGTTATAACTACAACTCGTCTATAATAATCCGGATGCTCATGTCGTCAACTACAAAGTCATTCCTTAATCCATAACGAGCATTATTATCTAGTTAGAATCCTTAATTGACTTTTTGATTATTACTTACGTTCAATTGATCGTCTCTTACGAAATTTCCAAAGTTAACGGAATTCATTCATTTTCTACAACATTTATCATCATCCAACGTAGATCATTATTACGCATATCATTACCTCAAATCATTAACCAATTTCAACTTAATTGGGATTCTTTGTCTCTTACAAATTCTATAATAATTCTAGATAAATTCCAAATAATTTCTATTATCAACTAACATCATAAGAAGCATTAATTCATAATTATATCATCAACTAAAACAAGCTATATGAAACCCCCAATTTCCTCATAAAAATCGGTATTAATAAAATTATTAGGGGAGTAGTTTTCTTCTCTAATTCATTCCATTAATTCACTTACAAGCTCATTACAACACTTATTAACCAACAACTATCCTTACAACATCATTGATTAAGAAATCCACTTGAAACCCTAACCCTAGAATTCGAACCTCCTTCAATTTTTAAGGGGATTAATTCCTTCTTTGCATCAATCTTTAATTAAACTACTTCTAGGATCAATTATCCAACCAATTTAAGGATTAAAACATTCTAACTATAACCCCTAAATTCCGATTCTTACCTAGACTTAGGATTCATGATTTTTCTTTCAATTTTAACCATGGAATTAAATCCCTTAAACATCTAATTGCATAATAACACTTAAATCAATTACTATACCAATATCCTCAAAATCGGTCTGTTGGGAAATTTATTAGTATAAGTTTTGATGAATTCCAAAATCGACTGACCCAACCGAGTAGATGTTGCCAGAACCTAATGTTAGAATTTAGGCTCGCTGTTTGAGCAAAGTTATGATTTTATCTTTACAGGTCTCCAGCTGAAGATGGCAACAAGGCGTCACTCAGACAGAACATCAGTTGTGAAGAAAGACAACTGAGAGTTCATATATGTTCAGATGCAAACAAGGGGAAGTCTTCAGAACTTCAGTTGTGAAGGAAACCAACTGAGGGTTTGTCAGATGAGAAGCAGTAGAGAGGAAGAGAACATCAGATCATCTGAAGGTTCAAACCCAACTGAGTAAATACAGGGAAGACCACTGAGTGTTCAGTTTCAGAACCTTAGTTGTAGAACTCAAACAAGAAGATCAACTACTTGAAGTTCAAAGTCAGCTGAGAGTCCAACAGTTCAGAACATCAGCTGAAGACCACTCAGATGAAGATCAAGACTTTCAACCGACGAACCGAGGTTGACTGTCAGAAAGGTTAAGATTTGAATTTTAAAAAGGAAGTCACATGAGGGTTTGACCGTTCAGTCATTACCCCATCTGGCCCAACACAAGACTGTCTCAGATGGAAAGCAGAAGAGCACAGATGCCATATCGGGAAAGTCTACAGAGATAAGAGACAAGCCATCGCTATCAAATGATCAGAGATCGACAGCTCCTCCAACGGCTAGTTGATTCTCTCCGCCTATAAATAGAGGCATTCTCTCATTCGAGAGATATAAGAGACAGACTGAAGCAAGAGAGAAAAGTGCAATCACAAGAGAATCAAGCGAAAGAAAAATCTGCTAAAATCCTATTCTAAGAACATCAGCAGCTGAGAGTTCAAGAGTGATAGAACATTAGTAGCTGAGGGTTCATAGAGTGAAAATCTGTCTTAGATCTTAGTTTGAGTGTTTATTCGTTCAAGCCTTAGATCCAGCTCTCATTCGTGATCGAGCTGTAGTTGGAAATCCCACCCACACTCACACCCTAAAAAGTGTGCTAGGACCTTACTCTTCCTGCAATTAAGTAGTCAGGTCGTCAAGTACCCGCAAACTTGACATAGGCTGTTTAGTGCCCGGAAACTAATCTGTAAGGTCGATAAGTACCTGCAAACTTATCCTTAACGGTTGCTCAGCCCACGTAAGCTGAGTGGTTCTGTCCAGAAGAACTTGGACTGAGGTGTGAGGATTCACATCTCCCCGTAGACGTAGGAGGGTTATCTCCGAACTACGTTAAATCATGTGTGTCTGTGTTTGTTTTTTATTCAGTTGCTTTTGCATTTTTATCTGATCAATCTAACCGACATACAAATCTCATTTGCATTTTTTCAACCGAGCTGTTTTGGTTCTTGACCATCCGAGCTGTTTTGCGTGAGTTGTTTTTAACGAGTTTATTTTTCCACCACATTCCGCACAGCCTCACTCGTCCAGCTGAGGTCGCTTACTCAGCTGTGAGATTCCAACTGAGTCCTTTTTGCTCAGTTGAAGTGATTTTTCAGGTTTAAGTTTTTAAATCCTAACTGGTGTATTCCCCCCCCCCCCTCCATACACCAGTAACTTGTTTCGGGACCATCAAGTGGTATCAGAGCAGTGGTTCAAAAGACTGCTGACTCTGTTTCACGAGGTGTGAATTCGAGAATTTTTCTTCAGTGGTCATCTGAACAGATCTTTTCACGCTAGTGCATACTTGCTCGCATTTTTGTCCTGCTTTTGTTTGTACAGATGGACGTCAACGACAAGATCGTCGTCATGTTCTCTGTAGTCAATTATACATCATGGAGAACTCGAATGAAGAAGGTCCTTCTGTCAAAGCATCATAGGATGCAACAAGTTCTCACTTCTGGACCAATCGTCATAAAAGATAGAATACTTCGCACTCCCACAAATCCCAACGATGGAGACGCAGTGGTGGAGTATGTGGAAAAACAGCCAGAAGACTACTCTCCAGAAGAGGCCAAGGTGAGCCAGCTGGATATCTGGGCTCAGAGCACAATAATGTCCACGGTTGGACAAGATTATCTGCCCTAGATAGAGGAGTGTGAGACTGCAAAATAGATGTGTGACATCCTGGCTTCGCTAAGTGAAGGAAGCGACGAGACGAAGGAAAACAAGTTCTCACATGCATGTCAAGATTTCGACAACTTCAGTCTACGACCTAATGAGACTATCGATCAGCTAGAGCTCCGGTTTATGGACATCATCAGAAGAATCCAGTCCATTCGGAAAGGAAAATACACTCTAAGAGAAATAAACCTCAAAGTGTTACAAGCTCTACCGGCTGAGTGGGATACTTACACAAATATCCACGAGAGCCGAGCTGACCTTGGTGAAATGGGAACTGAAAGATTGTTCTCAATCTTGAAAGGAAATGAGTATAAGGTCAACAGAAGGAGACCGCAGCCATCAGGTCAGACAAATAGAATTGAGGATGTTGGCTCGGCATCAAAGTCAGTTGCCCTCCGAGCTGATTACTCAAAGTCGAGATCGTCAAGGCCAACCAGATCGGCTGACACGACTGCAAAGGAGCCGAGCAGAGAGGAACTGCAACAGAACATTGCAGCGTTGTCAAAGAAACTAGCCGACATGGACACTCGGTTCGGCAAATATAAACGTTTCTATAAATCAAACCGAACTCGAGACAGTTCGAAGCCAGTCACCAATGGTTGCTTCGAATGTGGCAAGGAAGGACACTTCAAAGCTGACTGCCCAGAACTCTCAAAGAAGGAAAGAGAAGCACTGAGGGCCAAGCAAACTGCAAAGAACAAGGCCATGGTAGCTGAAGAGGCAGCTGACGATATGGACATCTTCACAGACACTGAAGATGAGGATGAACTGGCCTCTACCAACAAAGTCATCAGTCCGGATCAATGCCTCATGGCACTTGGAACCGACCAAGATGATATTGAGGTACAATCTAATCCTGTTCGCTTAAATTCTTCCAATACTTCTAACCTGCAGGAATCTCTGAGCTATGAGTTGGAACCCTCCTGGAATGATTTTCAAGAACTCAGTGAGGAACTGCATCAGCAGTCAGTTGAGTTTAAGAGTCTTCAAGCTCAGTTCGCCAAGCTTTAAGATTCCTTAACCGAAAAAGAGGATCTGATTACGAGCCAAACTCAGGAGATTGAGAATCTCAAAAGTCAACTGATCGAGGCTAAGGCTCCAGCTGATGAGGAGTTGACAAAGCAAAACAAAGAACAGCAAGATCAGTTGAAAAATCAAGATGCTCAGATCGAACAGCTGATAAAGAAGTCAGATGGACAAACCGAGCAGATAGTTGTACTCGTCAAGGAGTTGCAAACTGAGAAGGACAATCTAATCAAGCTGTATCAGTCATCCAAGATCATCGAAAACCTTTTAAATTACAGCAGACAGATGGATGACGTGTCAGGACTCGGTTATGATGTTGTCAAGGATACTGGGATTCCACCAGCAACCTTCATCAAACCAGTAGAAGTCACAGCTGTCGAGCCAGACATAGCTGAGTCTCCAGAAGCTAATTCAACCTCCACCTCTCAACAAGTTTAAAAGACCAATAAAATTACAACTGAGAAGGGAAAAGGAGTAGCTGATGTAAGACAGAATGTTCCATCGGTTGAGGTATCAACCGAGGAGGAATATTCCAAAAGTCAGAAGAGGAATCAGAGGTGTCGAAGGCACAACCGCAACCGATCTCAGAACCAGAACCGACCTCTGCATCAACCTCAAAGTCAACGTCAGAAGGAATGGAACCGACCTCATAACAGACCTGGGCTCAATCATCTGAATCAACAGCGGTTCCAACATCGGTTCGACCAAAGGTTCCAACCTAGTCAACCAATGAGGAACTGGTCAAACAACTGGAGATATTCATGCCATAATATTAATCATCAACAGGGCATGAACAGCTACAGACAACCCTCATGAAGTTGGAATCATAATCAGCCACAAAGATTCCAACAGGGCGTCCGACCTTACAGACAAACTCAACAGGATAAGAATCGCCATCAAAATAGGGGGAAAGCCTCACCTCCTAAAGCCCAACATGGGAGAAATCCATCTCCTCCCAAGAAACAGAGCATCATTTCTAACAACAAGCCTAAGGATAACCGAGGTGTTGTTATAATTGATGAAAATGGGCAAATCATTTGGAATGACAAGGCTATTCGAGTTTATCGGGAAAAGCGACGCACAGTTTCAGCGGGAACTGGTTCTAACCCTCCAGGACCCAACTGAAATTGGGAACCCAAGCGAGTTTCTCTTTGCAGGTGCAGGAGAAACAGCTGAGGAAGAAGAAGGCGTCTGCTACAATGTGGGTGATAGATAGTGGATGCTCGAAACACATGACAAATCTGAAGGATTTGCTTGGAAGTTTCGTGGAGAAAGAAGGTCCATCAGTTACTTTTGGTGATAACTCAAAAGGTTATACCAGAGGTTACGGTACCCTTGAAACCAATCATGTTTCAATTTCTAATGTCTCTTATGTTGATGGATTGAAGCATAACCTGCTCTCCATCAGCCAATTCTATGATAATGGTTTCTCTGTCAAGTTTGATGCACAGGGTTGCAGAGTTAAAGATATCGGATCAAAGCAGGTGATATTGTTGGGAAATCGATCTCCAACAGGGAATGTATACTACGCTGACTGGAACAGCAGCCTCCCTGACACTTGCCTGTTATCAAAGAGCAGTTCGGATGTGAGCTGGCTGTAGCACAAAAGGCTCAACCATCTGAACTTCAAGACGATGAACCGACACGCCAGACAAGAACATGCAAGAGGCATACCTAACCGAATGTTTTCAACAACACACATCTGCAGTGCATGCCAGCTGGGAAAGCTCGCTAGAACCTCCTTCCGGTTGAAGTCCACTCCCTCAACCGACCGAGTGTTACAGCTGATCCATATGGATCTCTTCGGACCAGTTACACCAAAAAGCATTAATGGCAACGAATATACATTGGTTGTAACTGATGATTACTCGAGGTATACGTGGACCATCTTCATGCGCCACAAGAGTGAGACCCGAGATGAGCTGCCCAAGCTGATGGATCGGATATCGAACCAACAAGAGATGAAGATCATATCCATCCGATCAGATCGTGGAACGGAGTTTCTAAATGAAACCATCATTGAGTATTACGAAAAGAATGGCATAACCCATCAGACATCAGCCGCGCGTGCTCCACAACAGAATGGCATAGCTGAGCGAAGAAATAGAACTCTGAAGGATGCAGCCACATCAATGTTAGCGAGCTCAGCACTGCCAAAGAGATTTTGGGCTGAAGCGATCACCACAGCATGCTACACTCAGAATCGATCTCTTCTCACCAAGCGGTTGGGAAAGACGCCCTACGAGCTGTGGAGACGCAGAAAGCCAGATATTTCTTATTTTCGTGTTTTTGGATCTAAGTGTTATATTCACAACAATAGGAAGACTCAGTTGAAAACCTTTGATGCCAAAGCTTCGAAGGGCATATTTCTTGGATATGCAGCTCGGATCAAGGCATATAGAGTTTTCAACAACAGCTCTCATGTTGTGGAAATAACATCTCATGTTAGTTTTGATGAATCTACCTTTGAGTGCAGGGAACAGGTAAAGGAACAACACGCGGATCCAGCTGTTCTACCAGTTCTCACCAGATCGCAAGCACTTCGGGAAAAGAACCGAGCTGAACCACTGGTTTGGGCAACTGAGGATGAGGATCCATACTCCTCTGAAGATGAATGCAAAGACCTCAGCTCATCCCAAGGGGCAACTTCAGCTGATGCTCCACCAACTGCATCAGCATCCGATGCCCAACCGAGCTTAGTTCAAACTACTATCAATGTTGAGAATCCAGACTCAACAGCTGATCAATTACCAGCTCTGAAGTAACCAACTCAGATTTCTGAACAGCCACAGTTGGAAGAAGAAGGAAGACGCAACCAAAGATGGTATGAAGTTCATTCCACCAACGACATCATCGGAGATCCAACCGAGGGTGTGCGCACACGGAGCAGAGTTGCAAATCCAGAATCAACCGAGAAAGATTCCAACACATATGCCCAAAATGCTGAAGAATTGGCAGTTCTAGAAGAGTTCGAGCAAGCTGGAGATGTTGCCATGATTTCTTGCTTTGTAGCTGATGTGCCAGAATCAAAGAATGTTGGGGAAGCTCTCAACTGTGTCCACTGGACAACAGCCATGCAAGAAGAATTGAATGAGTTTCTACGCAACTGTGTATGGAAGTTGGTAGAAAGACCAAATGGTGTCAAGGTGATTGGATAGAAGTGGATTTTCAAAAACAAGAGAGACGCCATTGGATTCATTGTGAGGAATAAAGCAAGGTTGGTAGCTCAAGGATACTGACTTTGAAGATTCCTTTGACTTTGACTTTGACTTTGAAGATTCCTTTGCACCAGTTGCAAGGCTGGAAGCCATCCGGATCTTTCTAGCTTATGCCGCACATCACAAGTTCAAAGTATATCAGATGGATGTGAAGTGTGCATTCCTCAATGGAGATATCAAAGAAGATGTATATGTTGAACAGCCTCCTGGTTTTGAGACTGGAGATGGAAGAGTGTACAAGCTGAAGAAAGCTATCTATGGTCTAAAGCAAGCGCCAAGGGCATGGTATGACACTCTTTGTGGATTTCTTCTGAACTCGGGGTTCAAACGAGGTTCAGTTGATAAAACTCTGTTCACCATCAAAGTTGAAGAAGATATACTTGTTGTGCAAATTTATGTCGATGACATCATTTTCGGCTCCAAGTCGGAGGAGCTGTGCAAGAAATTCTCCGATCTTATGAAGGAGAAGTTCGAGATGTCACTGATGGGCGAGATGAATTATTTCCTTGGATTACAAGTGAAGCAGTCACCTGAAGGGAATTTCATCAACCAGTCCAAGTATATAAAGGAGCTCATCACCAAGTTCGGATTGCAGACAAGTAAGACAACAAAGATCCCTATGAATACGAACTGGAAGATCGAACCAGGAGCTAAGGGAAAGCTCGTTGATGCCAGCAAGTATAGAGGGATCATCGGTTCGCTGCTCTACCTAACTGCCAGCCGACCAGACATTTCATACGCAGTTGGAGTGTGTGCTCGTTTTCAAGTCCAACCAAGAGAAGCACACATGTTGGCAGCGAAGAACATCATTAAGTATCTGAAGGGAACTGTCAATGTTGGATTGTGGTACCCAACTGATGACAATATCCAGCTAACTGGATACTCAGATGCTGACCTAGCAGGAGATCGGTTGGACAGGAAGTCTACTTCTGGACACTGTTAGTTCATGGGAAGCAAGCTGGTTTCATGGTTCTCCAAGAAACAAGCGTGTGTTGCTACTTCGACAACCGAGTCAGAGTATATGGCTGCCGGAAGCTGTTGCATGCAAGTATTGTGGCTGAAGCAGCAGCTGAGAGATTATGAAGTCTCAACTGGACAGGTTCCCATTCATTGTGATAGCTCGAGTGCCATAGCTATCTCTCTGAACCCTGTTCACCACTCTCGGACTAAGCATATCGATATTCGTCATCATTTCATCCGAGATCATATTGAGAAGAAGGATGTGACCATGGAGAAGATCCCAACTGAGATTCAGAGAGCTGACATATTCACCAAACCTCTTCCTGAAGCCCGATTCAAGATGCTATGTGATCTTCTAGGACTCTTGGATCCAAGCTAAAAACTCATCCGAGCAGAAGAGTCATCCGAGCAGAAGAGTCATCCAAGCTGATCAGGATTCATCCGAGCTGAAGAGTCGGATATCGACTTAAGGTGGAAGCTCAAATAAAAGGGGGAATCTCAGATGCGAACTGCCAACTGAAAACATCAAACGTCAGCTGAACAGACGAACTCGAGTCAGCTGATGGTATGCGGCAACTGAGGAGCACAACTGAGGTATACAGCTGATATCGACATCAGCTGCCAGGTATCATTTATGACTAAAGGTGTTATGATATTAAATGAGAATGTTTGAAATAAATTCAAACATTCCTGAACATGTAAGCTAGACTAACCAAGCCATCATGTCGCATTTAATGTAAAGTCTGGCTGAACACCTATAGCCTTACTTTATAGTGCGACTGGGCTGACACCCTAAACTATTCACCTTCTCACTCGCGCGCGTGGTTTATCAGTCAAAATTACCCAACAGTCGCGAAATCACAGCCGTTGTTAAATACGCGCGATTTAACCCTAGCCGTTGATTTTATCCGAGTCAAAGATTATATAATACGGCAATTCAGGAAGTGATCCTTACCTTCTCTTTTCGTGCATATCTTTACTCACTATTCATCATCTTCTCAAATCTTATTTCGCCATTTTCAGTAAAGTCTTTTCCCTCGTCTTTGCATATATATCTACTCGAGATGGCGCCCAAATCCAAAGCCTCTAAGAAGATGGTCTCCGCAGAGCCTGCTACGTTCCAGGAATCGTTCGACCTCGTGATGTCGAAGATTCATTTCGAACAGATTTTATCCAGAGCGGCTATCTCCTTGCCTGAGCTCGCTTCTGTCGCCGCCATTCTCTCCGACCACCATCTGCTTGACTGGGCAACCCTCTCTCTGTCCCTATTGCTCAGGAAGCAGGTCGTACATTTCTACCGGAATCTGCAGCGTGTTGCAGAAGATGGGCTTGTCACGATCATCCCGTGCAAGCAACGCCACAGAACCTCCCGAATAGTAGAAGACACCGTCGTGGAGATAAAGGTATCCAAGGAGCTGGAGAAGCTCATCCCCAGAAACCGCGAAGCCACAGATGTGGTGGGAAACTTCTCTGACAAGGAAGCTGATGCCTTCCTTCAAACCATCCTTCTTGTTCCCGAGCCGTTGAAGGGGAGCATGCAAAGGACGAAGCTGAAGCCGGCGCACCGAGTGCTTTTCGACGTGATTTCCAAATGCGCCTTCGCATATGGAGGAGCCTTCGGCGACATCAGCAGGCCAAAGCTCAAGCAACAGAAGGCCCTGGAGGAACAGCACCAGGTCGACTGGCTGGGCTATGTTGAAAGTCAGCTGATGATGGAGAAGCAGAAAATCTCCGAGACAACAGCTGAATCCGGAGAACTGCTGTTAAGTGTCAAGGGGACACTCAACTTTGGAACAAAGATTTCTGCCCTCATCCTCCAAGCCACACAGGGACTGCCGCTGACATGGGAAGGCAGTGAGGACACGCCGTTCAATAAGCTGACGTTGTTCCCCACAGCCAAGAAGGCAAGGGACGTTGTGGAGGCTGTCTACACCCCCAAGGGTGCCCCCAAGCCAGCTGTGGAGTCAGCAGCTCGCCGCCCTTCGAGGACCAAGCCGGCGAAGCGCCAGCTGGAGGAGGTAGCTGAGGAGGAAGAAGACGAAGAAGAGGAAGAGGAGGAACCTCTGCAGAAGAGGCCCAGGATCAGGATCGTTCAGCCAGCGGCTCAACCATCTACAATAATTCCAGTGGTGGTCAAGCCAGCTGAGGCGAAGGAGTCAACCGAATCCAGCCAATCGGTTGACCCAGCTGGATTCATTCTTCAGCCGCGTCAGGAGAAAGCTGCTGAAGACGTAGAAATTCAAGTGGAGGATTCCAGCTCCTCCTCAGATGACTCTTCTTCATCTGAGGAGTCCTACGACAGTCAAACTGGAGCTGATGCCAGCCAGGTAAACCCACCTGTGACTGAAGAAACCCTCCTGTCAGCCAACTCTCCATCCAAAGAGGATCCAGTTCTCTCAACTGGTCCTCAGTCAGATATTCCGAGCCTCTCGCTCAATGCCAACGTTGTGACCATTCCTTTGGCCAATGTTGATGAAACCATCGAACCCGTAACCTTCGATATTGACCCCCCTCAGATCAATGAAGAAGCCAACCACCAGGCGATCCTGGCTGAATATGAAGGAAGACTCAGCTACTGGTTCCGAAAGCTGATTGGCATGTTCCCCGAGGCAGCCGCGATGCCCATATTTACTGTTTTCGGGACGGAACTGCTCTACCAATTCAGCGTCATATTCAGCTATTGGTACGTGAAGGAGGAGACCCTCAGAATCCATGGTTGGGACAGGTTGAAGGTCGAAGAGTCCAACCTGAGGGAGTACTTAGATTATCAAAACCTGGGGGTGGCATACAACCAGGGAGCTGTGCAACAATCCTGGAGCTGTTCACTTTCTTGATGACATGCTAGCCAAGAATGCCTCCTGCATGGACGACGTCGACGCAGCTGATGAGGCGGCCAAGAGAGAAGAAGACAAGCTCAAGGCCTACCTCACCAGCCGATCTGCCATGGTTGTCTCGGAGCCTGCTGCCCAGCCACAACCACAACTTCTGCCCGGACCCTCCGATCAGCCAGCTCTCTCAACCGACGCCATCTGCGAGTTGATCTCGGAGAGGGTCAACCAGCTGAGGCAGGAGATGCTGTCCAAGATCCAGCTGAGCAAGGTGGAGGAAGCTGACAGGATGCAGCAACTGATGGCAGAAAATGCCAACTTGAAGAATCAGCTGGAACACCTCTCCTCCTGTCTACAGCACCAGTTCGAAGACCTCTCCACTTCTTCCAGCTCGGAGGTCTCAGCTCTAAGGAAGGCCGTTCAGAGCCTCAGCTCGGATTTCAATGTGTTCAAGACCGTTGCTGAATCTGACCTCGCAAAGTCCCAGCAGACTCAGGACCAGGAGTGGATGTCTCAGTTCGCCTCTTTCCGAGCTGAGTTCGTCTCTCTCCATAAAGAGGTCTCTGCGACCATTGCAGCTGTGCAGCGAGCTGAGCAGGAGCGCCAAGACTTGGAGTTGGCCAAGAAGGTAGCTGAGAAGGATGCTGTTGACGAACTGTTTTCCCGAGTTCAACAGGCTGAAGCCAAGTTGACCTCCCTGGATGGCACTGTCGCCACCCTTTTGGATGATGCCAAAAAGGGGGAAGATAAGGAGCCAGCAGCTGGGGAAGACAAGGAGCTAGCAGCTGTTGCTGGACGAGGGAAAAGTGTTCTCCAGCAAGCTGAAGGGGAAGGAATGCTAGCTGAAGGAGCTGAAGGATCGCAGCCCGAACTGGAAATCTCCTACGACCTCGTAGCCGAGCTTACGGCCGAGCTCGATGCAGAACTTGACGGGATATCTGTTGAAGACTGCATTGAAGCTGCCAAAGCTATGGGGGAGTTAAAGGAGAAGTACTTGAATCCCTCCTGGATCAAGAAGTTCGCTGCCGATCAGGCCAAGAAGGTGGCCAAGTTCGAGAAGGAGCTCACCAAGGTGGAAAAGAACGTCGACAGGAATAAAGCCAGCCGGAGTGTGCGAAGAATCAACAAGCACCAGATGAAGGCTGAGGCTAGGAAGTCGACGCGCCAACTGCAGAAGGATGCTCCGCTCCCGTCTCGGTATCCACATGTTGACAAGTGGATGAATGCTGAGTGGAACGATGACTGGGAGCAGTTCAAGCATGAGTTTGTCAATGACTTTTACTACAGGAAAGTCTACTCGACTGAAGATCCAAGGCAAGCCTTCAAGGAAGCCCTGTGGAAACTCAAATCTGGAGACCCTGGAATGTTTAGTCAGTTCAAGCGAGCTATGCTGAATGCTCAGCTTGATCCCAACACCGTTCCAGTTCCGAAGATGTGCAGGTACCGCCCTCCGATGATCAAAGGCACGAGCACGCCAAATAGAAATACGATCATGGCTGAGGCAAGGCAAGTCTGCAAGGAACACGGCGTCAACACTGGGATCGAGTCGGAGGCGAAGAAGGAGATCTTTAACCGTATCTTCAGCAAGTACGGTCAACAGTATTTTTGAGCTGTCAAAGTTTTTGAGCTGATGAAGTTTTTGGATGTTGTAGTTTTTGAAGCAACTGTTGTATCTTTATCTGTTTTGTGCTTAACCTTGTAACCTTCAGTTGTAACAAAAACTTCAAAGTATATAATACGATTCACCTTGATGAACAATTCCTCATTGTCCAAGCTCTGAATCACAAAGTCTTTCAATATCATGTTATAACTGTTCTAACCCTTTGATGTTTTATCTTATAGACTGTCTAGAATTTCTGCTGAAGATTTTAGATAAGTTAGTGTGTTTTAGATCAATAGTGGTTTAAAGTTGTAAGTGGTTTTGGCATCATCAAAAAGGGGGAAATTGTTGGGAAATTTATTAGTATAAGTTTTGATGAATTCCAAAACCGACTGACCCCAACCGAGTAGATGTTGCCAGAACCTAATGTTAGAATTTAGGCTCGCTGTTTGAGCAAAGTTATGATTTTATCTTTACAGGTCTCCAGCTGAAGATGGCAACAAGGCGTCACTCAGACAGAACATCAGTTGTGAAGAAAGACAACTGAGAGTTCATATATGTTCAGATGCAAACAAGGGGAAGTCTTCAGAACATCAGTTGTGAAGGAAACCAACTGAGGGTTTGTCAGATGAGAAGCAGTAGAGAGGAAGAGAACATCAGATCATCTGAAGGTTCAAACCCAACTGAGTAAATACAGGGAAGACAACTGCTTGAAGTTCAAAGTCAGCTGAGAGTCCAACAGTTCAGAACATCAGCTGAAGACCACTTAGATGAAGATCAAGACTTTCAACCGACGAACCGAGGTTGACTGTCAGAAAGGTTAAGATTTGAATTTCAAAAAGGAAGTCACATGAGGGTTTGACCGTTCAGTCATTACTTCATCTGGCCCAACACAAGGCTGTCTCAGATGGAAAGCAGAAGAGCACAGATGCCATATCGGGAAAGTCTGCAGAGATAAGAGACAAGCCATCGCTATTAAACGATCAGAGATCAACAGCTCCTCCAACGGCTAGTTGATTCTCTCCGCCTATAAATAGAGGCATTCTCTCATTCGAGAGATATAAGAGACAGACTGAAGCAAGAGAGAAAAGTGCAATCACAAGAGAATCAAGCGAAAGAAAAATCTGCTAAAATCCTATTCTAAGAACATCAGCAGTTGAGAGTTCAAGAGTGATAGAACATTAGTAGCTGAGGGTTCATAGAGTAAAAATCTGTCTTAGATCTTAGTTTGAGTGTTTATTCGTTCAAGCCTTAGATCCAGCTCTCATTCGTGATCGAGCTGTAGTTGGAAATCCCACCCACACTCACACCCTAAAAAGTGTGCTAGGACCTTACTCTTCCTGCAATTGAGTAGTCAGGTCGTCAAGTACCCGCAAACTTGACATAGGCTGTTTAGTGCCCGGAAACTAATCTGTAAGGTCGATAAGTACCCGCAAACTTATCCTTAACGGTTGCTCAGCCCGCGTAAGCTGAGTGGTTCTGTCCAGAAGAACTTGGACTGAGGTGTGAGGATTCACATCTCCCCGTGGACGTAGGAGGGTTATCTCCGAACCACATTAAATCCTGTGTGTCTGTGTTTGTTTTTTATTCAGTTGCTTTTGCATTTTTATCTGATCAATCTAACCGACATACAAATCTCATTTGCATTTTTTCAACCGAGCTGTTTTGGTTCTTGACCATCCGAGCTGTTTTGCGTGAGTTGTTTTTAACGAGTTTATTTTTCCACCAAATTTCGCACAGCCTCACTCGTCCAGCTGAGGTTGCTTACTCAGCTGTGAGATTCCAACTGAGTCCTTTTTGCTCAGTTGAAGTGATTTTTCAGGTTTAAGTTTTTAAATCCTAACTGGTGTATTCCCCCCTCCCCCATACACCAGTAACTCGTTTCGGGACCATCACGGTCCATACTAGAAAATTAAAGAAATGAATTCTAAATGGATAGAACAATAGAAGAGAAGATTACTTTGAGATTTAATAAAGGAAGGAAGGAAAATGATTGATGGTTGATGACTTAGAAGAAAAATCCTTGCAAAATACTTCAAGCTCTTCAATGGAGATTGAATGAAATGGAAGATGAAAGTGATGGAGGTGGTGGCGGTAAAGGGTGGTGGAGGGGGAGAGATTAAATCAACTAATGTAATAGTTTTATGCTTAGGTGTTACTTATTATAATATTTAGAACATGAGTAGAATGGTGAGTCATGAGGATATACTAATATAAAATCAAATATCTAAGTAATGTGTGTGTGTGATGTCGGCTGCCACTTCAAATAATTTAGGAAAATACGCGTTTTTCTGGCGCGATATGACGTTTCGAAAATCGATAGATGAAAAACGTATCTCGGCACATTATCATCAAAATTCGATTCTACCATAAATTCCGATATATTTAACTTATTCGGAAAGTAATATTTAAAATCTAATTTCCGACAAAAACTCGGGACGTCACAGTCCGAGTTTCGTCCGAAAAAATCATAAAAATGAACTTTCTCGGGCGAGTTCGTATCGCGATTTCGTGAATGTAAAAATCAAACGGTTTTCCGTTCTAAGTTCTAGAACTAAAAAGTTATCATACGCGATACCCCTAAATACAGTAGTCATCTAACTGACTTCCGTAATTTATTTTCGGAAACGGATTTCACCGTTGGTTTAAGAATTAAATTTTATGAACTTAGGCGTGTAAAGCCATTTTTATTATTAACTTTAAAATTTTAAGTCAGTACGAAATTTCTGGGGTATTATAATCTGAATCATCAAATTCTTGATAATCATCTTCATACTCAGATACATTATCTGAATCAAAATCATCCACAAAGCCATCAGGTTCATTAATAACATCAAAAATATTCTCCACATCCTTCAGTTTTCTTCTAAGTTTAATATTTTCTTCATCAGAGATGTAATCTAGATCAGCTAGACTTACTTCAGACAAATCATCAGCAGGTATGTATGAATCATTATCACTGCTCTCACCATCATTCCCTTGCACGTTCTCTTCCTCAAAACAACCATTATAGCCCCAATCTCCTATGTACTCATTGTTGTAGTCATTAGACAGAATTATAGTATCATAAACAGACTCACCAATCCCCTCACCAGTCCCCTCACCATTTCCCTCAGCATATCCCTCAGCATTTCCTACACCATATCCCTCAGCATTTCCCTCAGCATTTCCCAAGCCAGTCCCCTCACCATTTCCCTCCAGACTCTTACCACCTTCCACATAGACACTTACTAATTTGAATTTTCCAACGTGAGACAACATATTCACTACACCACGATCATCAACTATCTCTTCAAATGCGTTTGTCCTAGGTATTTTAAACCATAGTTTGTCCCATGAATGAAACCCTAACTCTTTAACAAAGTCACGAAGGTCAAAATAACCAAACAGACCACTATCTACATGGGATTTAACAACAAATTCACCACCTATATACTATCTTTTAAAATCTTTCATGCGAATCTCACCACCATAATAGACATACAAAGTAAAATATTGACTACAGAAAAACAAAAAAAAAACAAATAAGATATCAGTTTATAGCAACAAGAACGACGAAAAACGCAAACCCTAACCCTAAATATAGAGATATTGACCACACAGTGACAACATACAATAAAGAATTGAAAGAATAGACCTACATTTTCGCCATTACAGCGGCAAAAAACGACATCCAAAGCGAAGCGGGACCACCCAACCACTGTCTCGAACCACCGGATATCACCACACAAATGTATAAATAAATGTGAATCCTCGACACGAGTTGTAGATTCGGAAGTAAAATATGAGTAACAACGACAACTAAATGAACAAGAATCAAGAAGAATGTCGTCTCAAGCTTCAATCGAGGGTTTTTTTCTGGAATCGATCGATGTGTTAGTGAAAATCACGCCCAAATTGTAATATATTATACTTCAGTTAATTAGCACCAAAACGACGACGTTTTGTCCAATAAAACGATGTCGTATGGATATTTTTACCACATATGTGCCAGCGTGTTAAAATTAGTCCACGTGTGCAAAATTCTCAATTTTGGGGTCACAGGAGACCTAGCGTGGTAGCACATTGAATCAAATCGAGAGTTCAAGAATTAATTCGCCAAAATCGATCTTACGGTGACCAAACCGAAATTTTAAAAAAATTGGTGAATTTACAGGCCATTTGGCCATATATAAATGACTTATTGAGAATTGCATAAATATAGAATGAATGAATATTAATTAATCAATACAATAAAAAAAAATGAATGAATGCATAGATATATAATTTATTATATAAATATTAAATGACAAAATATTAGTTAATCCATACATATAATTAATGAATAATGACTCCTTTATTTTAGTATATAATTATATTATATAGATAGGCCCCACTTGAAATTTCAGTCGTTTAAAAAAATAATATCCTTCTAGTACCTAACGTTTAAATATTGTATTTAAAATGTCATGAGTTCAATTCTGTGTAATTGGAAAATCGATATGTTAAGCCATAGATCGATGTCGTAAAACATCAAACTGATAATATTTAGGCCACAATATATAAACACTGGGCATCAATGTTGTATATTACAAAATTTAAAAGTTAAAAATGTTTCTGCAAATTTCGGCAAATGTTAGAACATCATGGTAGATTTTCTCATTCTATATTGTGTTACAGGATTTAGTACCATCTTAGTGAATTATACAAGAGGAGTATAGATTTTTGATATTGCACGTCATAATCATATGTAGGAACCGGTTATTGAAAACCAATTCAACCTTAACCCACGGATCAATTATGGATATCTAACAAACACATACAAAATTCATGCCTAGCATGCTCCTATGAATTTAATTACAATCATAGGATGTTTGTTCGATATACCTGCAAACTTGATGCACAACGACTCCAGAGTTGACCTTCTAAACTGTTCCCGGCTAGAATACGACGATGGATGGGATCGACCTCGTACTCTCTCTCTCACAGTAGGGGACGGCGGCTATGCTCTCTCTCTCTAGGATTTTATTGCTTAGAATGCAAGTAAGTAAGGAGTCTTATGAGCCTTGTATTTATAGATAAATAACTGCTCACATTCATTGAACCTAGACAACCCTCACGGGCCGTAGGAACACAGGCCATTGGGCCAATTCAGGGATCTACTAGCTTAAATAAGATTGGTCCGATAATATCTGATTTAATCCATTCAGCCCAGAAATATAAATCAGATATAAATATTAATTCATTCCACTAAAGAATTAATACTGACTTACCCTCTTATTTATGTAATTGAGTCGGGGCTAGTATTAGACTTAATTAATCTCTGTGTTTAAGATTCTCGAATATCCATTAATTAATTAAATACTTCTGACAGTAAATTAATTAATCAATTAATTATTCACTAATAAATAATTATCTCGAGTGCTACCACTTAAACTTATTATCGTATCGGAACTAATTCCACCTGCAGGGTTTAATACGACAAACTTATTAAGTTCCTCGAGAGGATATCATCATCCCATTATTCACAGGACACGGATCCTTATTGCAGCTCTATCAATATCAAATAAGAACTGCTACCGCCCAAAATACGAAATTTTGAACCAAGATTAAGTTCTCATTTATAATAGATCAAAGCAATAGTCAGACACTTATTCATACTGATAAGCCCAATTAAGGTTAAGACTATTTAAGTCACCGAGATCTTTAATTCTCAATAATTCAGAACAGTAAATTAATCTCACTGTGATCCTTTCAATACGATTAACGTACTAGCATAAATAAATAGTCAAGATAAACTATTTAATACTATTATGCTACAATCTAAACCAACAACTCGTCCAAGTTGTCTCGATTGTGAATATTAGTTTATATCTCATAAAATGCCGATTATATAATCTTCTGTGATCTACAACACACTATATAATCTATAATATTGAGATAATTGGACAAATAATAATTATGCAATAATAAACATTTCAGATAGGAGAATTATAGTGAAATAAAAATATCAATTATATATAAACAAAAGTCTTGCTTTCGTATACAACCCTTCATCATACTCTAATATGATTGTATTGTGTATACAAAATATACGAATAAAATAAAAATAGTGTACAACTTATTTTTCTTTTACAACTTGTTTTGTTGATTTGTTCGATAGAGGCAAACAGTACACCCCAGCGGGAAATAAATATTTTATTAAATCGTGCAATTTTGTTTTATTTCAATGTTACATTTCCTTTTCTTTTCTTTTTGGTCCGCTGCAAATAGTTTATTCTTTATTTTATTTATTTATCTTATTTTGAAAATTCAAGCATTAATTTGAATAATTACAAAATAAAAGAGTTAAAACGTGGGGGAAAAAGATAAAAGGAGCAACAAAAAAAAGAACCACCGACAAATTTTATATTCCTTGACACTTTATTAATCGAACTATGCATTTTAAGTTTATTATATTTTCTAGGGTTAATTACTGTGAAATTCCCGATCTTTGAACCAATTTGTAAATTTCATGGAAATAAATACTAGTAAAAGATAGTGTCATTGTTTGTTTTTTAATATCTTCAAATTTCACCAATATTTCGAGTCTAATGCACAACTTCTAGCGCCTTCCTTTAGTAAGAAAGAAGGATCTAATTGAATTTCATTCAACAATATACATACAAAATTAATAATTTTTTTAACAAACTGCTATCATGTCAAAAAAAAAAAAAAAAAAAAAAGCTCATATTTTTATCTTATTGATGCATAATATCTTGTTTTCTTGCCTTGTTTCAATGTTGAAATCTTGGACAACATTCTGCTAATTCTGTTAACAGTTTCACATCAATTAAGGAACTCCACGCCAAAAATAATCAGACAACTATAGTGTGAAGAAAATATCCACATTTAGATAATGAATTGGGTGACAATATATAATAGCATGCCTTACAAGTTCAAAAAACAATCAAATAACTAAAATATAATTCTTATACATAAACTCAACCCATTGTACATAATAATATTTTTCAGACGATCTCATTCATCGATTGTTCTCTGTTTTTTCATTACATTCAGAAACCCTTTAGTCTTCAAATTCTACTATATAAACATTGTAGAAAAGGAAAGAAAAGGAAAAAAATAAACTATTACAGAGATTATTGTATTTGGAGTAATCCTTTTACTTCCAGACACAGACACAGACACAGACACAAACATGAAGTGGCACAAATTAGGAGCAGGGCCATTTGAAAATAAGCCCTTTAATTTAAAGTATTAACCATCCTTGTAACGTCTACTATATTTTTCCCAAAAAGGTAGAATATATAAAGTCAACAATTTGAGTTTGACGAGGTGGTATGAGCCCCTAGCTAGCGGAACTGGGCGCCGGTGAATGTCTGGCCGAACGACCAGGTCGACGGCGCAGCGTTGTAGGAGACGAGGCTCCGACCGTCGCTGGTGGTGACCTTAAACGACAAACTCTGTCCGTTGAGGTAAGAGTTGCTCTGCCAATTCTGCCCCCAATTTCTGGACATGGGCTGCCACGCGGTTCTCGATCCCTTGATATAAAGCGCGTGCACGTCCCCCGCCCCTCCTACATTTGTTACTAATACGAGATTGAAATACGAATGACCATTGATCGTGAACCTAATTCCACCTCTCCTCCGGCAGGGCACTCTGTTTCATAAATTAATTAATAGCACAACATAGTTAATTTACAGATCTCTAAAATTGGACTAGTGACTAGCTACACATATATACTAATTTATTTTATAGTACTAGTATTTCTTTAATAAATTAGAGTTTAGGTAAGATTAATAAATTTTGAGCTCGACTGATTACCTTCTATAGGCAACCGGCACAATGCCGGCTTTATACTGCGCGATGCGCAGGAAAACCGGTTGAGAGAGGTCGAAGTGGTGATTGGGAGGGTCGCACCACCCTCCGGGGGGGCAGAAGTTAGTGGCGGTGACGATGATCGAACCACGGAGGCACCACTGAGGGTCGTTAACACAAACGAGTTGAAAGCATGCACCACAGCTCAAGCCATTGTTAAAGAGAGCAGTGCTCAATGCGGCAGTATTAGTTCCATAGCCTTGGCCGTACAGGTTTCCATACCCACAAGCTCCACCTTAATTTTTAAGATCACCAATATTTAATAGTATATCTTTTTTTTCCTTATCCAATAATTATAATTTTTACAAAAAAATGAAGTATATACTCTTTATGTTATTACATCAACATACCCATTGTTCCAGATGCATCATCTCCTCCATAGAAAGTGGCATGAGCATTAATCCAACCTCCATAATAAGCATATGCAGTAGTTGAGCATGACACAAATCCCACCAACAAAATTGTCAAAATATTCATTCTATTACCTGCAGGTTAAATAATTGTTAAGATTAATATTAATATTGAGAGAGAGAGAGAGAGAGAGAGAGAGAGAGAGAGAGAGAGAGAGAGAGAGAGAGAATTTACTTGAGAATTTGAGCACATATGTTTGAGGAAGGAGTTGTGAGGGAGTGATCGAAGAAAGTGTTTGAATGGGGAATAAATAGAGAGGGGAATGGGAAAGAATGAAGAAGACGTGAGATAAGTTTCATCTATTGCATGGGACCATCCAAACTCAGAAATTGAAGTAATTTAATTTTCTCAATTTTAATTTAAGCTAATGCAGTGTTTTCTTTTTGAAGGAGGATTTGAAATGAAATGAAATATTAGTTACATCTGAGTCATTAGTTAATTATATGTACCGTCAAACGTCGATTTATTCTGCTGCACGTACAACTCGAAATAAATCACCAAAAATGCTAAAATTGGAAAAGGCTTACTTGTAAAGACATATCTACGGTCGTACAATAACTAATTAAGATTGAAAAAAAAAATCATCTCGATGTTAAGGAGAAGAATTCTAACACGTTAAATAATTCTAAACTCTTGACAAGACTCAAATTTCTTTTCAAGGATGAGCTTTAATTAAGAGCCAAAATGCAGAAACAGGCAAGCAATATTTACAGCTGTGCTCCAACACAGATTGATAAGACTTGCTTGCTATACTCAAGAATATTCGTAAAATAAGCACGTCCACAAATATCTACTAACTTACATATAATACGCACTATGTAACTAGCTAATGCAATTGTGGAACAGAGGATCTGGTCGACTTTATCTAAGGTGGTTAACGAACAGAGCCACTTGTCGTGAGTTATTTGGTGCTCGACTTAGCAAAACTTCGTGCGGAACTCGATTCGATAAGAAATGGACCAAGCTCAATAACCTTATCAAGCCAAGCTCGAGCTAGTGTTTCTTGTCTCGATAGGCTCGCCAACATGTTCAGCTTGTATCTAATCGAGCTTGTTCGCAAGCCTACAACAATCAAACAAGTTCATGAGCTTTGGAGCAAGCTTGTAACGTGTTGGAGCTCGAGCTCCAACTTATACTAGCCAATCACGAGCTCGACATGTTCATGAGTTGAATTAAAATAGAGTTCAAGTATATGACGAGTTGAGCTTAAGCTCAAATACCTCCTTATAGAGTATTTGATCATGAGTCGAACTAAAGCTCGTGGGTCGAGCCGAGCTCGAACGCGCGAATATCCAATCGATCTGAGCTCGAGCAGGCACGTCAATAACAATCCTAACTATATCGGATGAATTAATATATTCACCAATAAATTAAACAACATATGCATCGTTTTCTTGATGTAGCTAGGTTGATATTTCCCTATCTAGTAGCTAGGCTTTGATTGAAATGTGGTAGTTTTCTTTATCAGAAAAACATGGGAAAATAAATGAGGTTGTAATAAACTTATTTCTCTAGAGAGAGAAGTTTGTCACATGGGGATGGGGTCCGAAGCAGACACGAGTAGTGGTCGTTTTTTAATGCGTCGTAGACTCGACTATGATTTGATTAGTTCAAATATGTATGTAACAATGCCTTGGGATTTTTATTCAGCGCATTTAAGATTATACTGTTTTGAGGTTGCAGAGGGTGACATAAAGCAAAGTTCCACATGATTAGGTTTATTTATCATCCTAATCTATTTGGTTTTTTTCAATTTAACTAGCGTATAACTCGTCGAAAATTGATAGAAATTCATCATTTATTAATTAGACGAATTTGCTTAATAGTAATAAAAACCTATTTTGAAAGTGAAATCTTTTGTTTCTAATCAAATTCAAGAAAACTATTTCTCAATTCTTCCGTCTCGATTTTCTATATTTTATCATTTTTTAGTTTATTTTAATCTACATACTTCATTAATAAATTCATCATTTATTAAAAATATTAGCCACGATTTGTTTGAAAGTTCTAAAAATTTGTTTTGAAAGTGAAACCTATAATTTTTATTTGAATTCATGAAAAAATTATTGTGCGATTCTCCCGTCTTCATTTACGATTTTGGATCCACATACTTCATTAAAATTATTAAAAATATTAGCCGCAATTTACTTGGTTGTAATAAAATATAAAAGTTTATGTTGACAGTGAAAATCTTTAGTATCTAATTAGATTTAAGAAATCATATTGTGATTCTCCGGTCTTCATTTACTATTTTTGATCTTTTTAGTTCAATTTTAATCTACATGGTTCATTGTTTCTACTTCCTTATGATTAGAAGAGATGTTTCGACTTTTTAAGAAGCAATGGTAATTTTTTTTTCTAATAAAAATCATAGAAAACATTTTCTTCTCTTTTGCTCAAATATAATGAAAAATGTGTATTATAATATATAGGATATAGAGCGTGTAACGTATGATCAAGAATCAAGGGAATGACTCAAATCTGTTTAAGTGTCTAATTAAATTCAAGAAAATTGTTTTGTGATTGACTTGTCTTCATTTACTATTTTTAATCTCTTTAAAAGATTTTTGTTTAAATTTGAATCATATCGTCCAATTTAATAAGTATAATGTAGAATTTAATATTGACAACACAATAATTAATACTACTAAATTTTATTTTTAATTTGAATCATCTAGTCCTATTTAATCAGTATAATGTAGGATGATTATGAATCTATGACACACTCGAATGGCCACAAGTAAATTTAATATTAACAACATTATAATAGACAAAATTAAATTTTAAATAAAAGTTTGACTATTTTTGGCCAATTAATTAAATGGCCATTGGCTGTGCAAAGATATTGCAGGTTGAGAAAATGCATATTTATTTGGGGTATTTATATTGATTGTTCAAGAGTCAAGTCTTATTAAAAAGCGATGTGGGATGAAAAAATTTATTATATTAATAATAGAATATATGAAGAAAATATATATTCAAAATAAGTTTTTTCTTGGCATCAAAATACAATAATAATAATAATAATAATAATAATAATAATAATAATAATAATAATAATAATAGAATCTAGAGAAATCATGCATTGATTTTGATTCCTGCGTGCACAAAACTTAGAGTGATATTTATAACTATTTTTTTAAGCTATATTTGAATATACTTGCAGCCTATTAGAGATTTTATGCGTATATAATAATACCATGAATTTTTTTGGTCATTAATCTATGAATTAAAAAACATAAAAAGAAGATTTAACATAAGGGGAATACCGAATAGAAAGCGTCACATAGACCTAGAATTAAGGGGATGCCTGAATTCCGCAATGGAGTATAAATTTGAGCCATATCAATTGTTGAACACCATTATCATTAAAAATTTCTCTAACATTAAAATAAACTATAGAAGTAAAACCGTGCCTAATATAAAATATAGAAGTAAACATTAAAATGATAATTTCAAGCACTGCCTAATTTTTGAAGTAAACCGTACATAAGTAAAAATATAAAATTATACATTGGGGAGATTTTTTATTCCATATTTAATTACAGAAATTTTGTGAATAGTAAATATTAATTATAATCGAATATTTTCATTAAAAGTAAATATAATAAAAAAAATATTCAAGATAAATAGGAATGCTGAATGGATGTTGCGCCACACAGCATCTAACATTGACAACTTAATAATTAGTCAAATCATAATTTTTAATAAAAATAAAACCATCTATTTGACCAACTAATTAATTAGACAAATTAAATTGGTTGTGCAAAACAACTTTGCAATGACAATACACATTAATTTTAAGTATTTATATAAGTTCTTCCAGAAAATTTTGTTAAAAAATAATGTGGGATTGAATTTTCATAAAAAGAACTAAAGTATAATAAAATCATGAATTAGAAAAACTTAAAAAACGACGATTCAATAAAATAAACAAATTGTCAAAATTTTATAGTAAAATAAATCGAATTTGTGAAAAATAAGATGTGACTTTTTGATACAATTGTAAATTTCCTCACAATTACCAAATTTTGTATACATGAGATATGCAGGTAATATAGAATATTAAATTGGGTGATATATTTGAAAAAGATTTTTATCCATAATTTGAATATTGAATAATGGATTATGATAAAAGGTAGAAGTTTTTTGCACTCTTTTATAAGAGTATAAGTTTTCTATACCAAAATCACTTAAAAGACTAAAATACCTTTACTTTTAATAAACAAATAAGAAAAGACAAATTTGGTCTTACGAGTGTATTCCACGGTTGGGAGAGTATTGTGGAACCCGAGCAGCCGCCGTTAGAGTTCCTCGATATTTTATGTGGACTACGAGACTCCTCAAGGCAGATTTCAGAACGTTCTTCGAGAGAGAGGTACGTGCCTTTATTTTTATAATATTTTATCATTTATATTACATGTTTAATTTGTGATCTAATAATAATTTTACATAACTTGTTCAGGGTCTTGTCATACATATCCCGATGTCTATTCTCGTGGAAGACACTATGGAGTTGTATTGGTTCAGTCTTGACTCGGTGTATCATGTACACTGGTAACCTCCGAAAAAAAATTAACAGAGAAGAATACAGAAGAGGTTTCCCCGAAAAAGAAAGTGAAAAAAAGGGAAAATTGGCGAAGGCTGCAGAGGTTGTGGGGAAGATAATTAAATCGACCTCATCGATCGGCGCAGAAAATCCCAAAATGACGCCGGCAGAGCACCCCACCACAAGTACATACAGCTGAGACAGCAGAGCCGGTCTATCAGGTTAGACCCGAAGACAGAGTGTGTTGTGTCCACGGACATTCTTGTCCTGACCACGCGAAGGACGACAGAGACAACTAAATCGATCGCCGGCTGAGGGCGGCCTTGATGGACGAGTCTGACAAGGGTTTCTTTGCTACCTTATCCCGGAAGCTCTTTGCTCAGGTGAAGGAATATTTCGGTCCGAGGCACAGACGATCTAGGAGCTCTCCACAGCAGTTTGTTGGGAGCTACAGGAGAAACCCTGAGCCACACCGTCACTCTGCAGAGGTTTCTAGCAGACACAGGAGGATTCCTAACCCGCCTCGTCACTCTGCAGCTGTAGCTCTACAGGGACAGCACAGTCGGCATAGTCACCACTCTTCTCACATCCCTAAGCGTACCGAGCAGATGATGCACCACCTGTTAGGGCAATCGTTTGACCTTATACCCCACCAAAGCGAGCCATCAATGCAGTCGTGGGGGTATCAGCCTGCCTACCAGCAGCAACAGCTGATGTTCTTCGGCTATAGCACTAGACCGCTGCATCAGTACGACCCTTCGACGTACCAGCCTTCGATGTATCAACCTCCTATCTGGCAGCAGCAGTCAGTGTTTCCAGGCGACGGCAGCAGCAGTCACTTTTTTCCTACTGCCGAGTATACCCCACATGGGCAGCAGATTCCCTACCAGCCTGAGTACCAGCAGGAGCAGCCGTTTTTTCCTACTGTTGAGGACACCACACATGAGCAGCTCAGACGGCAGGTTTCACCTGTTAATATTCAGTGGTCGTCATCCTCTGAGGAGGAGTCTGCTAAGCAAGATTACGAAAGTTTCTTCTTTTCCAAGAAAGAGGATAAGAATGGAAGCTTTTCTTTCCTTATCCTAATTGAACGTGATCTAGGAGATATTTACCATGAGAAGGAAATAAATCTCCAGCAATCCATACAAGGAAGGAGGCGATAAGGATGGAAAGAGTCCTAATCCAACAAGGAATCTATCTTAACCCTAATTCCATCGCCTATATATATGTGGACGACTTTGGACGACTTTGATACCACTACCACCACTTTTCATATTGTCTTTTATTAGTTCTTAGTTAGTTTCCATTTAAGTTTCGAGAATTCTTAAATTAGATTCGTTTTTAGTATTTTACTTTAGATCTCTGCTGTTGGCTGTTGACCAAAGCCTACGTTGTTGACTTCGCTGTTGATCAGTTTTCTTTTCAGAATTTATTCAAGTATGTTTACTTTAATTTCCTTTGTGCTTTCTTTTATTGTTATGTCTAGCTAAATTCCTTTGTTTGGATTGGAGTAGATGATTTGAATCTAATTACTTTGTTTGAACTCGTGAGGTCTAATCGGTTTAGTTTGTTGCATGATTTTATTCCCGAAACACTTAGGTGTAATAATTAATTCTTGGTCAAAATTGATAATTTCTTGTACACCAATTAGATATTGAGATTAAGGCAATAACAGATATGGGGATACAACTCGAGAGAGTCTCTCGTGCCCAAAAAGGTAATTAGTGTTGGAGAGCAGTCGGTATTGACTTACCTCTTGGCTGTCTTGGGTCTGATTTGTTTAATGCATGTTGGGCAATACAGTTGTTAAAGTGTCTTCATGATTGTGTTGATCAACAGAAGGGATCTTGCCTTATGGTCGAGATCTATTTAATCTGATAGATAAAGGCTTAAAGTATTCATGTTGTGACTTCGTGACCATTAGGGCATGAATTAAACTTTTGCTTAAAACCAAGTGATAAAAGATTGTAATTGAATATTCTTACACCGATGAACGAGTGAAGTAATTAGGACCAATGATTCAAATTCAATCCAAGTACTTTTGTTATTTGATAAGTTTTTTGTTTAGATTTCAGTTTTGAGTTACAGTTGTTGAGTTAGATCGTGAGCAAAAAGAAACCCCCTACTTTAGTGACACCGAAGAGAAGACTACACCAATTCCTCGTGGGATCGACCTCTACTTGCTATTGGCTACTTGCCTGTTGGGCAAAAGGAGAAAACAAATATTATTTGCACGAGGCTAAACGACGGCTTCGTCAAATTGGCGTCGTTGCCGAGGAATTGGTTCCAAGATAGTTTGCTCTTCAAAAAGAGAGATTTGAGCGAAACGATCCTTACTCTGACCTAGAGAGTGAAGGATCCCGAGAAGAATGGCGGAGAAGACCATTCGGGAGTTGATGTTCTCGGGCAACAACATGGGCATCAGGACTTCGAGTATCAAGTATCCCAAGATCACTGGAAATTGGGAACTAAAGTACTCATTGATCCAGATTTTGCCCAAGTTCAGCAATCATCCCGGAGACGATCCGATACGGCATCTTCAAGACTTTGAGATTGCTGATGCCCAAGAGAATCAGAAGTTGCGTAAGGACTTTGAGGATTTCCAGACCGAGACCAAGGGCAACACGACCAACATTATGGTTCAACTATCAGATATCTCTCAAGCATTAGCAAAGTTGGTGGAGGAAGAAAGTGAGAGACTTCTTGCCCAAGAAGAGAGCAATCGGGAGCCGAAGAAAGAAGTTGTGGAGATTACTGAAGTAAGCATGGAGTCAGCTGATGCGGAGAAATTAAAAGATGAACTCAACGCCGAAAGAGAAGAAGTGTTGGGCAAGAGGACTATTGCCTCGACTTATAGGCAACATGCTTCATATCCTTTCAGACTTACCCGAGATAAGGAGCAGCAGAAGATGCCCAACATGTTTCAAATCTTGAAGAAGGTGGAAATTAATCGACCTCTGCCGACTACATTTTGGTCACCGAACATCTCGGCAATAATGAACCAGTTCTTGCCCATGAAGTGTCGAGATCCGGGTATATTCTCTATACCGTGCACAATTGGAACAACCAATATTCCAAGAGCCATGCTTGACTTGGGTGCATCCATTAACGTCATGCCCAAGTCAATGTACGATGAGATTATGATAGGACCATTGGCTCCTACTCGAGTTGCGATTTAATTGGCGGACTTGTCAATGGTATGGTCCGATGGACTCGTGGAAGATGTTTTGGTCAAGTTAGAGGATCTCATATTCCTTGCAGATTTTATGTCTTGGACACGAGAAGGCTGTCGGGCAAGAGCTCAATGATGCTTTTAGGGAGACCATTCTTGAAGACGGCCAAGACCAAGATCGATTGTAAGACGGGAAGATTATCATGTGAATTTGCGGGAGAAGTTGTCACGTTCGATGCCTACAACACACGAAAGCAACACCATGATATTGAGATGGTCAGGTGCATTGCCATTATTGAGCCAACTGAGGAGGATCTTGAGCAACAGACTGATATTGATGATCTTGATCAAGAGGGCAGAACCAAGGATTTTGTCCAAGAGGATTCTATTCAAGATAATGAATTGAAGATCACTCGCAAGTCCAAGAGATCTTTAGGGGTGGAGCAACCCGACCATGCTATGAAGAAGTTGGATATGCAAGCATGGCCTCAAAAGAAGAAGATGAAGAAAGCTCGTGACCGGATCATCAAGAAAAATAATTCATACTATGGGAACAATGTTGGTCAAAAGGAGGCTTTAGATCTCCTTGACTATAAGGAACACTAAATTAGTCCCACGTCGTGCCCACAACATTAACCAAGGCGCTGACCAGGAGGCAACTTGGTATTATCTTTCCTTTTTATTTATTTTATTTTAAGTTTTATTATTTATTTAATTCCTAGATTAGGTAGTATTTTTGTAGAAGGTATAGTTTGTTCATGATGTGCAGGAGCTTGGGCAACAAAGCAAAATTGGGATGACAATCAAAAGCGAAGGCAATACCACCAGCACGGCCTTCTTGTCCAGAATCATTGTCAAGGGCAAGAGGAAGTCTGCTATCTCTGGATGATATCTACGGCAGCAGCCTAGGCTAACTGAGGGGGATTGTTGTCACACACAAGGAGTTCATACTTGCTCAATGTGTCACCAGAAGAAGGAAAAACATGCATGCAACACTTCTTTTCCAAGAACTATGAGTGTTGGGCAGGATGTACACCTGCTTTGTCCAAGAAACAAGGAGTCGCGAACCTTGGGATCTTGACCAAAATGGAAGAAGTTGAGCAACACATATGGTGACCGTCCAAGCTACTCATTTTGCTCGCAACACGTATTTTGTCCATGACACATCCAGGTGTTTTGTCATATTTTCTTGATTCTTGTTTCCTCCCTTATGTTTTAGTTTAGGTTTTGTTCTTGATTTTGTTTTGTTGTGTCTTTTGATTTTATTGATTTTCTTTTTTTGTCAAAACCCTACCCACTTTGTTGAAACCAAAGTGTGTGGGTGGGATCGTTGTTGGTTTATTGAGTCAAAATATTTTTAGTGTCTATTTTGCCCTACATTTTACCACTTTGCCGAAGGCAAAGTGTATGGGTATTGGGATGTTGGTCTGTTAAAATGTGTTTTTTAAAAGTTTTTTATCAGCATGTTGATATGGTAGGTCAAGATAGGTATGTTGATATGTATGTCGAGATTGTCGTATGTAGATAGGTATGACGGAATGAGTTTTTGAGCAAGAACTATGAGATTTTGAGCTGTTGAATGCTATATACATGTGCGGCATTTATTTCTTTCTTGTATGATAATGACCAATTGAGACTTGTTGATCTAGAACTTGCCTGCATTTCTTATTGAAACTTCATGTAACTTAGTCGAAATGCTTAGATGAATTAGGCGTTTTTATTCAAATTAGCCCATGGCCAAAATTCCCTACCTTGACATTTATCCTTTGCTAGCCCCTTTGAGCTTGCTGATAATTCTTTCGATTCAGTTATAGTAGCCTGAAGTTAATAGCCTTCCTGGTCAAGAACTCAGGTTTAGAGGAAGAAAGGGATGAAAGGAAAATGTTGGCATAGCTGTTGTTGGGCAATAACACCTAGATTAGAGGTGTTGGGTTAACGACTTAGTAAAAAAAAAAGAAAAAAAAAGAAAAAAAAGGAAAAAAAAGAAAAAAATATATATATGTGCTACTAAGTCCTAAATAAAAAATAATAAGTGTGCTAGGCCCAATGTTGTGTTTGAGGGGAGTAAGGAATCTAGAGCATCCTTGTTGCCTAAGAATGAGTTCTTGACATAGCCAAATTTCAAATTATCCTACCTTTTGCCTTAAGCCACGTTACAACCCAATAAAGTCCTAAAGATAAGTAATTTCAATTTTGTTCAAAAGAAGTAGAGATGTAGAGGGCAGGCAAGCCTATGGAAAAACATTGTTGGTCAAGAGCGTATACACTTAACCCTATACACTTGAAAGATGAGTGTTGGTGAGGATTCCCTTGTTGCTCAATAACTCTATCTTGACTTATCTGATGGCAATATCTCTTTGCATATTTTGTACACTGTTTTGACTAACTTGTTGACTTGTATTTTGAGTCTGTGTTCTTAATTGTCTTTTCTCTGTCCGAGTCTTGGCAAAATCATTGCAATTGCACACTTGAGGGCAAGTGTGATTCAAGTGTGTGGGTGTGATGAACTCAAATGTGTGTTCATTTTTCTTGTGTTTTTGCCTTGTGTTTTGAGTCTTTTCAAGTCAATATGTGTTTGGGAGGACACAAAGTCGAGAAAGTATGTACAGGGCATTACATGATAGATGTTGGGCAAAAACCGGCAGAAAACTTGTTTATATGATGTTGGGCAAGAAACACATCACAGAGGATCATGGGCAAGATAGGCGTAGCAGGCACAGAGCAGAAGCTGTTGAGCAACATGCGTAACAGCAGCAGATTTCTTCTTTTCTAAGAAAGAGGATAAGGATGGAAACTTTTCTTTTCTTATCCTAATTGAACGTGATCTAGGAGATATCTACCATGAGAAAGAAAAAAAAATCTCCAGCAATCCATACAAGGAAGGAGGCGATAAGGATGGAAAGAGTCATATTCCAACAAGGAATCTATCTTAACCCTAATTCCATCGTCTATATATATGTGGACAACTTTGGACGACTTTGATACCACCACCACCACTTTTCATATTGTCTTTTATTAGTTCTTAGTTAGTTTGTATTTAAGTTTCAAGAATTCTTAAATTAGATTCGTTTTTAGTATTTTACTTTAGATTTCTGCTGTTGGTTGTTGACCAAGGCTTACGTTGTTGACTTCGCTGTTGATCAGTTTTCTTTTCAGAATTTATTCAAGTATGTTTACTTTAATTTTCTTTGTGTTTTCTTTTATTGTTATGTCTAGCTAAATTCCTTTGCTTGGATTGGAGTAGATGATTTGAATCTAATTACTTTGTTTGAACTCGTGAGGTCTAATCGGTTTAGTTCGTTGCATGATTTTTATTCCCTAAACACTTAGGTGTAATAATTAGTTCTTGGTCAAAATTGATAATTGCTTGTACACCAATTAGATATTGAGATTAAGGCAATAATAGATATGGTGATACAACTCGAGAGAGTCTCTCGTGCTCAAAAAGGTAATTAGTGTTGGAGAGCAGTCGGTATTAACTTACCTCTTGGCTATCTTGGGTCTAATTTGTTTAATGCATGTTGGGCAATACAGTTGCTGAAGTGTCTTCTTGACTGTGTTGATCAACAGAAGGGATCTTGCCTTCTGGTCGAGATCTATTTAATCTGATAGTTAAAGGCTTAGAGTATTCATGTTGTGACTTCGTGATCATTAGGGCATGAATTAATCTTTGCTTAAAACCAAGTGATAAAAGATTGTAATTGAATATTCTTGCACCGATGAACGAGTGAAGTAATTAGGATCAATGATTCAAATCCAATCCAAGTACTTTTGTTATTTGATAAGTTTCTTGTTTAGATTTCAATTTTGAGTTACAGTTGTTGAGTTAGATCGTGAGCAAAAAGAAACCCCCTACTTTAGTGACACCGAAGAGAAGACTACACCAATTCCTCGTGGGATCGACCTCTACTTGCTACTGGCTACTTGCCTGTTGGGCAAAAGGAGAAAACAAATATTATTTGCACAAGGCTAAACGACGGCTTTGTCAACTTGCTTCTATGTAAGTATTTCTCTTCGATTTATGTAAATCTTGATTTCATGATTATATTAATATTCTTTTTGATTTATGTAATTTTTTACTGTATTACTGGAATTCTTTGCGAAATGAATGGGATAAGTTGTACCCTATTGATGCTAGTGGCAAGAGAAAGAAAGTTCCTTCAGGGCTTAGACTATATCATAATTGGCAAGTACCCGAGGCTCTTAAACAAATGGTTGATGGCACAGAAAGCGAATTAGCAACGGCTTGGTGGCAAGCTAACCATGTAAGTTGATTATATTTTAAAATAATATCTCATTTGTAGTTTACTATAATTATTTATTTTAATATAGTTAAATTGCTCCTTGTCGTGTACAGGTCATAACAGTGTGAAATGTCTGGGGTAATCATTAGGTCACGATACGCATTTGTCTGAAGAATGGACTGTCAAGCTGCATGACTCAACCATGGTCCATCACAGGGAAACGACAGTGCACGAGGAGCAATTACAGTGTGTCACCGATCTTTTACCTCGACTGTTGCTGGCACCAGGTTTCTGGGAGCAAAATGCCCACAGGCAAAGGCTCAAAAACCCTCCGTTGTTGATTAAGATGTTTGAGGATGAGCAATTTATCCAGACCGACGGGACAAATTGTGGCTCCTACACCCTTATGTATGTTGATCGTCTCATCAATTTAACATCGACACATCGTAATGTGTTAATTGATAATAGATACATTAAGAAGTATATGTTATTTGTTGCAACTAAAATATTTTGGTTAGGAGTAAAGGGTTCGTATTGGGAGAGACATCATAACTAAATTTTCATTTTGTAAATATTTGAACTTATTTTATATGTTAGTTGGACTTGTTTAAGACGTGAGTGATTATTAGTTGAATGAGGTTGAAAATAGCAAGTGAAAACATCACCCTCGGGTTTGCCCACGGTGGCCACGCCCATGATGGACAACCCACGATGGTCAACCCACGATGGGCAGCCCACGATGGTTGCCATCGTGAGCACAAGATGTGGGCTAAATCTTGTGCCCACGATGGGCAACCCACGTTGGTTGCCATCGTGGGCAATGCCCACCGTGGGCACGGTGGTGAGCAGCCACCGTGGGCACAAGAACATGTGCGAATTTCATTTTTTGTTCAATTTCTTCTTCGATTTTGTTGTTTAGTGATTCTATAATAGCTTATTTTTCAATTTAAAACTACTTAACAACAAAATCCAAACACCCACACGTAATCTTCATCGCTCAAGTTAGTGATATATCACCATTATCAAGAGAATCCCAACATTATACCTATAGTATATGATACATTTTGTTAATTCAATGATTACTATTTCAATTATGTACATTTCGTGCAAAATATAACTTATACTATACGTTCAATGTTGGAATTCTCTTAATAATGGTTATGTATAACTTACTTTAGCATTTATACGAAGTACCTGATTTACTAATAAATCAGATGAAGGTTACGTGTGGGTGTTAGGATTTTGTTGTTAAGTAGTTTTAAATTGAAAAATAAGTTATTATAGAATCACTAAACAACAAAATCGAAGAAGGATTTGAGCAAAAAATAAAATTCACACATGTTCTTGTGCCCACGGTGACTGCTCACCGTCGTGCCCACGGTGGTTATTGCCTACGATGGCAACCAACGTGGGTTGTCCATCGTGGGCCATCATGGGCTGCCCATCGTGGGCGTAGCCACCGTTGACAAACCCGAAAGTGATGTTTTTCACCTACTATTTTCAACTTCATTCAACTATATAATCACTCACATCTTAAACAAGTCCAAATGTTATTTGGACGATAAATATTTTAACTATATAAAATAAGTTCAAATATTTACCCCAATGAGAATTTAGTGTTGTCTCTCCCAATACAAACCATAAATTCATCTTAAACAAAAAAAAAACATATTTACGTTTCACGGTAGGGATATTTTCTCGCATCATGATCTTCAAGACGACAAATGCTACACTTCTTCTTCCGCCGACACCTTTACCTTACCTGTTCTCCCTCAGCCTCTTCTGTATCTTCAGGGGGGTTATTCAAGTCAAAACTACTGAACGGGATGGATGTTGTGCAAGTCTTTTTGTTGTGGCCCCTTCCATGATACCTACCGCACACTTGGGGACGTCTCACCAAATTTTCTACTGCGGATCGTGCACGACTATCTTTTGGGCGCCCAGCCTGATGTACCTCATCCATAGGAAGACAAATGATTGCGGGAGATCTCCTGAGGCACATTCCACTCATCTAGATGCGGTATTGAGTTAATATGCTCCATATAAGTCTCTCTGAATGTCTCTTGTTTGAAATAACGACTTACAAAATCGTACACAGACAAACAGTTACCTACTCGCCTATTAAAATAAACAATTGTGTTACATACCAAAAATAATTGATATTAATTCAAAAATTTAAGATACACAAACAATATTTAGTAATTGAACACTTACCTTATAGCGGCAACAGCATGGCAACATGGAATCAAATTCAAATCCCACGCTCGACACGTACATGTCCAGGTTCTTAGATCAACATTATAAGAAACATTTCTTTCTTCAACCCTGTAAACATGTGTGGTGGTGTTACCTCGAGCTGCAAGACGGGTACCGTATTACACGGATAAAGAAAATTTTTCCAATGCGTTCTCTGTCAACTCATGATCTCTCGATGCAGCTGCTTCTCGCTTCTCATCAGTTCATTTCTCTACAATGAAATGGTACATCTCAATCATCGAGTGCATCGGAAGACGCCTTGCCCATAGCATACGAGAGTTCAAACATTCGGCATAATTGGAGGTCAAGAAGTCATAGCATCGGACCGTACACTTACACTTAGCCCACCTCCCCGGTCCAATGTCAGAAAGCCATTTGTGAGCTCTGTTGGGGCTCACTTGATGTAGTTTTGAGAACAAATCGTCGAAATTTTCGTGACGATTACAATATGCTGCAGCTTGGAAGATAATGGCTACGTATTTTCCGTAGGACGTGAGATTTTTCTGAAGGTGGTGGTAGCACAACCTGTGGACTGCATTGGGGTAGACGGCTCGAACTGCATATCTAATGCTCAAATGTTGGTCATTCACAATCAGTAAATCATCCGGAGGATTGTAGCATCTGCACAAGTTAGAGAGAAAATATACCCACGACTCATCATTCTCCTTGGGATCGAGGCCAATTGCAAGGGGAAAGACATGGTTGTTCCCATCCAACGTGACGGCTACAAATAAAATTCCTCGGTTCTTACCTTTAAGGTATGTCCCGTCCACCACAAGCACCGGCCGTAGACACTTATCAAACGCTCGAATACTCTATCCGAGCACCACAAATAAGTGACATTGCGAGCCCTCGACGGTCATCTCCAAGTCATAAACAGTTCCCAGGTTATGTAGCTTCAACAAATATAGATACGACGGGATCTTCTGATACGACGAGATGTGGTCGTCATACGTATTCTCTATGGCTATGTCTCTTGTCCGGAGAGCAAAACTGTATAGAATGTTAATATCAAACACTCTATGCATCTCTTCCATCATCTCTCTTGGCTTCAAAGTAACCGCCTTGCTAGTCAATCTCTTAGCAAAATAAAATGCAGCAACATCAGAAGATACCGACCGTACAGCAGCACGATTCAAATCATGGTGACAGGTATAATCCAGGGATAACTTAGTAATTCTCCAAATGGTACTGTTGGGAAATTTATTAGTAAGAGTTTTGATGAATTCCAAAACCGACTGACCCCAACCGAGTACATGTTGCCAGAACCTAATGTTAGAATTTAGGCTCGCTGTTTGAGCAAAGTTAAGATTTTATCTTTACAGGTCTCCAGCTGAAGATGGCAACAAGGCATTACTCAGACAGAACATCAGTTATGATGAAAGACAAGTGAGAGTTCATTTGTTCAGATGGAATGAGGGGGAAGTCTTCAGAACATCAGTTGTAAAGACCAACTGAGGATTCGTCAGATGAGAAACAGTAGAAAGGAAGAGAACATCAGATGAAAAGGAAAGTCATCTGAGGATTCAAACCCAACTGTCTAAATACAAGGAAGACAACTGAGGGTTCAGTTTTAGAACCTCAGTTGAAGAACTCAAACAAGAAGATCAACAGCATGAAGTTCAAAGTCAGCTGAGAGTTCAACGGATCATTCAGTACATCAGCTGAAGACCACTCAGATAAAGATCAAGACTTTCAACCAACTAATCAAGGTTGACTGTCATAAAGGTTTAAGATTTGAATTTCAAAAGGAAGTCACATGAGGGTTTGACCGTTCAGTCATTACCCCATCTGGCCCAACACAAGGCTGTCTCAGATGGAAAGCAGAAGAGCACAGATGCCATATCGGGAAAGTCTGCAGAAATGAGAGACAAGCCATCGCTTTCATCGATCAGAGATCAACAGCTCCTCCAACGGCTAGTTGATACTCTCCGACTATAAATAGAGGCATTCTCTCATTCGAGAGTTTCACGACACACACGCGAGACAAGAGATAGAGAAGTGCAATCACAAGAAAATCAAGCGCAAGAAAAATCTGCAAAAATCATATTCTAAGAGCATCAGCAGCTGAGAGTTCAAGAGTGATAGAACATTAGTAGCTGAGGGTCCATAGAGTTATAATTTGTCTTAGATCTTAGTTTGAGTGTTCATTCGTTCAAGCCATAGATCCAGCTCTCATTAGTGATCGAGTTGTAGTTGGAAAATCCACCCACACCTTAAAAAGTGTCTGTTATGATCATACTCTTCCTGTAATTGAGTAGCTAGGTCGTCAAGTACCCGCAAACTTGACATAGGTTGTTAAGTACCCGCAAACTTAACTGTTAAGGTTGATAAGTACCCGTAAACTTATTGCAACGGTTACACAGCCCGGGTAAGCTGTGTGGAACTGTCCAGAAGAACTTGGACTGAGGTGTGAGGATTCACATCTCCCCGTGGACGTAGGAGGGTTATCTCCGAACCACGTTAAATCCCGTGTGTCTGTGCTTATTTTCTTTCAGTTGCTTATTGCATTATTATCTGATCAAACTAACCAGCATACAAACTGCATTTTTGCTTATTCAACTGTTTTGGTTTTTGACCAACCCTGCACTAAAAAGCGTGAGTTGCTATAACGAGTTTTATTTCCCACCACATTCCGCACAGCCTCACTCTTCCAGCTGAGGTTGCTTACTCAGCTGTGAGATTCCAACTGAGTCCATTTTACTCGGTTGAAGTTTTTTTTTTAAGGGTTAAGTTTTTAAAATCCTAACTGGTGTATTCCCCCCCCCCCCCCCATACACCAGTAACTCGTTTTGGGACCATCAAGTGGTATCAGAGCAGTGGTTCAAAAGACTGTTGACTCTGTTTCACAAGGTGTGAATTCGAGAAATTTTTTTTCAGCGGTCAACTGAACAGATCTTTTCACGCCAGTGCATATTTGCTCGCATTTTTGTCCTGTTTCTTTTTGTGCAGATGGATGTCAAGGACAAGATCGTCGTCATGTTCTCAGTTGTCAATTATACATCATGGAGAACTCGAATGAAGAAGATCCTTCTGTCAAAGCATCACAGGATGCAACAAGTTCTCTCTTCCGGACCAATAGTCATTAAAGAAAGAATAGCTCGCACTCCTACAAATCCTAACGATGGAGATACAGTGGTGGAGTATGTGGAGAAACAGCCAGAAGACTACTCTCCAGAGGAGGCCAAGGTGAGCCAGCTGGATATCTGGGCTCAGAGCACAATAATGTCCACGGTTGGACAAGATTATCCGCCCTGGATAGAGGAGTGTGAGACTGCAAAAGAGATGTGGGACGTACTGGCATCGCTAAGTGAAGGAAGCGACGAGATGAAGGAAAACAAGTTCTCACATGCATGTCAAGATTTCGACAACTTCAGTCTGCGACCTGATGAGACTATCGATCAGCTAGAGCTCCGATTTATGGACATCATCAGAAGAATCCAGTCCATCCGGAGAGAAAAATACACACTAAGAGAAATTAACCTCAAAGTGTTGCAAGCTCTACCGGCTGAGTGGGATACTTTCACCAATATCCACGAGAGCCGAGCTGACCTTGGTGAAATGGAAACTGAAAGATTGTTCTCAATCTTGAAAGGAAATGAGTATAAGGTCAACAGGAGGAGATCGCAGCCCTCAGGTCAGACAAGTAGAATTGAGGATGTTGGCTCAGCCTCAAAGTCAGTTGCTCTCCGAGCTGATTACTCAAAATCAAGATCATCAAGGCCAACCAGATCAGCTGACACGACTGCAAAGGAGCCAAGCAGAGAGGAACTGCAACAGAACATTGCAGCTTTATCAAAGAAGCTAGCTGAAATGGACACTCGGTTCGGGAAATATAAACGTTTCTATAAATCAAACCGAACTCGAGACAGTTCAAAGCCAGTCACCAATGGTTGCTTTGAATGCGGAAAGGAATGTCATTTCAAGGCTGACTGCCCAGATCTATCGAAGAAAGAGAGAGATGCTCTAAGGGCCAAACAAGCTGGAAAGAATAAGGCCATGGTTGCAGAAGAAGCAGCTGACGATATGGATATCTTCACTGACACCGAAGATGAAGACGAGCTGACTTCTGCCAACAACGTCATCAATCAGGATCAATGCCTCATGGCACTTGGAACCAACCAAGATGATATTGAGGTACAATCTAATCCTGCTCAGTTAAACTCTTCCAATACTTCTAACATGCAGGAATCTCTGAACGATGAGTTGGAACCCTCCTGGAGTGATTTTCAAGAACTCAGTGAGGAGCTGCATCACCAATCGGTTGAGTTTAAGAGTCTTCAAGCTCAGTTCGCCAAACTTGAAGATTCCTTAACCAAAAATGACGATCTGATCAAAAGCCAAACCGAGGAGATTGAGAATCTCAAGAGTCAACTGAACGAGGCTAAGGCTCCAGCTGATGAGGAGTTGACAAAGAAGAACAAGGAACAGCAAGATCAGTTGAAAAATCAAGATGCTCAGATCGAACAGCTAATAAAGAAGTCAGATGGACAAACCGAGCAGATAGTTGTACTCGTCAAAGAGTTGCAAACTGAGAAGGACAATCTAATTAAGCTGTATCAGTCGTCCAAGATCATAGAGAATCTTATCAGCTATAGTAGACAGATGGATGACGTGTCAGGTCTCGGCTATGATGTTGTCAAGGATACTGGGATTCCACCAGCAACCTTCATCAAAGCTGTAGAGGTCACAGCTGTCGAGCCAGACACAGCTGAGTCTCCTGAAGCTAATTCAACCTCTACCTCTCAACAAGCCTAAGGATAACCGAGGTGTTGTTATAGTTGATGATGAAGGAAAAGTGATCTAGAATGATAAATCCATACGAGTTTATAAGGAAAAGCGACGCACAGTTCCAGCGGGAACTGGTTCTAACCCTCCAGGACCCAACTGAAATTGGAGACCTAAGCAAGTTTCTCTTTGCAGGTGCAGGAGAAACAGCTGAGGAAGAAGAAGGCGTCTACTACAATATGGGTAATGGATAGTGGATGCTCGAAACACATGACGAATCTGAAGGATTTGCTTGGAAGTTTCGTGGAGAAAGAAGGTCCATCAGTTACTTTTGGTGATAACTCAAAAGGTTATACCAGAGGTTACGGTACCCTTGAAACCAATCATGTTTCAATTTCTAATGTCTCTTATGTTGATGGATTGAAGCATAACCTGCTCTCCATCAGCCAATTCTGTGATAATGGTTTCTCTGTCAAGTTTGATGCACAGGGTTGCAGAGTTAAAGATGTCGGATCAAAGCAGGTGATATTGTTGGGAAATCGATCTCCAACAGGGAATGTGTACTACGCTGACTGGAACAGCAGCCTCCCTGACACTTGCCTGTTATCAAAGAGCAGTTCGGATGTGAGCTGGCTGTGGCACAAAAGGCTCAACCATCTGAATTTCAAGACGATGAATCGACTCGCCAGACAAGAACATGCAAGAGGCATACCTAACCGAGTGTTTTCAACAACACACATCTGCAGTGCATGCCAACTGGGAAAGCTCGCTAGATCCTCCTTTCGGTTGAAGTCAACTCCTTCAACTGACCGAGTGTTACAGCTGATCCATATGGATCTCTTCGGGCTAGTTACACCAAAAAGCATAAATGGCAACGAATATACATTGGTTGTAACTGATGATTACTCGAGGTACACGTAGACTATTTTCATGCGTCACAAGAGTGAAACCCGAGATGAGCTGCCCAAGCTGATGGATCGGATTTCGAACCAACAAGAGATGAAGATCATATCCATCTAATCAGATCGTGGAACGGAGTTTCTAAATGAAACCATCATCGAGTACTGCGAGAAGAATGGAATAACTCATCAGACATCAGCCGCGCGTACTCCGCAACAGAATGGCGTAGCTGAGCGAAGAAACAGAACGCTGAAGGATGCTGCCACATCCATGTTAGCAAGCTCAGCTCTGCCAAAGAGATTTTGGGCTGAAGCAATTAACACAGCATGCTACACTCAGAATCGATCTCTTCTCACCAAGCGGTTGGGAAAGACGCCCTACGAGCTGTGGAGACGCAGAAAGCCAGATATTTCTTATTTTCGCGTTTTTGGGTCTAAGTGTTATATTCACAACAATGGGAAGACTCAGTTGAAAACTTTTGATGCCAAAGCTTCGAAGGGCATATTTCTTGGATATGCAGCTCGGATCAAGGCATATAGAGTTTTCAACAACAACTCTCGTGTTGTGGAAATAACACCTCATGTTAGTTTTGATGAATCTACCTTTGAGTACATGGAATAGGTTAAAGGACAACAAGCAGATCCAACTGTTCCACCAGTTCTCACCAGATCGCAAGCTCTAAGGGAAAAGAACCTAGCTGAACCACTGGTTTGGGCAACTGAGGATGAGGATCCATACTCCTCTGAAGATGAATGCGAAGACCCCAGCACATCCCAAGGGGGAACTTCAACTGATGTTCCTTCAACTGCTTCAGCATCCGAAGCCCAACCGAGTCCGGTTCAACCTAATACCAATGTTGAGGATCCAGACTCAACAGCTGATCAATCACCATCTCTAAAGACTCCAACTCAGATTTCAGAACAGCCACAGTTGGAAGAAGAAGGAAGACGCAACCGAAGATAGTATGAAGTTCATTCCACCGACGACATCATTGGAGATCCAACCGAGGGTGTGCGTACAAGGAGCCGAGTTGCAAATCCAGAATCAACTGAAGGAAACTCCAACACTTATGCCCAATATACTGAGGAATTGGCAGTTCTAGAAGAGTTCGAGCAAGCTGGAGATGTTGCCATGATTTCTTGCTTTGTAGCTGATGTACCAGAACCGAAGAATATTGGGGAAGCTCTCAACTGTGTCCACTGGACAACAGCCATGCAAGAAGAACTGAATGAGTTTCTACGCAACTGTGTATGGAAGTTGGTAGAAAGACCAAATGGTGTCAAGGTGATTGGATTGAAATGGATTTTCAAAAATAAGAGAGACGCCATTGGATTCATTGTGAGGAATAAAGCAAGGTTGGTAGCTCAAGGATACTGCCAACAAGAAGGAATTGACTTTGAAGATTCCTTCGCACCAGTTGCAAGGCTGGAAGCCATCAGGATCTTTCTAGCTTATGCCGCACATTACAAGTTCAAAGTATATCAGATGGATGTGAAGTGTGCATTCCTCAATGGAGATATCAAAGAAGATGTATATGTTGAACAGCCTCCTGGGTTTGAGACTGGAGATGGAAGAGTGTACAAGCTGAAGAAAGCTATCTATGGTCTAAAGCAAGCGCCAAGGGCATGGTATGACACTCTTTGTGGATTTCTTCTGAACTCGGGGTTCAAACGAGGTTCAGTTGATAAAACTCTGTTCACCATCAAAGTTGGAGAAGATATACTTGTTGTGCAAATTTATGTCGATGACATCATTTTCGGCTCCAAGTCGGAGGAGCTGTGCAAGAAATTCTCAGATCTCATGAAGGAGAAGTTCGAGATGTCAATGATGGGCGAGATCTCATGAAGGGATTTTCATCAACCAGTCCAAGTATACAAAGGAGCTCATCACCAAGTTCGGATTGCAGACAAGTAAGACAACAAGAATTCCTATGAATACGAACTGGAAGATCGAACCCGGAGCTGAGGGAAAGCTCATTGATGCCAGCCAGTATAGAGGGATCATCGGTTTGCTGCTCTACCTAACTGCCAGCCGACCAGATATATCATACGCAGTTGGAGTGTGTGCTCGATTTCAAGTACAACCTAGAGAAGCACACATGTTGGCAGCAAAGAACATCATTAAGTATCTGAAGGGAACTGTCAATATTGGGTTGTGGTACCCAACTGATGACAATATCCAGCTAACTGGATACTCAGATGCGGACCTAGCAGGAGATCGGTTGGACAGGAAGTCTACCTCTGGACACTGTCAATTCATGGGAAGCAAGCTGGTTTCATGGTTCTCCAAGAAACAAGCATGTGTTGCCACTTCTACAACCGAGTCAGAATACATGGCTGCCGGAAGCTGTTGCATGCAAGTATTGTGGCTGAAGCAACAGCTGAGAGATTATGAAATCACAACTGGACAGGTTCCCATTCATTGTGATAGCTCGAGTGCTATAGCTATCTCTCTGAACCCTGTTCACCACTCTCGGACTAAGCATATCGATATTCGTCATCATTTCATCCGAGATCATATTGAGAAGAATGATGTGTCCATGGAGAAGATCCCAATTGAGATTCAGAGAGCTGACATCTTCACGAAACCTCTTCCTGAAGCCCGGTTCAAGATGCTGTGTGATCTTCTAGGTCTATTGAATCCGAGCTGAAGATTCATCCGAGCAGGAGTCATCCAAGCTACAGAGGATCCATCCGAGATGAAGAGTCAGATATCCATCTGAGGGGGAAGCTCAGATGAAGGGGAATCTCAAATACGAATTGCCAACTGAAGACATCAAACATCAGCTGAACAGACGAACTCGAGTCAGTTGATGGTATGCGGCAGCTGAGGAACTCAACTGAGGTATACAGTTGATCTCGACATCAGCTGGCAGGTATCATTTATGACTGAAGGTGTTATGATATTAAATGAGAATGTTTGAAATAAATTCAAACATTCCTGAACATGTCAGCTAAACTAAACAAGCCATCATATCGCATTTAATGTAAAGTCTGGCTGAACTCCTATAGCCTTACTTTATAGTGCGACTGGGCTGACATCTCAAACTATTCACCTTCTCACTCGCGCGCATGGAGTATCAGTCAAAATTACCCAACAGTCGCGTAATCTCAGCCGTTGATGGATTCGCGCCATTTGACCCCAGCCGTTGATATTATCCGAGTCAAAGATTATATAATACGGCAAATCAGGAAGTGATCCTTACCTTCTTATTTCGTGCATATCTTTAATTACTATTCATCATCCTCTCCAAATCTGTTTCACCATTTTCAGTAAAGATTTTTCCTTCTTCTTTGCATATATATCTATTTGAGATGGCGCCCAAATCTAAAGCTTCCAAGAAGATGGTTTCCGCAGAGCCTGCTACCTTCCAGGAATCTTTTGACATGGTGATGTCGAAAATTCACTTTGAACAGATTCTATCCACAGCGGCTCTCACCTCGCCTGAACTTGCTCCCGTCGCCGCCATTCTCTCCGACCACCGTCTGCTCGACTGGGCAACTCTCTCTCCGTCCAAATTGCTCAGGAAGCAGGTCGTACACTTTTACAGGAATCTGCAGCGAGTTGCAGATGATGGGCTTGTCACGATCATCCCGTGCAAGCAACGACACAAAACCTCCCGGATGATTGAAGACACCGCCATAGAAATAAAAGTATCCAAGGAACTGGAGAAGATCATCCCCCGAAATCGCGAAGCCACAGATGTGCTGGCGAACTTCACTGACAAGGAAGCTGATGCCTTCCTTCAAACCATCATTCTTGTTCCCGAATCATTGAAGGGGAGCATGCAAAGGACAAAGCTGAAGCCGGCGCACCGACTTCTCTTCGATGTGATATCCAAATGCGCCTTCGCATACGGAGGAGCCTTCGGTGACATTAGCAGGCCGAAGCTCAAGCAACAGAAGGCCCTGGAGGAACTGCACCAGGTCGACTGGCTGGGCTATCTTGAGAGCTAGCTGTTGATGGAGAAGCAGAAAATCTCCGAGACATCAGCTGAGTCTGGAGAGCAGCTGTTGAGTGTCAAGGGGACACTCAACTTCGGGAAAAAAATATCTGCCCTCATCCTCCAAGCCACACAGGGACTGCTGCTGACATGAGAAGGAAGTGAGGACACGCCGTTCAACAAGCTGACGTTGTTTCCTTCAGCCAAAAAGGCCAGGGACGTTGTGGAGGCCGTCTACACTCCCAAGGGTGCCCCCAAGCCAGCTGTGGAGTCAGCTACCCGCCGCCCTTCGAGGTCCAAGCCAGCGAAGCGCCAGCTGGAGGAGGTGGCTGAGGAAGAAGAAGACGAAGAAGAAGAAGAGGAAGAACCCCTCCAGAAGAGGCCAAGGATTAGGATCATCCAGCCAGCGGCTCAACCATCTACAACAAGTCCAGTGGTGGTAAAGCCAGCTGAGGAGAAGGAGTCAACCGAATCCAGCCAATCGGTTGACCCAGCTGGGTTTATTCTTCAACCTCGCCAAGAGGATGTGGCTGAGGAAGCAGCTGAAGGCGTGGAGATCCACGTGGAGGAAACCAGCTCCTCCTCCTCAGATGACTCTTCTTCATCTGAGGAGTCCCACGACAGTCCAACTGGAGCTGATACCAGCCAGGTAATCCCACCTGTGTCTGAGGAAACACTTGAGCCAGCCGACTCACTACCCAAAGAGGATCCAGTTCTCTCAACTGGTCCTCAGTCAGATATTCCGAGCCTCTCGCTCGATGCCAACGTTGTGACCATTCCTTTGGCCAACGTTGATGAAACCATCGAACCCCTTACCTTCAATATTGACCCCCCTCCAATTGATGAAGAAGCCAACCGCCAGGCGATCTTAGCTGAATATGAAGGAAGGCTGAGCTACTGCTTCCGCAAGCTGATTGGTATGTTCCCCGAGTCAGCCTCAATGCCCGTATTTGCCGTACTCGGGACGGAACTCCTCTACCAGTTCAGCGTCATATTTAGCTACTGGTACGTCAAGGAGGAACCCTCAGGATCCATGGTTGGGATAAGTTGAAGGTCGAAGAATCCAACCTGAGGGTATACTTCGACTACCAGAACCTGGAGGTGGCTTACAACCAGAAGGTGGCTGTGCTACGTCGACGTCTGGACAAGAGCATCCAAGAAGGGACAGACACCAGGGAGCTGTGCAACAATCCTGGAGTTGTTCAGTTTCTTGACGACATGCTAGCCAAGAATGCCCATTGCATGGAGGATGTCGATGCAGCTGAAGAGGCGGCCAAGATGGAAGAAGACAAGCTCAAGGCCTACCTTGCCAGCCGATCTGCCCTGGTTGTCATGGAGCCAACTACACAGCCACAACCACAACACCTGCCTGGACCCTCCAAACAGCCAGCGCTCTCAACCGATGTCATATACGAGCTGATCTCGGAGAGGGTCAACCAGCTGAGGCAGGAAATGTTGTCCAAGATCCAACTCAGCAAGGAGGAGGCAGCTGACAGGATGCAGCAGCTGATGGCAGAGAATGTCAGCTTGAAGAATCAGTTGGAACACCTTTCTTCTTCCCTGCAGCAGAAGTTTGAAGATCTCTCCACTTCTTCCAGCTCGGAGATCACGGCTATGAGGAAGGCAGTTCAGGGCCTCAGCTCGGACCTCAACGTTTTCAAAACCGTTGCTGAATCTGATCTGGCAAAGTCCCAGCAGACCCAAGACCGGGAATGGATGTCTCAGTTTGCATCTTTCCGAGCTGAGTTCGTCACCCTCCACAAAGAGGTCTCTGCGACCTTTTGCAGCGAGCTGAGCAGGAGAGCCAAGACCTGGAGTTGGCCAAGCAGGTGGAAGAGAAGGATGCTGTCGAAGAACTCTTTTCCCGCGTTCAACAAGCTGAGGCCAAGCTGACCTCCCTGGATGGCACTGTTGCCACCCTTTTGGATGATGCCAAAAAGGGGGAAGACAAGGAGCCAGCAGTTGTTGCTGGACAAGGGAAAGCTGTTCTTCAGCAAGGGGAAGGAGTGCCAGCTGAAGGTGAAGGAGCAGCTGAAGGATCGCAGCAAGAACTGGAAATCTCCCACAACCTCGTAGCCGAGCTTATGGCCGAGCTCGATGCCGAACTTGATGGAGAAATATATGTTGAAGATTGCATCGAAGCTGCCAAAGCTATGGGGGAGCCCAAGGAGAAGTACTTGAATCCCTCTTGGATCAAGAAGTTCACTGCCGATCAGGCCAAGAAGGTGGCCAAGTTCGAAAAGGAACTGGCCAAGGTGGAGAAGAATGTCGACAGAAATAAAGCCAGTCGGAGCGTGCGAAGAATCAACAAGCACCAGATGAAGGCTGAGGCTAGGAAGTCGACCCAACAGCTGCAGAAGAACGTCCCACTCCCGTCTCGGTACCCACATGTTGACAAGTGGATGAATGCTGAGTGGAACGATGACTGGGAGCAGTTCAAGCATGAATTCATCAATGACTTCTATTACAGGAAGGTCTACTCGACTGAAGACCCAAGGCAAGCCTTCAAGGAAGCCCTGTGGGACTCAGATCTGGAGACCCTGGAATGTTTAGTCAGTTCAAGCGAGCCATGCTGAGTGCTCAGCTCGATCCCAACACCGTTTCAGTTCCACAGATGTGCAGATACCGCCCTCAGATGATCAAAGACACGAGCACGCCAAACAGAAATGCGATCATGGCTGAGGTGAGACAAGTCTGCAAGGAACACGGCGTCAACACTGGGATTGAGTCGAATGCGAAGAAGGAGATCTTTGACGGTATCTTCAGCAAGTATGGTCAACAGTATTTTTGAGCTATCAAAGTTTTTGAGCTGATGAAGTTTTTTGGATGTTGTAGTTTTTGAAACAACTGTTGTATATTTATCTGTTTTGTGCTTAACCTTGTAACCTTCAGTTGTAACAAAAACTTCAAAGTATATAATACGATTCAACTTGACGCACAATATCTCATTGTCCAAGCTATGAATCGCAGTCTTTTAAATACCATGTTATAACTGTGCTAACCCTTTGATGTTTTATCTTATAGACTGTCTAGAATTTCAGTTGAGATTTTAGGTCAGTTAGTGAGGATTAGATCAATAGTGGTTTAAAGTTGTAAGTGGTTTTGGCATCATCAAAAAGGGGGAAATCTCATACACCAGTAACTCGTTTCGGGACCATCAGGTACAGCCCTCAATAGCACAAATCCTAAAGCTGCAATTCTTTCTGCCAGTCTTGTATGGGAACGTCGTACGATTGCTAGCCGAACGTTTCGATCTACGCTCCAAAAAGTTCTCCAGATGATACATTCCAATAGTGATCCTCAAGTCTTTCTTGGACCTAAATAAGGCCCCCACTTCGAGTTCCCCACGCACTTGTGGTGGTTGCTCGACCCACCCTAATCTCCCTGCACTGTCAGGATCGAGGAATGGAATGATCCAATTGCGCATTGCACGCAGATGCTCAGTCTCGCGTTCGGACTGATGGTCCGATGTGAAGTTCTGATGACCAAAAACCCTATCCATTTGTGTCGGTTGTCGCATCCAAGCAAGAAATCAATAGATAGCGAATCAAGCAATTCTTTACGACGATCATCTGCTTCGTCTTTGGACGAACTCGCCTCATCTTCTTCATTTTCGTCGTAGTCACCATCTTCATCCTCATCTTCCTCATCTTTTTCATATTGCTCATGTGAGTAGGGCATACGATTGTCAATGTCGTGGTGCTCAAATCCGGAGCTGTTACCACCAAAATTAACTCAAGGGGCGGATGAGCCGCCGTAATCAATGTAGACCTCCGGATCGTCTTTCTGTTCAATTAACATACGCAGTAACTCGATATCACTTCGCAATAAAGCTTTTACTTTGTTTCTGTTGCTCATGCGTGTCAAGTACCACAACGTGTAGTCGGTCGGATTTATATTTCTCAGCTCTTCTCCAATAAGTTCAACAAGGTTTGCACAGTTCACTGTGGCACTATCGATGAAGACAAAAAAAGAATTCCCATCTATATAAGTCGATCGCTCCCAACGACCGCTGTGATGTATCAAAACACGTTGCCACAACATCTGAAAAATACAAAATAACCAAGAAATTATAAAAAAAAATCCGATCGAACACGCTTCTAATGCATCTACTGCCTACCCACGATGGATACACACACGGTGGTAACTACCGTATGTGGCCACCGTGGGCACCGTTTGTAGGCAACCAACGGTGGCTACCCACGGTGGCAACCCACGGTGAGGCCATCGTGGGTTGCCACCGTTGGTTGCCTAAACACGGAGCCCACAGTGACTACACACTGTGGCAATCCACGGTGGTACCGTCGTGGGTTGCCCCATCGTAGGTTGCCACCGTGAGTTGCAAAAAATGGGCCCAGAACATGAAGAATTTTTATACACACGACAATGGATATATTTTTACAGCTATTTTACTTCTAAAAATGTTTCTAAACATGCAAATGTACTCTCTTATGACTAAATATCAACAGATACTTCATGTGCATGAAAATTTTCTACCACCGTGTGCAAAAATGAGCCCACTGTGGGTATAAAAACTCGTCGAAAAAATCATATTTTACGTGGTGAATATAGTTGCATACCTTCTTTATGGATCCTAGAAACACGAAAGCCTTGCGTTTGAGTTTTACCTCTTTCTTGTTTTTAATTATCATGAGTTTTTTTTCTTGGCGACCTACTTCTCTATGTCGTGAGTTTTCAACTGTGTGTTTTGAGAATTTTGCACTACATAATTGTAGTAGTTGTTGTAGTATATTAATGAGAGCAAACAACCTCTATTTCAAAACATAAATGAGCATTGTTCAAAATTTAATGTCATCAAGGTTGGTTGGTGATATTATTTTGGTTTAGGGTTTATTAGAGGGAAGAAGAAAGAGAAAGAGAAAGAAGAAAGAGAACCAGCGAAAATAATAGAAAACAATAAAAATAAAAAACAAGTCAACTTTTATTTAAGGGTATTTAAGTCTTTTAACTCATTTTGGTATAGAAAACTTGTATGTTTTATAAAAAGGTATTTAAAAATACATTCTCACTTAAAAATATGTGATATGAGGATTTAAGATAAATATGAATTCCAAATTATGGTTGCACCACATAAGATCTATATTAAAGGGAAGACCTCGAATCCGCATCAGTATTAATGATAGATAGATAGATAGATAGATAGATAAATTTTTGTTTAGTTGTGTGGGGAAATTCGAGAAAATCCCAATTATTTGTGAGAAAAATAGTCATGGATTTGATTGTACGTGGTTGTATTTCGATTTTGGTTATTTGTAGGTACTTATTTATTTTTTTTGGCCGAGTTTATGAAAGTAAATGGACTATTTTGGGTTCACATAAGTACACTACTCTTATCATTATATTACTAAAAGAAAAATAATTCTCTCATCGAAGGTATCGGCTGCGGGTTTCTACGACATAATAATAATAATAATAATAATAATAATAATAATAATAATAATAATAATAATAATAATAATAATAATAATAATAATAATAATAATAATAATAATAGGAAAATGATTCTTGCTTTGAAAAATCTTATGCAGCACCCTCCAAATTTCGTTATTTCTATTTATCTAAATTCTCAAAAGTTTAATTTTTAAAAAATACAAGAATAGATTTTAAATATCTACTAAAATCTTGTGTCCCGCATCGTTTTTTTAATGAAACTTCACCTATTGAAAAACCTATATACCTAGAGTCAATGTTTATTTTCTCATCTTTTTCACCACCAATTTCATTTGGCCAATTTATTTATTAGTCGGCCGAATAAATAACTATATTTTTTAATTTAATTTAATTTAATCAATTTATTAGTTTGTTGGATAAATAATTATTTTTGGTAGGGATCCAATTTATTAGTTGGCCGAATAAATGGTTTCAAAATAATTTGGCTAGTTCATGGGATTGGCGGAATTAAAATTTGAAACAGTTTAATAATTTTTTATTTAATTTGAAAAAATAATTATTTTTAATTTGCCCAATTAATTAGGTAGATGGGCCAATTCGCAACTGACGGGTATCTCAACTCAGGATCCCACGTGGCATATCTCCACTCTTTATTCTTTTTTGCTTTAAATTTTTCATTTTACGCATTTTTTCATATTTTTCTAAAATCTAGAATCGTCATTCATGAGTTGACTTTTACGTTATTCGTAGTTGGGTTTCAACTTTGCATATTTATAACTATAATTAGTGAATATTACTATACAATTAAAGACGATAACGAATAGTACAATCAATTTAAATAATTTTATACTATCACGATAAATTTTATTAATTTATTAAAGAATAATTTCCCGTCGACGGACTACACACTTGTTTAATTCAATACTAAATGATTTTGAGTGACTATTTTTCTTTTCTATTTATTTTTAATTATACATATATTTATATTTTAGTATGTGTGTTGATCTACCGATAGTATGATTAATACTACATCCTAAACCAAAACTTGCGGGTCGAAAAGTCCTACAGGTAAATCCGGGTCCAAAACAAATAAGCCCATGTAGATTTGGTTCAGACACCAACCAGCATTCATGGACATTTTCTTTATTACTGTTGTGACATTAATGTAGTTTGTGGAAGTGAATTTACTACTAGAAGACCACTTTTCCTTTTTATGTTTAATTAGTATAGTATTTTTTACTGTTCTGTTGAAGCATGGACCTAGAAAAATTAAGGATCCCAACCACCACAGGAGACAAATCAAGATCTCTTAGCATTGACAGATGTTGGTGTCTATACTCTTGCTATTTCACAGTTGGATATTCTACCCAGAAAAAAGAACAAAACAAATGGGAAAATTGATTACTAACACTAGGCATTAGACATGTAAATCCACATTACATTCCCAATTATTCTACTCAGTTTTTAGGTACATAAAAAATTGTCCGGAAATGAATTTGTTCGTAATATCATCTTAAATCATATGTTACATAAGAATTTTTTTTTTATTTTTTTATTTTAAGGATAAGAAACCAAATATACAATTATAAGAAAATAAAAGATCGTGGAATAATAAAATATAGTATAGTTTGGTTTTTTATATTTGGGTTCGAAGGATTGTGAGCTTTTGTACACCTCTAGGAAAAGAATAGCAGTAGTTAAGACATAATCGGATAAGCAGATTTATTGCTCCAAAGGATAACAATAAGTGAATCCATCCAGCTCCCCATTCCTCTGTTTGATGTGCGGTTGACAACCCTAATCATCATCAAAATTGGAAATGCACATTTGCAAGTATAACACCATTTCTTTACATCCAAATAGATCAACTATTCATACTCGACTCATAATTCAACTCAATGAAACAACTCTCGGACTTGTTTGAGAGCAAGACTGCACTCATCCCCCTAGGCAAGAGCAAAGACAATTCGAAACGAGCTCAGAGAAGAAATAATGATGGTTGCTGCGTGTGAAGACTCATACAACCATAAATCCACGCTCTTGAATTAATTGAGGATAACAAGCAAGATTTCATATCATGTAAATTGGTACAAAGGCAAGAGACCCACAAGAACCAACACACCACGCTGTGTAATAATTCTTGCTGTTCCTACCGTGGACCAACCGTTTCCACAAGCTTTCAATTCACGCCGTTCCCATAAATTTCACAGCCCGACTCACCGTGATTAGGAAGATCCAAACAAAGGAAGAAAACGAAAGCAAACATCTTCAAATCAAATATCAACAATGCTGCTGCATTTAGTTATCGTTTTTTCTCAAATTTAACAAAGCAATAATAGATATAGGTGACAATGATGTATCCTGCTGTAGTTGTTACTTCTGACCAAACTTACAAAGGAATCTGCAACACTCTTTGTCCAAGCAACTTCAGATCACTTTGCTTAATTTTTTTTTCTTTTCTACAATTTTTTTATTTTTTTTTGAGAGATACATAAATAAAGTTAATTGTACCAGTAAGGAACAGCTCATGAACCGTAGTATGGGGGTTGACTTGGATGCGAAGTACCACCAGGAGGCCCGTTCAGCTGGGTGCCTCTCACCTGGGGAGCTCCAGGGGCATAAGCAGGGGGGGCTGAAGCATATGCTTGACCGGGAAACGTGCTAGGAGAAGACATGTAGGTTGGTCCGGCTGCGGGCATGGTAGGGAACCAAGAGGACGCTGGTGCTGCCTGAGCATGAGACTGCGGCATGCCACCAGAAGTGTAGCCTGGCGCAGCTTGAGGGTTCTGCCATCCGGTAGCTGTTGCTGGGACTCCAGGAGGTTGCTGCATTGCGAGTGATATGGGGATGGTGTAATCTCGACTTTTGTCACTGTAAGCCTGCAATGTACATACATATGGAATGAGCCCGAGGCGTCTAACGAAAGAATAGGCCTGATAAGAAGCATACACCAGAGCGCAAGTCGTTCCTTTGGTCAACAACATTAATTTGTCACAAACAAGCCCTTCAATTTATTGTGTCATTGATCTCACAAATCTTTAACTGGAAAGCACATTTTATACCTTCACATTGAGATCAGTATGACGAGAGTATGATAGATGAAGCTTACAATAGCCACCATCATATATGCAATGACCTTCTAAAGCATCCTTTGCAACAGCTGCAGTTGTTATGTCTGCAGGAGAAATAACAATTCTTGGATCATTCTGTGCACCCAAAATGCATTGAAAAGCATTTAGAAACAGCTAAAACACAATAAAGGCAGCAAAACAATACCATTTACAGAAAAAAATTATCTGAATGTATCATACAGGGGGCAAAATAATACAATAACGAGCTGCGAGCACTCCATATAATTCTTTGCAATGTCTGTACACTTTATTTAGCCTCTCAGTTTCTATATTAACTGGATATTGAGGGCAAGTATTTTACAAGTAACTTACCAGGATACTGGAGTAATGCCTGAGTCCCCCCATTCTTCTCAAATATTGCAATCTTCTGGACTGTCCCAAAAGCGGAGAATACCTAATCCAAACTTGCCACCATCAGATGAAACCATGCCTCATAAAATATGCATCAAAGATAACGAAAAAGCAAAATGCATAACTGTATGAAGAACATCCACTGTGACAGCATACTGCATGTTTTCAATAGAAGCAAGCAGCACGTTACTCTCAAATTCTTTTTTCTTCCCATCAGGACCTACAACAGGCTGTAAAAAAGACATCGTTATTATTTACCTGAAATTATGGCCAGAAAAATGATATTTCAGAAATGAACCTGAAGCAAACCATCCATAGCAGTGGGATTTACAGGAAGATGAGGATTTGTATAATCTCTGCAGGATTAACGAAGGATAAAACACTTGTTAAACGGGGGGTACTGGTCAAATATATAGCATGAGACAGACCAAATATCAAATAATGCATATTAAAAACACAGAATAACACACAAAGTGGCATCTGAAGTGCCTCTGTGTTCCCAAGAAGCCAACAGATAACAACAATTGATGTTGCTTTACTTGACCAACAGCACAGAGATGTCTAGCACAGACTTCTATTTAGCCAAAAACGTCACCAATTTCCAAGGAAAAATAGTGTTTGGATACCTATTCCTAGAACAGATTATTTAGTTCAAAGGGATGTCCATACTAACACAGATAAATTATTATGAAATAATTGCCAACCAAATATTGTGAATGACGTTACGGGCCCGGTAAGCATATAAAATGATAAACACCTAGGAGTATATGCAGCCCAGACTCAAGTAGCCAGATGTCAGTAATGCAAGATACCAAAAGATTGGCCAACATCCAGACTTAAGTCAACATATGCAATATCTCCTCCAGGTCAGATGTGAAATATAGATGTTACTACAAGGAAAAGGTAATCACCTTTGACAAAATTATAATTTTTCAAAGTGGTCAAGTCAAAGAGTCAACCAGGCATCCTATACAAAATTCCCTACTTCTATGAAGAGTTATTTTCTCCCTACAAGAAAGTCAACTAAAAATAAGGACTGCCCTGTAATTTAGATTTCTCAATAAGAGTTAAAAAGGAATTCAATGAAAGGAGTGCCTTTCTGGGGCACAACAAATGATAGATAAGTAGGAAACAAACAGTAACTAACTTCTAGAAATCATTTTGAAAGTTTACTGAGAAATTCTATGTTGAGAAAGTCAAGTAAGGAAAACCTGTGACATTTTCATCTTGCACTAAGACCAACATAATACGACATAATACATTTGTCCTAAATCTGAGAAGGTTGTGTAAGTCCTCATTATGGAACTTAAACAAAAATCAACATAGAAAGAATGGAAAATCATAAGATGGAGAAGATTACTACGAAGCCATGAAAACACAGATCTGTGTTATAGCTGCTGAGCTTCACTAAGCCCTAAATGAAAAAGAAATCAATTAGAGATACCACATATTTTTCCAAAAAGTTTCATGGAAAAGAATAAAATTTAATAAAAGAACTGAACAATAATGCAGACAAAGGAAAACGCGCAGGAAATAAAGAAGTGAATAGGGATATTAATCATTACCTGCTTCGATGAGATTGAAACTTAATATTCAAATCTGTGTGAGCAGAGTACGATATACGTAAATAACACTCGCTTACATGACTTGGAAGAAGGTATCTGAAATTTCGGCAGTAAAAAAGCAAATTCAAAAAATAAAGCAAATATTTTTTCACTTAAAAAAAATTGTGTTGGAAGTAGAAAACAATGAGAAATGGAAATGATATTGAATCTATTAACCCTGTACTAAATTTCAACTACACACCTGGGTATACTTCTTCCGTCTAATGAATCCCTTGCTGTAGATGCAGTTTGAACATCACTATACTGAATTAAAGCCTGTCAAGATTTACCACCACAACATAGCGTAAGCTACTATTCAATTAGCAAAAAAAAAAAATTAAATGATTTCTCGGAAGTTTACCTGAAAACCAGCAGCCTTTTCAAATGTAGCTATTTTGTGTACAAAACCAAATGCAGAGAATACCTGAAATGATTAAACTCCAAAATCAGCATAACACAGAGGAATCAAGTTAGAAACACCAGAAAGAAGCAAGCAAAGGCCCAATCTCAATAAGAATGGCGCAAAAGGGGGAACAACATCTAATAGGATATAAGTGCAGAAAAACACCTGTACAACTGTGAGAAGATAGGCCTTACAAAGCAGTCACATGACAATATATCCAGATGATCTCCAACAACATACTCTAAAAAGGACCATCTGTGATTTAATTTTGTCTCATCAAAATTGAAAGCATAAACACTGCTTTTAGAATAGTAAATTTAAATGGTATCACATTTGAACTTTCACAGGCATAGGCTACCATAAAAGAAGTTTGTTGAGTGCTCAAGGTCTAAGACCACAATCATGAATCACCAAACTTCCCAGATAACGAGGAACAAAACTGAAACAGTATTGACCACCAAGAAACTCAAGAGATCATAGTCATGATACGGATGATACATGGAAGAAACAGACAACTAGTTACAGTGACAGAAGAAGAAACTATGGGAATTCCATTGTCCAGCATACACCTATACGTTTATTCAATCTAGATAAAAGACCACTAAAGCATTCATTATTTATAACATGGTCACCCAATGCAATTGACCCGCCATCTACAAAATCGTATTTAATTAGATACAACAGAGAAGAATCCATGATTATAACCTCTACATAGCAAAAAAGGCATTACCAAGTGAATGACATCAATACTGACATCACCAGCTTCAACGCCCTCAATCGTCACCAGCAAAACATTTCCTGGAACATCGCCAGGGCTCTTGTTGTTAACTATTTCATGCCTGTTTGAGTACTGTATATACACAGTCTTGCCACGGATCTGTGCAGGCTCTGAAGACGACGCATAGTATGTGACCATATTAATTGCCTGGTTAAGGTCAGACTGCAAAAAGGGCAAATGCACGATATTCATCAGTAACAAGCTTCTGAATAATATAGTAAATGGTAGAGTTCTAAGATGAAACTCATTGTTGCTTTGCTTCAACAATTTTTGGATAACTTCACTCTTTCTTGCCATGTTTTCCCCATGAATATAACAAATTCACTTTATTGTAACAACCGTTGTTTAAGTCGCATGAATTACTTAGAATCGCAGTTCACATGCTAAAATTAAAAGTCACAATCTCAAATAAAACCCGAATTTCATCTTAATCAGTACATTATATTGAATCATTCTTCTTCAGTGATTTTAAACTTCTAGAGTTAATTAGTTAATCCAGCATATGAGGTGAATATAACGCATATCAGATAATTCTCATAACCTCGGAAGCAAAAAAAAGACATGTGATTGAACGATAAACGGAATAAATGGGAAAAGGGGAGCATACGAATTCGACAAAGGCTTGGTTCCGATTAGCCCCGACGTTGACCTTGGTGTTGACAATCTTGCCGAAGGGTTTGCAGAGCTCGACGAGCTCCTCCTCGATGCACTCCCATGGAAGATTCCGGAGGTGGAGAACCTTCGATGGCGTCTGCGTGTACCGAAACTGCGGCTGCGCCGACGTCGACATAGCTGCTGAGCAACCGCCGATTGGGGTTTATCGGAATTCTAGGGTTTCTCGATGATTGAGGATTGAAGATGGTAGATTGCCGGTTTTTGGTGGTTAACAAGAGTCGGACTGTTTTTGGACCGGATGTATTTTGTTAGGCGATGTAATTTTATCTTTTTTCTTTTTTTAGTCCATACATATACATATACTTTGGAAAATAATTATCACCTCAAAATAAAAACAAAAAGAATATATAAAAATGAAATAAACTGTGGATGAATTTTGATAGCTCGAAATCAAATTTAAATATCGGAATACTATTTATTTATTTTTTTGGTTAAATAAATTTTATTTCAACCATTAGTAAATTAGTAAATTAGAGTATGACCATCGTAACCATCAAAACAAGAAACAACCTGGGATACAAACCCTGACCAAACACAAACCTTAAACCTGCATGAATCTCACAAGCTTTTTATTTCGCTGGCAACAAACTGTTGCATGCAGTTGGCATTGCCTCACCACCTTTTTTTTCTTTTTTTAACGAAAGAAACTTTTTATTAAGTACACAAACATGAAATATGGAGAAGACCCTCCACAAAAGATGGAGGTTCATTCCAAACATGAGGTGTATCAATATCTATCGAAACTCTAGCAATCTTGTGAGCAATGCCGTTCAAATCACGGCTAATGTGCTTGACTTTTCAATCCGATGACAACTCCATCTCTTTGCGGCAGAACAAGGCTAAAAGTCCAAGTTCCGTATTGTTCACATCGTGCGAGATGATAGCATCACAAGCAATTTTGCAATCAGACTCTATCCAAACCTGCATAAATCCCAACTCTTTCATTCATGATAGAGCCTCTGTAATGCCCATAATCTCCCTCTCTTCTACTCTTAAATTCTCGGGCAACTTGAGTGTCTTTGCAGCAATAAAACTTCCTTGGTGGTTGCGCAAAATGATGTCAATGCCTGTGGTATTTTCATTTTCAAAGAATGTTGCATCAACTCCGCATTTTATCCACCCTTCCTGTAAGTCATGCCATCCTTTACAATTAATTTGACCACTTCTCCGACCCACGGGGTTGCCAACGCTATTTTGGGCCTCTAACCACTCACTTCGATAGCAAAATGCAACGGTACATGCTCTAGCACGAACAAGATATATGTTGGGAAATTTATTAAAGTTTTGATTGATTCCAAAACCAACTGACCCCAACCAAGTAGATGTTGTCAGATCCTAATGTTAGTAGTTAGGCTCGCTGTTTGAGCATTGTCAAGATTTTATCTTTACAGGACTCCAGCTGAAGACGGCAACAAGGCTTCAATCGGATAGAACATCAGTTGTGAGGAAGACAACTGAGCGTTCATAAGATGAGCATTCAAAGTGGAAGATGCAAAACTCATCTAAGCATTGAAAAAGGGGGAAGTTACGTTCAAGAAAAGTTGCAATTGAACATCAGTTGTAAGAAAGACAACTGAGCGTTCATCAGATGAGAAGTAGATAGGGGAAGAGAACATCAGATGAAAGAAAGTCATCTGAGCGTTCAACCCAACTGATCAGATACAAGGAAGACAACTGAGTGTTCAGTTTCAGAACATCAGTTGTAGGACCTCAAACCAAGAAGATCAACAGCATGAAGTTCAGATCAGCTGAGAGTTCAATTGTTAGCATTCAGACAGAACATCAGCTGAAGAACCAGTCATATGTAGATCGAATATCTCAACCAATCTCTCCTTCATAAAAGTCTGACGTTGAGATTTGAATTTCAAATCAGGAAGTCACGTGAAGGTTTGACTCTCTGTCATTACCTCATTTGGCCCAACACAAGGCTGTCTCAGATGGAAAGTAGAAGCATGCAGTTGCCAAATCCGGAAAGTCTGCAGAGATGAGAGACAAGCCATCGCTATCAAAGAACAGAGATCAACAGCTCTTCCAACGGCTAGTTGATTCTCTCTGCCTATAAATAGAGGCATTCATTCACTCACAAGACATAAGACACACACGAGACGAGACAGACAAGTGCAAAGAGCAAAAGAAAGAACCAAATTCCTCACACGAGCTGAACCATATTCATTCTCTTAGAACATCATTAGTTGAGAGTTCTAGAGTGTTAGATTTTGTCTGAGTGTCTTTAGATCCAACCTTGAGAACATCACCTTGTGAGAGTTCGTAGAGTGTTAGATCTTAGCTCACTTCTTGTTCGAGCTATTTAGTTGGAACCTCATCCTTTCTTTTCACCTGAAAAGGTTTTAGGACCCTACTCTTCCCGTAACTGAGTAGATAGGTTGTTTAGTACCCGAAAACTAAACTGTAAGGTTGATAAGTACTCGTAAACTTATCTCAACGGTTGTAAAGCCCGCGTAAGCTTTGTGGTTTGTCCAGAAGAACTTGGACTGAGTTGTGTGGACTCACAACTCCCCGTGGACGTAGGAGTTCTCTCCGAACCACGTTAAATCTTTGTGTGTTGTGTTTATTTTCAGTTATCTTATTGCATATTCAACTAACTATCTAACTTGCATACAAACTGCTTTATTCATCACCTGTTTTGGTTATTGACCAACCGTGCATAAAAGCGTGAGTAAATTTTATACGAGTTATTTTCCACCACATTCCGCACACCACATCACTTCCAACCGAGTGTTTCTTACTCGGTTGTGATTCCAACTGAGCTTCTTTACTCGGTTAAGTTATTTTTTAGGGGGTTATTTTAAAAAGTCTTATCTGGTGTATTCCCCCCCCCCCCCCCCATACACCAGAACTCGTATCGGGACCATCAATATATATCTTTCCAAATGGCTACATTTATGTCTTTCCAAATCTGCCATAAAATCTAACCCGCCCTAACATTAACCTCATTTTCTCTACAAGTGAGCACCTCAGAGACCCAATCAAAAAAAGATTCACTTCGATCACTTACTTGAATCATTTGTCGTTCCAAGCCCACTTCTTTCCAACAACCTGTAGCAAACGGGCAAATGACGAATAAATGCCAAAGTGTTTCATAATTTTTCTTGCATATTCCACATTCTCCACCCACCATAACACCTCGACGGAGCAGATTTTCTTTTGTCGGGAGCGTATTGTGAGCTGTCCTCCACAAGAACACTTTGACTTTCTGAGGTACTTTTAGCTTCCATATAGATTTCCATCTCCCTTCTACTCTGAGCTCCTCGTTGATAGTCAGATCGCAGGCCTTTCAATATGCCGACTTCACTGAATACCTTTCATTATTTGAATAGTGCCATAGCAGCGCATCAGAACAAGAGCTAGATGGAAGTGGTATACTAATAATCTCTTTGAAATCAGCTTCGTTAAAATACTCCTCAATCAACTCAATATCCCAACAATTTGAACCCGGTATAATTAGACCGCTTACTCTCATATCCTCCATTTCAGGTGGGCACGTAGAAGTAACATAAAAATTCTCATCTTTTCTTAACCAAGTATCAGAAAAGACTCGAATATTACCTTCATTCCCTACTCTCCATCTAACACCTTTCTTAACCAAATCTTGTGAAGAACAGATACTCCTTCATGTGAAACTAGGGTTGTGCCCTACATTCGCCGTTAGAAAATCTCCTTGAGAAAAATATTTAACTTTAAGCACCTTACAAACTAGAGCATCGGGGTCCGCAATTAGACACCAACTAGTCTTCCCAAGCATGACTATATTGGAAAGTTCCAAATTTCGAAATCCTAAGCCTCAAGGAATTACTATTTGTATATCTTTTCGATAAATTCTAAAATCTCATTGTTAGTTTATCTTCTTACAACAACTACAACTACACTAACATCATCAACATCCACTCATGAAAAATTAAGTAGAAGTATTGTCAGTATCAAATATACATTACAAGTAATATTATTTCAACAATTTACTATAAGAAAGTTTACAACCAATAAGATCGTTTCTTCAACTTTACTGTACTTTCTTGAACATTTTTTTCCTATTCTTATCATATTATTTTGCAATAAATAAGCATGAACACTAAAAATAATTGAATATTATTTTGGAGTGATATTTTAAATAATTAATCAAAAAAAAGTTTCTCTGATTTTATTCCACTTTCTTTAGCTGTAAGATTTCAAACTTTAATTGTTGTGTACGTTTGATCATCTCGTCATAAATCAAAATTTTGAGATCTTTTTTCGCTAGTGTACTTGTGAGATTGCTACGTATTACTAACCATATTAAGCTTTGATCATCTCGTCCCACATTAGTTGTATAAGACTTATGGATAACATATTTATTTGTCCGAATTAATTCTTATGAGAATTAATAATCCACATATTATAAAAAATATTATCCGCAATTTGCTTGGTAGTTATAAAAAAAATATTTGATCTTTTGTATATTATTAAATTTAAAAAAATTATTCCGCGAATTCTCCCATCTTCATTTAATATTTATGATCTTTTTAGTTTCATTTAATCCACATGGTTTATTATTTGTACTTCTTTAATATTAGAAGAGGACATTATCAATGGGTCAAAGGGAATAGTATAATATTAAAATATTAAATTGAGTGATATATTCGCGATAGATTTGTATCCATATATAAATATTGAATAATGGAGTATGAGTTAAAATACATAATATGAGGATTTGTATCCATATTTTAATATTGAATAATGGAGTATGAGTTAAATACATAATATGAGGATTTAAGATAAAAAGAAATATCAAATAGATAGAGCGCCACACAGGATCTAAAATAAATGGGAGATCTCGAATCCGTAATGGTTTTAATAATATATATAGATATAGAATTTCTAACATATAGAATAGTATTAAATAGAAATGTAATATTTAATATTAATTATGAAAGTTTTGAGAAATATTGAATATAATAGAATATACATAAATAAAAATAATAAAAATAAAAATTTAAGATAAATAAAAATATTGAATGAAAGTTGCGACGTAGTACCTAAAACTAAAGGGACGCCTCCAAGCGCAATCGATTTATATTATGACTCAGTTAAATTTTTGATGGCATATGCTTTTCTGTAAGGGAACCATCTAGCTTCTAAAACCAATGATTTAAGAGATGGAAAAAGTTCAAAAAATTAAATATATCAATAAGACTAATTTTTTGGTTTAAAGTTTAATTAATATACACCTATTTATTATTTTTACTAATTAATTAATCAAATTAAGTTAGTTCTACAAAATAATTGTGAAATGAAAAATATATAAGGATTCTTAGTATTTATTTAGTATCTTTAATGATCTTAAGTCTCATTACAAAAACGATGTGGAATAGAAATTTTGAAAATAATAATAAAATTTAAAAAAAACATAAAATAACTATTTATTGGCCAATTTGAATGGTGGTACAAAATAATTTTGAGATGAAAAATACATATTACCTATAACAGTAGAAATATTAATAAATAATATTAAAAAAATCAAAATCTCACTAATTTTATATGTATAAAAAATTAATATTGTCATGTACAATACATAAGATTTTTTTAAGAGGATAATAATACTTATGAACAGGTTGATCATCTGGTTCTATGGATTTGTCTAACGTGCAATTAGTTTGCTTTGATAAATAATTATTGCAATTAAAAATTCGGCAAACTAAAATCGAACAACTTATTATTGGACAGTTATATATATATTTTTTTGAATTGCGCTAACTTAACAACTTATCAAATCAAACAGATTAATTTTGACAACTTAACAGTTGGTCATATCAATTTAAATTGTAAAAATACACATTGGTTTCGAGTATCTACACATTGACGATAGATGTTTTTTTTTTTCAATAGTTATTTATCGACAAAACATTACAATCACTCTTACATGGATAATTAGATTTATTCAATTTAAGGAGATTTATATTATAATTAACGATTTATTTAGATTCATATAAAGTTTATCGATATAGATTGTTTAAGAATGATTATTTGACCAATTAAATTGACAAATTATTATTGACAATTTAATAATTGGTCAAATTAAAATTTATAATACAAAATAAAACTATTTATTCGGCCAATTAATCAATTGATCCAATTAAGTTGGTTGTACAAAATAATCACAGGATGAGAAAATACACATTGACTTTGAGTATTTATATAAGTTTTCAAAGAATGGTGTGTTATTTAAAAGCGACGTTTTTAATAAACTTTATATTGAATTTAATAAGAAAACACAATTTAAAGAGTCTAGAAAATGTAGAATATATATGAAAATTTATATAGTAAAACAAATTGAAAAATACCTAATACACGTTTCACATATAGCTAGGTAATATTTATATGAGTTAATCTTGGAAGTAATCTTGGAAGATTTTTATTCTATACATATTTTTGGAAAATATTGATTATATATGAATAAAAATAAATATGTATAAATAAAAAATGCTCAAAATAAGAATTTAAGATAAATATGAATATCGAATTGTGGTTGCGTCACGTAGGACCTAAAATTAAGGAATCAACATTGATTTTAATAATATATATAGATATATAGATAGATAGATTTTCAACAAATGACACGAACTACCTATATAATCATCTTTCTTCAATATACAAATATAGCAAGTATCTCGAATCTAAATTTGATTGTCGCTCTCACATGAATTTTCCAATTCCAGTAATGCATTGAATATAGTATTACAAGTATACACATTTTCATGCATAAATCTAAATCATTATTTAATAATTGTCCAATTATTATCTAATTTCAATATACAAATATAAACTTTTTTACACTATATATGAAAATTGTATGAGATCTCCATATAAAATATCACGTCATATAATATTTTAATAATATAAAAAAATTGCCTAGTATTAGAGATTATATCACCGATACAATCATTATACATATTTTGATCAAAATAATTATTCAACGAAATTTTTATCCCTTTTACTCAAAAACGCACTTTTACACTAGGATACGGTGATCTTGATTTCGGAACCTTGACTTCGGACATTAATCATTATAGGGCTTAGGTAACATACGCAGACACTGGTCCTTTTATTCTCGTCCTTCTATTATCATCATAATCCACGATAGCTATAATGTTTTTTAGAACAAAATATATTAATAATAACATCACGATGAATATATAAGTTGCAAATGGGGATAAACTGTTGACCATGGGCCTTAAATATGGGAATTTTGCATTTCTGTAATTAGTGTTGAAAATTTTCAAAAAGCAAAAACATAAGAGTTGCAGAATCAAACGAATATTAATTAAAATAAGCCAAGGCCCAAACCCTAGATATTATATTATCATCGTCATCGCTTGCTCATACCAACCTGCTGTCACTTATCTACAATATCTCTCTCTAGAATTCTACTCCTACGAATTCTATTAAAAGGTAAATTTTTCAACCTTATCAAAATCACTGATTGCTCCTATATATTGTGCAATTTCGTGATAATTTTGAAGCATGTGAAACAACGTATTTCTTGATTCGTAGATCTGAATTTTTCTCCACGGGATATGTTTATTCGAATCCTTTTAATTTAGTTCGTGATAAATTGGCTGTGAGGTATGGTACTTGGTATCTTGGATCTTGTTACCTGTAATAATTTTCATGTTTATTAATTCACGGTTGAGACTAGATATTTTGCTTATTTGAAATCGAAATTATTGACCAAATTGTTAGAATGATTATTTACATTGGAAAGTACTGGTTTTGGATGGGACTGTTGTTGTTTTGAGGTTGCTCTGGTAATTTATGATTTATAAACAGAGTTTGATTTTTTGCATGCGTGGGCTTTAAATTGTAATTTCATATTCAACACGGTAACTTGGCTTTAATTAGCTAAACATTGCTAACTTTAGGTATACGATTTGGTGGTTTTGCATATTTATTGGATTTCTTGAGTATCAGTCAGACTTGTTTTCATTCAGTGATAATTGGGTCAATGGATTGCCAAATTTAAGTTACTTATATTTGGCATTATAGTCTTTATTGAAAGTAAGAGTATTTGTGTAATTCGAAATATGATTGTCATTTTGAATGTGCATCGAGGGTGGTTGAAGTCTATACAAAAGTCACCCTTTCAGGACTCCCATTACAGACTTTATTTTTTATTAAATAATCAATGTAGTATTCACATCTTCTTTTTCTTACAAAGTGCAAATATTTATTGTTTCAGAATGGCTGGTCACCGAAGTAATTATGGAAAGCGGCCACATTCACAGTCTGATTACTCTGAAAGCGGTGGAAACAAAAGAAGAAATTCCGGAAGTGATAAAGACCCTTTCTCTATCGGACCAGATGATACGGCGTATCGCTACTTGTGTCCAGGGAAGAAGATTGGAAGCATTATAGGAAGGGGTGGGGAGATTGTCAAACAACTGAGGTTAGAAACAAAAGCCAAAATCCGAATTGGTGAATCCGTACCTGGTAGCGAAGAACGTGTTGTTACTATATACAGTGCTAGTGAGGAAACCAATGATTTCGAAGGCGCGGATGCCAGTGTCTGCCCTGCTCAAGATGCTCTTTTCAAGGTGCATGATAGAATTGTTGCCGATGATTCTGCTGCAGAGGACACAGAGGAAGCTCCCCATGTTACAGTCCGACTTCTAGTGCCATCTGATCAGATAGGCTGTATTATTGGAAAGGGTGGGCAGATTGTTCAAAACATTCGTAGTGAAACTGGGGCACAGGTTCGGATTGTAAAGGATGACCATTTGCCAACATGTGCTTTGAGTTCTGATGAACTTGTGCAGGTATCTTTCAAACCTGTTTTTCGGCTGCCTTTTTCTGTCTTTGTGTAAACTAGTCTGTATTTTTCTTTAAATTTGTTGTAGTATTTCTTATTTAATAGATTTTACAATGTTCCTTCCTTATGAAACCCTTCTCTTCTATATCCGTTCCTTGCGTCTTATTGTCTCCTATATATGGCATCATATTTCGTATTAGAATCATCTGATAGTTGAAGCTATGCGCATGGTACACTCATGTGCCATGCACTTTCTGATGTATAATGGCATCTAGTATTGTATTTATATGCCCATTTTAGAAACTGAATATGTTCATTTAACTTTGTCTCTGTGCTGCTTTTTTTTGTCCCTCTGTTGCTTGTTGGTCAGATATCCGGTGATGCTTCTGTGGTGAAGAAAGCTCTTTATCAGATTGCATCTCGGCTTCATGATAACCCCTCCAGATCTCAGCATCTACTCTCTTCATCTGTTCCTGGTGGCTACCCTTCAAATAGTTCAGTTTTGGGGGGTTCAGCTGGTGCTCCAATCATGGGATTAACATCACTAATGGGGCACTATGGGGGATACAAAGGCGAGGGTGCAGACTGGCCTCGGTCTGTCTACCCACCTCCGAGGAATGAAGGATCTTCAAAAGAATTCTCACTTCGTTTGGTGTGTGCAACTGCTAATATTGGAGGCGTCATTGGCAAGGGTGGTATGATAATTAATCAAATAAGGCAAGATTCTGGGGCAAGTGTCAAAGTAGATAGCTCAGCCTCTGAGGGAGATGATTGTGTGATATCCATATCTGCAAAAGAGGTAAAACAAATAATAGATTGCTATCTCTTGGATGACCCTGATTTCTCATATATAACTTAGAAATTCCCTGTATGTTTTATCAGGTTTTTGAAGATACTTTCTCTCCAGCGATTGATGCAGCATTACGCTTGCAGCCCAGGTGCAGTGATAAAGTTGAAAGAGACTCTGGTCTTGTTTCATTTACAACGCGATTACTTGTTCCTTCCTCTCGAATAGGATGTCTTATTGGAAAAGGAGGGTCCATAATATCAGAGATGAGAAAAGTCACCAAGGCCAATATTCGTATACTGTCGAAAGAAAGCCTTCCTAAAGTTGCCTCTGAAGATGATGAGATGGTGCAGGTAAAGGATTAGACATAGTTTTAGTGGTCTGTTCATCTTAGGTTTTCCCTCTATCTTGGAAATTCAGCTGCATAATTGGCATTTGCACTGAACCTGTGTGCTTGCTGTGGTAACTAGCGTGCCAAAACTAATTAACATCTATTTAGGCTTTCACCTGGACATGTATGTAAATGCACTTTAAGTTTCATTTTGATTGTATTGTATCCCTGTATTTATCTGAAAAATTATAACAGAAAAGAGAGAAATCTAAGTTAGAGTCATCTAAAGTCTGCATTGAGCTCACAATTTTGTTGAATTACTTATCAGGTATCTGGAGACCTTGATATAGCCAAGGATGCTCTCATACAAGTGACATCGCGCTTGAGGGCTAATCTATTTGAAAAGGAGGGTGCTGTCTCTTCATTTCTGCCTGTACTTCCATATCTTCCTATGTCAGCAGATGGTCCGGAGAGTTTGAAATATGAAAGTAGAGACTCAAAGAGCCGTGGGCGTGGAGGTTATTCATACTCTGGTGGATATGGTGTTTCTGCAGATCTGCCACCTGTGGATGCCTATGGTGGGTACAGTGGTCTTCAGGTAAAATTATGGTAATTTGACTTTTGTTATCCTAAAAGTCAAAGAAAGATAATGCAGCTTGAGTTGTAATTCTGCTTATGATATAATCTTGTCCATTTGCAGAGTGGTAGTGCCAGCTCTCCCTATGGTGCTTATGGGAGCTATTCATCTGGGCGTTCTGTTGGTTCTGGGTATGATCTCGTGTAACTTATTGTATCATTTGGTTAATATATATTTGCTTCTTTAGTAACTTGTATGAGGTAGTAAAATTAAAAAGCCTGATTGTAGTTGCTCCATAATCAAAATGTACAATTCAATGGTTCCCCCAGCAAGTAATTTTTTTTTTCTTGGTCCTAGATGATTTGCCGGTTGACCAATTGACTGATGTTTGCCCTTTAGGAAACTTAATTGTTTTGAGTGAGATTCTAATCTATTTAGCATATGCTCGATAAAGGGTATCTTGTCCGCACTGGGGAAACCGCTTGTCCTGTTTATCTTACACTACAGTAGTACCTTAGTTAAGGCATTAAATTCCCATTAGTCCCTGATGCCAGCTTTATTTACCAGGTTGTCAGGGCGTAATCCTCCTCCACGTGGGAGGAACTATGACTACTAGAGGAAATTATCAATTACAGGTAGACCATGAGATTGTTTTATGCACAATGTCTTCTATTCAATCCTAGTTTCTGGCAACTATGTTTCTACTTATCTACTTAATAGTGCCAGCTAATACCAAGTTCTAAAAATTCGCTGAATTTCCATGCCTATGTCCCGAGATGACTGATGGTATTATCTTACCTTTGTTTCCTTTCCCTTCCCAACGTAGCAGCTGAGATAAATGAAGCCCTGAAGTCAGCCTCTTGCCTAATTTGATGAAGCCACATGCCTAAACCTGAAGACCAGATGATACAGGGTTTGGAAAAACTGATGGCCCACCTTGATGCTCTTTCCTTTAGGAGGACCGATATCTGGAGACTTTTACCCATTGAAAATGCCATCCTGATACCATAAATCACCAAGCTTAATACGTAGTGCTCAAAGACCCTGCTGCCTTTTCCCATTTTACTACTCCAACAGATGTATCAGATTTGACTTTATATTAGTTCTCAGCTGTATGCTTATGTTACTATGCCTTTTGTTTTGTATGACGTCAATATACTATGGATGTTCATTTCTCATTTTCTAGCACTTTTTATTTGTGCCCGGTAATTTATTTCACATGGCTTTTTGATGATGAAACTGACCTTTTAAGCATTTTCAGATATTTTGCCACTTAAATTTAAATATATATTGGGTCTAATCACTTTAGTATCTAAAGGTTTAGCATCTTTATTTGTTTTTTGTGATCACACATCAACAGTGACTCTTTACGATAGTGCTGGTCTGGTCATCACTATTCTGAAGATATTAATACCAGAAGTTGTAAGTTATGCTGTGGGCTGAGGATTTCTGTTATAATGAAGGAGTCAACAGATCGAGAACCGGGTCTGTTAAAATGTGCCAGCGTTTAGTCAATTCTCTGGAGTTCTTCAAGAGCTCTAAGAGTGAGCAAAAGCGTAGTTGTTGTTGGAATTTGGCTATGTGTAGAGATACTATCAGTGGTGCGCTTGTGGTTGTGGGACCAACAGTAGTAGATAACTATCTTTGTCTCTGCCAGCAGGTTCACATCATGCTACTTATTGTTTTTCCAGGGCAATTCACGTCTTTTGGCTGATGATTCCTGATACTTCAATATTATGTCTGCTTTTTAGGTTCACGTGGATGGCTGTGATGACAACGGGTAATTTCACCTTTAAATATCAATTTTTTCTGCCTTTCACAAGCTAATTAATACTAGGTATGGTTTCTACTCTGGTGATGGTGCTAATACATAATTCATGGCACTCTTATTCGTCTCATTTTGCATGTTTAAAAGCTGAGGAAAATTTCATTGCTTTGGGCGTTTGTTGTTATTGTGTTTTGATGCATCCAGCCACTCCTTTCCCTAGAGGTGTCCATGCACCAGTTTGCATGGACATAACGTTTAATCTTTGAGATGCTCTTATTTGTGCTCTTTAATTAGCTGTGCTTGAATCATGAAGGTGTAGGATATGCGATCCTTATATCTTAACCATTACTCCTGATATGTGTTAATAGTAATACCTGATATGTGTTTTTCATCTAAAGCCATATTTCCTTATATCACACATTTAAGGATAGAAACAATTGCAACAAGTTTGATCAAAATAACCTGTAACTTCTACCTGAATCTTCATCTAGCACCTAGGGTTTGATGATGTTATTGAGAAACATTTTGGAATCCCGCTTTAAGTACGTACTGTATAAGATTTGATACTAACAGCATATTTGCTACTGGATTGACAAACAAAAAATTTATTATTTCGTGTATATCTTGGTTGCCTTTCACTTAGATTTAGGTTTTAGGTATGAATTTTTATATAGTAGTTGATGCATGTGTGTGCAGTGGGCCAGTTTTCCTTTTGCATTATGTTTAATCAATCACATTCAGAAGCATATTTCAAAATTGCCTGCTTTATTAGAATATGATTTCGTTTAGTTGGAGAATAAGAGCGAGGAATTTTGTTACTTATAAGATGTCCTATTATAAGCCACTGGAATGTGGAACAGTAGACACTGGAATGCCCGCAACTAAGATGTTTTTCTTAGATCAGTTCATCATTCATCTATGAAGCAGAGTCGTTTTCTCGGAGCTTACTATCAAGCTCGTCTATCTCGTTAGGGTTGATTCTGCAAATGTATGTAGTTAGCAGAGATGCATGTATTTATGTATTTTATTTACATAAGGTGAAGTGAGATTTTGACCACGTATAACTTTTACATTACTGCCTACTGGAGTTGTTCAACTTAATCGGCAATTGCTATCAAATTGATGGTTATTTTCAAAGAATCAATCAATTCTATGGGGTTGTTTTTGGCTTTTCTTTAGACTGAAAAGCAGCACAAGTCTTTAACATAAAAAAGTAGTTTCCGATGTCTTATTTCTTTTTCTTTTTTTTTTCAATTAAGAGATCGAAGTGAATATATTTATGTTTTCTTTATGACTGTTGGACAGTCTGTGCCGACATCCATCTGACCTGTTCTGTTGTGACACTCATTTCTAGCTTTCTGGTGATTATGTAAGTAGGGATAAATAACTATTTATGATATTTAATCGTGTTTGAGTATTGTAATTTATAATTTAATTAAAATTTATGGAGTATTTTTTTTTAAGATTGTAGAGTATATTTTTATTTACAAGATGGTTAAATTATATCATATCACTTCTGATGGAAAATTGTAAGCAAATAAATTACTCCTGGTCATTGAAATTATTATGTTATTGTTCGATACGGAAATTAAGAATAAGGGTAAAAATATAGAAAATGGGTAGGTTTTATTATTTTTAAAAGATTTTAAAGAGTTAAAACTTTCTTTATTTGGAAAATGATAATATGAGTGAATGAATACAATATACTACCTCTGGTCCCCAAGTCTTTTCCTATCTTTCCTTTTTGGGATGGTCCCCAAGTTTTTTCCTAGCTACTTTTGGACACTACTTCACAACGAATTATTATCTCTTACCCTTACTTTATTAATTTATTTACCTAAAATACCACATATGGCCCATCACTATCTCAATTAATTAATATATCATTACTCTCAATGTGGGACCTTTTTTCCACTCACAATAAATTTAATCACTTTTTCTTCAACTTATAACTAACTAAATAACATTTTCCTTAATACCCGTGTCACTTCTTTCTAGGAAGAGACTTGGGGACCGGAGGTAGTAAATGAATTGAAGGGAGTACTTGTTTCCAAAGTATTTGAAATTCTTCAGGTTTTTTTTTTTTTTTTTTTTTTTTTTTTTTTTTTTAATTCAAGAAAATTGAATATTTTATTTTATTAAATAATTTAACCATCCATTATCCAAGAAATTAAATAAGCCCTCAATTCGTTCCAATCTTCCAAGCACGATATGCTTGCATACATGACTACAAAACAATGTGCCCATTTAAATTACTATCGTTAAAAAGGTGAAACAGAAAACTGATTATTATTGGGAAATAGACTAATCAATTTTGGAAGCAATGTAATTTGTATATATTTAGTATATTGTTTTATTGTACATCTGCTAGATTAATATGAGAGACGCGTAAAAGTTGCAACTAGTATGATCTTGTTAGGTTTGAATTTTGCGTAGAATTAAATACTAGTAATATTTAAGCTGCAATATAGGAAGGAGTAAGTCGGTAGAAATGAATTCCTAGAGGGAGAGGAATTGAGTGCTGACACGTTGAATAGTGATACAGGTGAGAGGAATCCTAATGTATAATAGTATAAAATTAACATATAAAACAGATTGCTATTAAGAAAATATTGAAACATCATCGTTACCAGTATACAACTGACTTTTTGGACCTACTTTAACTAGCTATATAGACTGACTATACACAACAGTGGAAAAATATTTACACACACTGCACATATATATATACGTATAAATTTTGGTGTATATCTAAGACTATCAACTCAATGAGAGAAGTGATGTACTCTTATGGATATTATCCAATCAGCACTGTTGAGGTGCAGAAAGGCTGCTGCATTATTTATGGAAAAGCTTCTTCATTTATTATTATTATTATTTAAATATTATTCGTATGATACGAAATTTCCCTATATCTCCATTTGTCATTCCCACTGTTTCAGATTGATTTCCCTCTCCCCCCCTCCAATCCCCTGCTTCTATCTCTACTGCCTTAGCCTTCCTTCTTCAGGCAATGCTTGCTTCGCTTCTCCAACCCTTTCGGAATGTTGTGTTTCTCCTTTCGGCAAGAGAGAGAGAGAGAGAGAGAGAGAGAGAGAGGTGTTGGGATTTGTGGAGGTTAATTTAACTCTTTCATCTTAGTTCTTGCATGAGGTAATTAGGTTAGAAGATGTAGCCAAGGATGACTTGCCGGTGAGTTAAAGATGTAATTAATTTAGCACTATTAATTAGTGTTACATTTTTGGAACCGGCAAGTTATATTTGGCTATGCCTATGCCTGGTTTGCCTCGTGCTAGAATGTTGATGATTTCATTTCCAATTCCATGATCATATCACTATTACTTGCACCATATCATATAGTATATGCTTTTACATATGTATAGAAAAGGCTAATTAATTACTACCATTTAGCTAGCCAACTTTTAGGCTTCTTGTTTTGTTTTCATGTGCTTGTGTTGTTCTAAAACAATGTTTTATTGCGATACAGATCAAGATTGTTTTTTAAATTGTCTTACTAATTAAATCATGTCACGCGTGCGTTACTCTCTTATTTGCAGAGAGCAACTCTCTACTTTCAAATGGCTTCGGCAGGTCCAGAAAACATTATAAAGATGAGTATCCTCCCTTTCCATTATCATTATTATTATTATTATTATTATTATTATTATTATTATTATTACTATTTTTTTTTTTTTTTTTTTTTTTTTTTAAATTTGTTCGACATTGTTTCCTTTCTTTCTAAGTTGGCTTCAAATATCTAAGGTTTGGAGGATTTTGACCTATATTTTTCTTAACATGAATTACTCATCTTAGGGTTAATTCCTTCTTCTACCAGTTCCCACCAAAATCTGTAGGGGTTAATCCACAGATTTAATGACAAGTGGTAGAAGAAGGAATTTCTCAATTTTGGGGATTTTATCTTTTGAATGTAGTTAACTAAGATATAGTATAATGCTATACAAAATAACTAATATGTAGATATATGGAGTATATACCATAGGATATTGATATATATCTACTTTTTAAATCAAGGTATTTCATTTGAGACCCTTACATCTAGTTTTAATCTTCAATATGTTATTGAATTTCTTCATACAACAATTTCTTGTACCAAGTGCAAATTGTGATATGAGATATATCATGTAAAACAGAGTATACTAAAAAAAAAATTCACCGACAACACAATTGTTTTAATTGTTTATCGTCATAAACAATACAAACTAAAATAGACGGATCTAAACTCATATTAAATGTTATATATGCAATTACGAATTACATGTATACCATTATATATGAGTTCGGATCTGAATTTTGACACCATACTCATCCAAAACAGAACTTTAAAAAAACTGAAAACCACACAATATAACAAAACACGAGAAATAAAAAACCTCAAACATAACAATCAAAAAACATAGTAGTAAATTCGAAAGATTGTTTGAAAATACAATAGGAGGAGTCTAAATATTACATAATTGGAAGATAAAGTAAGATTAAATGGAGATGAGACCTTCGCTAACAAGAAGACCGGAGCCAAGAACAAGCAAGCCAGCAGTGATGCACTGTGTGGGAGAAACGTAACTCTGAGAATAGGCAGAAAGCGTGATTATCGCACCCAACACTCCAATCAAAAACGCACTTGTGTTCTGATTCATTCTTCCAAATCTCTTTGCTTTCACCTTTTCTGCTTTTGCTTTCAAGTTTTAACGGAGAAATAAGAAATCTGAGAACAAACGGCTGTTTATAATCTGTTTTATGAAGTCAACTCTTTCTGAGCATGATGGATGGGAAAGTACGTTTTTCTCCTTCTTCGTTGACCTTTTCTTCTTTCATTTTTTTCCTTTGCCTTCTCGATATTTATTTGATTATTAATTATTAAACGCCTCTTGATGTTTGTGAAACTTTGTGCAACTGTCTGATTAGATAGTTTACCAGTAATTAACCCCTCACAGAATATTTTGTACTTCCGATCTCGATGGTCTGTTTCTTTTTTGAGTGTCCCGATATTGATGGTCTGTTTTTTTTTTTTTTTGGAAAATTATCATCTCTCAAAAAAAAGTTAGAAGTTCCACTAATTTTATCACTTTTATTCTTTAAATCACTCTCTGCTTAGTTCTCTTGCCCACCGAACTAGGCCATTAATGTCGGGACGGAGAGAATATATTATAAACTGAAAAAGTAATTGTATAAAATACTACTCTCTCTCTTCCGTTGTTATTGGCATGTATTACTTTTTGGGTTGTTCCGTTATTCTTGTTCTGTTTCCTTTTTTTGAGAATAATTAGGAGATAATTAGAGTCCAATTAATTTGTTAAGTAATCTACTTTACACTTTCATCCTACTTTTTCATCTCATTTTCTGTATTATTCACTATTTTCCTTCTCTCTATCCACTTTATTCCACTTTTTTTACTATTCACTCTCTCTCTACTCATTTTATCCCATTAAACTTTACTAAACATACTTTCTATTCTTAATTATTTTTTCTTAAACTCCGTGTCCAAAAGAAACAGACCAAGTCTGGTGAAACAGGGGGAGTACTTTTTTTTATAATAAATAAATTATACTAATTTATATTTCGATTCGTGACTCGATAACTCATTGATGATGAAAATTACTTAGGGTGCGTTATTTTGGTTGTAAAGTTTTCATTGAAAAAGGACGGATAAGAAAATATTATCATTTTCACGCTTTTCAATATCACATATGTTTATTAGATTGTAAATGAAAATTATACCACATGATTTTCCACTTTCTTTCCATTTTATTCTTTTTGTCTTATGTAAAATATTATCACACTTATCCCAATATTAATAATTTTCACAATTAAAGAGAAATATGGAAAAATGGATTATTCGCAAAGATTATCCATCTTGCCAAAATTAATAACCGTAATAAACGTGTGAAAAATAATTAAAAAAAGGTAAAAAGTATTTGTTTTTCACTTATTTTTCACTCTTTTCCATCAAAGTGAATACATCCTTAGGTGAATATCTAAATGCAAGTAAGTGCTCAAGATTATCAAGACACGAAATAAAATTGAAATTGAAGGAGGTGTTTATCTATCGCGCCTAAATTATTGAGGTGGATCTTGAACTTCATAAATATGAAGTTTTGATTGGGTTTTCATATTATCTTAATATTTTGTTACTAATTAGTCGTCAAAAAGCCCACCACAAATTTATTTCAGTAAGCCGGTCCACAACTATTCTTTGGCCCATTCCTAATTGAATTGATGTTTTATCATTCTGTAGAATTTACTTCGCTTTTCTTGTCTTTTGTTAGATATAGAGTAAAATTGAGATACAGCATTTTGAATTGAAAGCACGAGAGTTGATCAATTATGATTTATATTTTCTAAGTTGTATATTTTGAATCTATACATATTTTAAGGTACGAGTTTTTTCTTTATGATTGACCATTAAATACTTGGTTAACCAATTCTATTTTTAGGTTACATCTATTTTTAATGATTAATTGAACTCATTAAAAACAGTATAATCTGTTTTTTGTTTGAAAATCATGGATTAAGTGTGCTCACCTGTCACACCCCGACTCCCGAGGTGTGACTTACGAATAATAACACAACCTAACCAACTAACAATCAACTCAAACACGGGAAACATGCTCGGGGAAAAGATTAATGAAAAGCAATATCACTCGAATAAGACCATCAAAGACATATTGAAGCAAAAACCGAGCATTTTAAACTACATATCAACACGAATATGATAAGTACTTCAAGTTATGGAGAACGAGATTCAACAAAACATTAAAACCAACGAGCACATTGCTCGGAATCAAAAGCAAGTATCAAAGTGTTTATCAACAGACTTTCATTTCAAAAGAGTTGCAGCGGAAACTTGACTCAATTTCCAACATTCACACGTATGAAGACGTGCAAATGTCAGTCCGACATCCAACTTGACTCAACCAAAAACACCACACCACCAAGCGTCCATGCCATCACCATCCTATCAACCTGCACGTTTAGAAATACACGCAGGGCTGAGTACTTCGTACTCAGTGAACATATGCCGAAAATATTTGGAAAAAGATGCTCTTAAAGCTATATCAATTGAACTTGCCTTGCCGAAGCATCACAAGTACTTAAGCAACTTAAAACAATTTTACTTGTGCATGCTAAAAACATTTTCTTTTAAATAGACTGCGCAGTCAAATATAACATATACTCAACAGTATGCATCATCTGTTATAAATTCACTCACTGTGCCGAGAAGTAGGCCTCCTTCTCGAACACTGTGACCGGCCTAACCGAAGAAAGGCTCATAATCACCTCAACACTTAACATACCACACGTAGGTTCCTGCCTTTCACAAGATAATAATAATTTCAAGCAAACAGATGATAACACATACCAAACTCAATAAAAACGGCAAGTCAATCGCATTTTAAGAATCACATAATAATACTCGATAGCATAATAACATTCATTGACAGTTTTGGTTCAGAAAAGCCCACCTGACTTCCGACGTTCTAGCTAGGCGGCTTAAGGGCTATCTGTCCTCGCTTACTTTTCCGTCCGGCTTGATCCTTCACAGTTCGACATTGATAAAGAAGATAAGATACTACGCAAGACGGATATTAGACGTTGGTTTCGACTGAAGGACTTCTACTTGAGTCGTTTCTCTCTAAGCTCTTCTTTTCTAAAAGTCTCGCATTCTCGTCTTTAAGCCATTAACACTACTCAATGATTGGTTAATACTACTAACCAATGTCTTAGCACTTCTCGCGTTAATTATGAAACAACGTCTATCTAAATTCTTGGTTTAATTAACAACTCAATAGCTCAATTATTTTGCATACAAACAAACTCAATAATTCTTCACGTTATCACCAAATAATATCATTCACTCAAACATATTAATTCAATTGCATAATAATTCCAAATAAATCAAACACATTGTTTCAAATTCAATCACATTTCAAGACACATTAACATTTACCCAATTTTTATTTTAGAACTTAATTCAAATAAGAATTCTTTTTTTTTTTTATAAAACTCAAACAATGTAATTTATCTTTCTCGACTTATAAACAACACTTTTCTAAACTCGTTGTCTTATGAAACATATTATAATTCTTTACTCAATTAACAAATTTTTTTTTTAATTTTTATTAAATTCTTATGAAATAGGAATTTCACTTCTATTTCTAACTCGATTCTTATTCTTAGCTCAAACTATTGCTCTTCTAATTATTATCTCGACAATTCTTCTCGGTTTATTTTTAATCTACACGGTTTGAAAAACAACTTATTTAATTAATTTTAATTAATTACTTTCAAAATTATTACTCGATATCTTATTCCGTTATTTTTTTTGGTTAAACTATACGAGTATGTAAACTTAACTCGTCTAACACTTTTCTTTGACTCGATTAAAACTTCTCTTTACTTTCTTATCATTTTATTGTCTTTATTTTAACTCGATTTTCTCGACTCTTATTTATTTAATTAATAAATTTCTTTTCCTTTTTTATTTATTAAATTAAGACTAATTTCTTAATTAATAAATTTTCCTTTATTCTTCAATTAATTTTTATTTCAATAAAAATTTAGATTATTTTATTAATTTGATTACAAAATTCCTTTTTGATTTAATTTAATCAAAACTCAAATCTTCAAGATTTATCTTATGAACACTTAGAACACTTAAAACACTTACTAGATATATTCTTCTATGTACTTTTTAATTCTTAACACTTTTAAAGCTTTAAAACTTCATTCTTTTATCACAATAAATCTTATTTTCATTTAGGATTCAAATTAACACTTTAATACACATCAACATCATTTTAACATCAAAATCACTAAATCATCATATAATTATTTCTTCAAAAATCACATGCATGTGTCGATTTTTCTCATACTTAACAACATAAAGATTAAATCATCACATCTCATAATAATCTCATGCTCAAAACATCACTTAAATCATCAACAAAATCAACAAAATAATTCCTTTTTTTCTTCCCAAAACTCACGGCATTTAGGTCAATTTTTAGGGCAATTATTTCTCAATTTTTCATGCATATATATTCATTTACAACATGTTCAAAAACATATATCAAATATCAAATTCATCATAGAACATAATAAACGATTTTTCTCCTATTTTTATCTAATTTTCGGTATTCACCATATTTTAGGGGTTTTAATTTCTTTTTCTTCTCTTAATTCATCGATTAAATCCTAGAGTTCGATTCTCCTATCGATTTCTTCTCACTTAATCCTCACAACGATAACCTAGGTTTGCCTAAACATAAAACAAATGTCATGCATGCATGTTTTCTTTCTTTTAGGGCTTATAGAGATACATATATACAAGAAATCAAATGAATTATCATACTTTAGAAAATAAATTGGATCTTCTTCTCTTGATCTTCTTGAAACCGAAATGATGGGGAAAAATGGGGCTCAACTTCTAGCTTGGATTTCTCTTGGAAGAACTTATCTTGAATCCTCAAGAAAATACAAAACAACAATTAATCATCCATTTTTTTTAGGGCTTAAGAGCCGAAAATGAAGAAGAAATTTGGATGCTTTTGGAAGTTTAATACTCAAAAATTGGGGAAGATCAATACCTTTAAGATTAGGGCTTTGGAAACTTGATGATGGATTGATCCTCACTTGATCTTCATGATGGATTAGAGCTTGATTCTAAGCTTTCATGGAAGAAATATCAAGTGTGTGAGGTGTGTGTGCGCTCACGGCAATGGGGAAGAGAGGGAGAGAGTTTTTTCTTCTTTGTTACTTGATTGAGAGTTTAGAGAGTGTGAGCTAGATGGAATGAAAGAATTCTTCCCTTTTGCATATAGAGAGAGAGAGATCAAAAGAGTGAGAGAGAGTGTAGATGGGAAATGCATGTATTCATCCACTTTATTTGATTTTGCCAAGATTTCCTTCCAACAAATAGAATAATAATGATGATGTTTAGTGTTGGAACTTGGTTTGATAAGGGATTGATGTGATGGGATCTTGCATGCAATCTTTGTACGCAATTTACTAAGATTTGCTAAAGAATGTTAATGATTAAATCTAAGTGTAGTCTTGTAGATAGGTGTGGAGAGAGAGAGAGATTAGGGAGAGAGATGAGAGAGATGGCGGTGGAGAGGGAGAGAGATAAGTGGAATTTTCTTCAATATTTTATTAAGGTTATTTACCCGGTCGTAAAAAGTTTTCCGGATAAAACGTCCGTATTATTCCATTTATGCTAAAAACGGGTCTAATCTCTCCTCGTCTCATTTCCGACATTAAAAACATCTCAAACCTAATTCACGTTTCATTAAATAAATTAAGGATTCTGATCATCTAATTTTTAGGTCTACATTCCAAAACGAAGAAAACTAAAAATTAATCGGCTTATTAATCCTTTAAAGATTAAATTCTCATAACTCTCTCAAATTATCTCGGATAAGCTTCTATCTTATCTCAATGATCTTAGAATTAATTCTAGGTTCAAAGATTTTAATTAAAATCTATTCTAAGTTCATCGGTGCATATCGATTTCTCAGTTATCAACAATATTCACTACAAATCAAAATCTTCGGAGTTTTCTGAAAATCATACTCGTACTCATTCTCATAAGCAAGCTCAAAATATGTATCACATTATCATTTCAAGAAATAGAAACAGATAATCTCACGTAAAAACACATAAGGGCATTTCAGTCGTTTTACTCATTTCTATTTATTTAGAAAAATTTTATTCTTCACATCTCGTCATTTAAACTTATAAGGTTATTTAATACGCTCTCTGATGTTATAGAAGTTCGGGGTATTACATCACCGCCTCACCCCTAGTTTTCGGAAGTCAAACTAAACTCGTTCATGTGGGAACTAATAATATTAAAATGGGTTAATTATCACTTATAATCCAACCTTTCATCCCATTGTTACTTTACCTTTCAAAAAATACAAATTCCGCGTCCGAGGGTGGGGTGGGGTGGGGGTACCGAGGGGGAGATGAGGTGAAAAGAGAGAGGGTGAGAGTTGCGATTGACTTACACTTTTATTTTTTATTCTCCACGTCAGCGTCCGATAATCTCATTCATCACCCATCATCGAATTTTTGCTCTCATGCCATAAGTGTCACAATAATGCAAAATTCGGGCTAAATTTGTACTTTTAAAAAAGTCAGATCATAAGGTAATTATACGATAAAAGGTTAGACCATAAGTGTTAGTTAACCCTATTAAAATACATACTCCAAAAACGAACCATAATTGATAATTTAATCATGGGTTCAGTTAGAGTAACGTTTGGCTCAAAACGACACTTCTCATGCCATGTGTCCATCAAATTAAAGTGGAGTATATATATATATATATATATATATATATATTATCCTAAAACTAATCAAATAAATACATTTTGTTGTGGATTAGTGGGTTAGTTTATCCCGCGCTTGAGCCGCGAAGTTGTTTTTTTTAAAGAATTATATTATTTAATTTAATGAATTTAAAGATGCTGTCTGCTTCCCTTGAAAAGAAGATGCTCTATCTGTTTTCCTTATCTGGAAAAATGAATAAGTATATACTTCTTCACATCCCAAAAAGAGAACTACAGCAGGTACATAATAATGTACTAACTACACAAAATTAATTCTTTTGCACCTACTCTCCAATTATACCGCACCTATAAATATCTCCACTTGTTCAACATAACACTCATCACCACCTTAATTGCAACTATTCACTAATCTTCGATCTTGCTTCATATATCCACATTTTCTTTACTTTTCCAAATATACCAAATTAATTATCAATGGCGGCTACTATTGAGCTGGGGGCAGGTTCAGGTGCGAGTGCGCGTGCAAACCGTGGAGCTGCAGTGCTCGATTTCATCTTGAGACTCGTCGCGATTGTTGCAACCCTAGCTAGCGCTATAGCTATGGGAACCACTAGGGAATCCCTTTCGTTTTTCACTCAATTCATCAGGTTCAGGGCAGAGTACAACGATCTACCCACCTTCACGTAAGTGCATATATTTATTATTTTTTGAATCTCCAAATTAGGTACAATATCTAGTCTCGAGCCACGCCAATCTGACTTTAGTAATACCAAAATTAATAGATTCGCTTCTACTTACTATTACCAAATGCCCCTTTGCAGTAAATATAAAACAAATACAAAATGTGTGTTTTTTGAATTTTGAAGAGATCCAATGCTTTTAGTAATATTAGTAGTTTTTTTTTTATTTTTTTTATTTAGAGATTTCAAAATTAATTTTCAATTATTCGTCCTAAGAATTGATAGGATTCATTGGAGTTTGTGTGTTACGTTTTCTCTGTGACGAAGAAAAGTGGCGTATTTTCACTATATATTAAGACATGCATGCCTCCTCCTCTGCGCAGGTTTTTTGTGGTGGCGAATTCGATAGTGTGCGCCTACTTAGTTCTCTCTCTAGCTCTCTCCGTCTCTCACATCATGCGCAGCAGCGCCCAGAAGAGCAGGGTGGTCTTGATTTTCTTCGACGCGGTAATTAATTTACATCAATACATTTCACTAACGAAAAAGCCAAAAAAAAAAAAAAAATCCCTAAATTTGGTGTCAATTTGATTGAGCAGGCAATGCTGGCGCTGTTGACGGCAGCAGCGTCGGCAGCAGCGGCGATCGTGTACCTGGCCCACAAGGGGAACACGAAGACAAACTGGTTCGCCATCTGCCAGCAGTTCAACTCTTTCTGCGAGCGGACTTCTGGCTCTTTGATTGGATCCTTCGGAGGGATCGTCGTCTTCGTGCTCTTGATCGTCATGTCCGCCGTCACCTTATCTCGACGCCACTGAAAGCGCCGCCGCCGTCCATATATATTCAATTATTCATCAATGGCTGATTATTGTCAGTGTGTGTATGTATGTGTGTTTGAGTTTGAGATGTAATTAGTGGGGTGTGGATGCATGTGTGGACTTAAGGAATTTGATCTGTATTTCTATTGTTTCTTAAATTAAATGAATATATATTCTTAATTTATTTTGGTTTAATTTGAGTTATATATACTGTATATGCAATAAAAGTAATTTCTGCATGCACATGTTGATATTATTTTTAATTTACGGGACAAAAATAATTCGCTGCATGACAACATTATTTTTGTGTAGAATCACAAATTATAAGAAAAGAAGTGAGAACTTTTTTTTTTTTGGGTATCTATATTCATATCTATACATGCATGAGAGATTTACCCAATTTGAGTTTGGATATTGGATAAGTTGTTGTACGCGTAAACTTGATAAAAAAAATGATGTAGCGTAGTGTGTATGAAGATATCAATAAGGTTAGATGATGATAATTGATACATGATGAAAACGAACTTTCAACAGTCGTCATTCCAAATGCATAGCAGCAAATTTCAAAAGGAACTAATCTGGAGTCTCTTCATTTTACCAAGTCCAAAAATTCATAGTGCCAGCAGATTTCTTTCACAGTTCAAGATCTTTTATCATCGTTCATAATCATCTGCAGCATCATGTGCAAAAGAGATGCATGGTTAATTATTTTATTCCTAATTATTATAAATAAATAAAACTCACTTAAAAACGAGAGAGAGAGAGAGAGAGAGAGAGAGAGAGAGAGATAAGTGACCTGGTCAATGGGCAGAGAGGCATGCATGAGTAGAAGGTAATAACTTAGTGAACTCTAGAAGAAGGTCAACATGATCCTTGAAAAGAACTGAAACCTAAAAACAAAAATTAACAAAACAAACATCCATAGATTAATTACAATAAAATTATAATAGTACTTCTTTATATTTAGAGGATGTCTCCCATGCGACCCGCTGCTGTGCATGTTTTTTTTTTTTTTTTTGACTCCGCCTTCGCTCCGATTACAAATATAAGGATAATCGGCGGGCAACATTTTGGACTTTTTCGGCTCGCTCCGAGGCCTTCGGCTCCCCTCGTTCGAATCTTGACCAAAGAAGAAGCGATAAACAAAAAAACGAAGCGGCAAAAAATAAAAGGTGGAAAAAAAAATAGATTAAAAAAAAAATTAAAATAAAAGTTGAAAAAAAAGGGTAAAGGTAGAAACAGGAAAAAGGAAAAAAAAAATCGGAAAAAAAATAAAAATAGGCGCGTGTAATACACGCGCCGTGCGTGGGCGGCTGGCACGTGTATTACACGCGCCACGCGCCCGGCGCATGCTATGCGCCGGGTCGCATACAAGTTATTGTGTTATATTTAATTATGAAAACACAAATTAACGAACACTGTACCTTGTTATAGACTTCTTCTACTGAACAATTTCTACTTGTGTATGAAGTTAAGATATCAAGAAATGCCTTGAATACATAATGATCATCACCCCGAAATCTAGCCTGCAATTAGGTCAGACCACAAATTCTGACAACGACGAGAAATTAAACAACAAAACATAGTACTCCATAAATTATATATATATATGCACCTTAATATTATGTACGAAGCGGATTGCATGTTCAAAATTTTCTGACTTCTTTTGATGAAGGGATTCATCGGTCCTGGGTGAGCTTAATTGGGTAATTAGATGAACGGAACGAAAAATCCACGATGATAAGATAAGCTCGTGAAGATGATGCCAATATATGAATATGCAAATTCTCCTGTGAGACGTTGTGAGACGTGCGTGGCGCGTGCTATGCACGTGTATATATATATACTCCCTCCGTCCCGTTCATAATGCAACGTATTCCTTTTTGGGGTGTTACATTCATCTTGCAACGTTTCTTTTTATGGAAATAATTAGAAAATCACTTTATCTACTTTATTTACTTTAAAACCACTTTATATCACATCAGTAACACCTTTTTCACTTTAAAACCACTTTGTATCATATCAACAACACTTTATTTACTTTAAAAACATTTTATATCACTTTATTAATACATTAATCACCATCTTTACTCTCAGTACTCTTTTTCTTAATACCCATGCGGAAAAGAAACGTTGCATTATGAACGGGACAGAGGGAGTATATATATACTACCTCCGTCCCATTTCACTTGGCTCACTTCCTCCGGGCACGGAGATTAAGAAAAAAGAGATTAGATATAAAGGGTGTGGTTAATGTATTTTGGGTAGAGTATTTAATTGTTGCTAATAAAGTGGTATTGAGTGGGTTTTCAGTGTTCAAGAAAGGACAAATACTGTAGAGTTTTGTACTTAATGCATTAAATAAAGAAAATCTGATGCCAACAAAATCGCACAACATAAAATATTCATTCCTAAATCTGTAACATAAAATATTCATTCTGAAATCTGAATAGGAATTAAAAATGGCGCCATATTCCTAATTCCCCAAAATTACAATCTAGGCGCCAGATTTTCAAACTACAAAATACATGCAGATTTCCCACTTAAATCACCATTCAAAGCTGTCTATATATACTTCTACCACTACTTCATCCTCCAATCCTCTGAAAACAACAACAAATATACAAAAATGGGAGGGAAAGATTACTCCACAGCCAAAAGAAATGAAATTATGCAGTTTTTGCTTGAATCCAGCCAAGACGGGAAGGTGCCACATGGGAAGATTACTGAAGCAAAAACCATCTTCGGAGCTTCCCGGAGAACAATCACTCGGTTTTGGGTTGATGCAAAGAAACAAAAATCAGAAACTGGAGTGATTCATTCCATAGGGAAAAGAAATTATGCAAAAACCACAATCTTAGGGGAGCTTGTTCGAGAGAAAATTAAAGCGTTGCCAGTTACACAAAGATCATTAATCAGGACACTTGCAGATGGAATTGATTGCAAGAAGTGGGCAGATGGATATCTAAGGGCCTGATCAAACCTCACACAAATGCCATAAAACCCTGCCTTACAGCTGCAAATAAGATGAGAAGATTGAGGTTTTCACTGGATGCATTAGAGAGGGACATGATTCACAACAAGCTGCAGTTTAAGACAATGCATAATATTGTCCATGTAGATGAAAAATGGTTCTACATGACCAAAGCAAATCGAAGAATCTACTTAGCACCTGGAGAGACTGAGCCTCTAAGAACTTGTCAGTCCAAAAACCATATAGAGAAGGTAATGTTCATGTCAGCAGTGGCTAGACCCATTTTTCATGATGATGGTTCTGTTTTATTTGATGGGAAGATTGGAATCTTCCCGTTCAGTGAAATGGTGCCAGCCAAAAGGAATTCCAAGAACAGACCAGCTGGTACTCTAGAGGAGAAAGCAATTCAAAGCATCAATCAGGCAATAATAAAGAACAATTTCATCAACCAGGTATATTCAGATTTGAACATAATGCATTTAAGTTCACATAATTGTAGCAGATTATCATTTATTGCAACAGATAATACCAGCAATAAAAGCAAAGTGGCCTGAAGGTGCCAGCAAGGTGATTTACATTCAACAAGACAATGCAAGGCCTCATATCAAAGATGATGACCCTGATTTCAGAGCTGTTGCATCCTCTGATGATTTTGACATCAAAATTATACAGCAACCAACCAATTCCCCATACATGAACATAAATGATCTAGGGTGGTTCAGAGCACTACAATCAATGCAACAAAAATCAGTCTGTCTCAACACTTCACAACTAATTACTGCAGTCAGAGAATCATTTCAAAACTTGGAGGCTACAAAGCTGAATAAAGTTTTCTTAACATTGCAATCATGCATGCTTGAAGTAATGAGAAATAAGGGGCATAATTCGTACATAATTCCTCACACAAAAAAGGATGCAGTAGCTAGACAGAATATGCTTCCAACGACATTGGAAGCTCCAGATGCATTAGTAAGAGAATGCATAGATCATCTCATAGCTTTGGGTACAGATGATGGAATTTCAGAGCTGATTGAGCATTTGGGAATGACCCAAAATGCTCAATAGAAGGAAATCAAATTGTTCTGAGCAGAGGGTTTTTTGTTTTTTGAGATTATGCCTTGAAAACATGCATGCACTAGTATTGCTGATCATGTTTTAGGTGTAAAAAAACCCTTTCAGATTGTAAATATTCTACGTCTTGATTAATGCAAGTTATTTGAAGCTGTTTTTCTTCACATCTCATACAATGAATTGAATCATCGATGTAAATGAACCAAAAATAAGAACAGTGAGGATAATCTTATCATTTCAGTGCCAAAATGGACCCAAACCACACATTGTACTCTTGCATTCATATTCCAGCACCCGCCACAATTAACAGAGAGCAATAAAAGGAAAGATCTCACCCTGAACAAGCATGGTAGGTAGATATCGAGCAATCCAGCAGCGCCGTCGCCTGAGGGCATTTTGGCCACCACCTCATCGCTCAGGCATTGTCTGCGCTTCATCACGGCGGGAAGGCGGCGGCGTATGATCGGTGGCGGCGAGGGATAACGTCTCTTGACTCGGTACAGATCCTTGATGTCCATCGCGCCAATCCACGCGTCGCCGACATCGACTTGATCCTCCGTGTCGGGAACAACGGCCCCGCTCAGATTAATTTGTGATTCGGCCGGTAAAGTAGTCGGAGGGGGTGGAGATGATGGTGGCGTGTCCCGAACCACCGTATCAGTTAGATCCACCACAACATTAGGTCGAGGTTGGGTCAATGGGGGTGGAGATGAAGATGGGGTTTCTAGAAAAGGAGAATCACCCAGAAATTGAGAATCATCCGAAATCGGACAAATGGTTGCTTCAAATAACGGCTTCATCACGGCGAGAAAGAGGAGACAAGTCGTCGCCTGCCCGGAGAATTGGTGCGGCAGCGAGAATCGATACAGAGAAAGAGAGGATGAGTGAATAGTGAGAAGAGGAGTGACAAAGAGTAAAAGTGAAAAGGCGGAGAGTGAGAGGAGAGAGACAGAATAAAGTAGGGCTAATAGTGTTAGGGTTAGTATAAGTGGGCCTTAGAGCATCTCCAAGTCTTGCTTCATATAAAGCTCAACCTTGTAATAGAGTATTTCGTCTCCAATCCTACTCTAGCGTATAGATTGCTCTATTATTATTATTATTATTATTATTATTATTATTATTATTAGGCAAATTCTTGTATGCAACTCGTCTCACATTGTGAGACTGGGTTGACCCGATCCGGATCCGAGTTGACCCGGTCAACGCGTTGACTTTTTAATTTTTTTTCCTGCCAATAAGTCCATATGCCCTGAATCCTGAACCTTGAACTCTGAACCCTGAATATACACTACACTTTATGTTCATATCCATAATGTTGTATTTTCATATGCACAACCAATATTCGATTTTTGTTTTTTAAAATTTCAAATTTATTTTGCACTCCTTTTTTTTGTTTGTCTCTTCGTTGTTTTGTTTGCCGCTTCTTCTTTGGTCAAGATTCGAGCGAGGGGAGCCAAAGGCCTCGGAGCGAGCCAAAAAAGTTCAAAATATTGCCCGCCGATTATCCTTATATTTGTAATCGGAGCGAAGGTGGAGCCGTAAAATCGGAGCCGAAGGCGGAGCCGTCGGAATTAAAAAAAAACTGTAAAAAAATTTTTTTAGAAAAAGTTGGTGCATATGGATACTCTTCGGTGTGCATATGAACATTAAGCGGTGTGCATATGAATTTATGGTGGTGTGCATATGGATATATTGCAAAAAAAAACAACTAGAAAAAGTTGGTGCATATGGATACTCTTTGGTGTGCATATGAACATTAAGTGGTGTGCATATAAATATATGGTGGTGTGTATATGGATATATTGCAAAAAAAAAAAGGCCGTGTGCACAACACGCGCAGCGCGTGAAGCGCGCGCGTGCAGTACACGCGCCACGCGCCGGTCTCACAATGTGAGACCGATTGCACCAGAGACTGACTCTTATTATTTTTATTACTATTACATTTTGTTACAGTATTTCTTTAAACATTAATATTTAATTATACTTTACATATAAGATCATATAGAATATTAAAATTATATTACAAATATTTGACATAGTATAAAATTACTTAGATTCCATACGTAGTAAAATAACTAATAATACGAAAAATGAAATTACAAAAGTTACTAGAACCAACAAAGCTACATGATAAAATAATTAAAGATACAAAAATTAAAAGTACAATTAATCCTAAAAATTAGAACGACTGTCTCCGCCACTTCCATCACCTTCAAGACTTGGAAATAAATTCCTAAACATATTCAAAGTTGTAGAGTGACTAGAGTCGACTTGTTGTGAACGTGCTTGTTTAAGAAGAACTTTTTTTTTGCTCCGATCGGAAGTATTCACATCGTGCTGGATCACTAATTGTATCCAAATCAACCATTATCAATTCGTCTAAATTCATTTTATTGATTTGTTGTATATCTTATCAACAACGAAATAATAAGATTTTTTTGAAATAAAGCAGGAAGTAAAGCAATAGTTAGGGATGAGAGCTGAATTGCTATATCGAAAAGTAAAACCTTGCTCCAGTGTAGAGAGAAGTTGGAGATACTCTTATCTAATAAATTTATGCTTTAATTTAATTTTTATGTTGGTTGATTTATGTAAAATTAGGCCCAATTAACTTTTGGATCGGGCTGATAACTTCATCAACTCTAATTCAGTTCTGTTCATATTGGGCTCAAAAGGTTTAGCCCCATAAATATAGGCAATGAAGTTGTTAATTTTGAAAGTTAGGGATGGAGCCACACAATTCTTTTAACACAAAAAATTGAGTAGGAGCAAAACCAAACTGGCCTAATCGCCGTGGACTACATTAATTCAAAGACTTCCAAACTAACCTAACCCACCTCAAACTCAACCAGTCAACCTTATGAAAAACATCAAGTCAAGAAATGATTTTATTCATAAATTGAAGTTGAATCTTTGTCCAATACCTTTTTTTTTTTTTTTTTTTTTTTTTTTTTTTTTTTTTTTTATGTCGTGGTGGGAACCGCAACCCCTATCTTCGTTACACACTGTGTAAGACCCCGTATTGCACCTACAAATCGTCATATATGTATAAGAAATTTAAAAGACCAACCAAATTATGTTTGTGAATTTATAATTTTTTTATATGTATATAGAAAATAACTATTAGTTGCATTAAACAAATTTTGGTTTGTTTTCAAATTCGTTTGACAAATGACGATCATCTGTATACATATATAATAACAGATGCTTCATAATGATGCGATAAAAAAACTGGAGTTGAAATCTAATAGCTCTTCGAGTTGTTACATAGTCACTCAGAAACAAATTAAATAGTAAATAATTCCTGTTTTTGCTTTAGAAAACATATAATTGAAAACCCAACTTATTTAGTAATTAATTACCAAACTCCCTTAGTGGAATCCTGCATATATCTTCATCTCCTAACTACATATATATAAATTCACATGCAATCCCTCCTCCAAATCCAATACATACCAATTACAAACATATCATACAAAACAATAATAATATTTTTGAGGCTAAATATGGGTAAGGAAAAGGAAAACACTCAAGAAAGTGGAGAGGAAAATGGTGCAGGTGCAGCAGAAACTCCTCCTTCTCCCAGCAAAGCAATGTCATTGGTCGATTTAATTCTGAGAATCGTCGCCGGTGTTAGTACTATGGGCAGCGCCATCGCCGTTGCGACGACGAGCCAGTCGCTTCCTTCCTTGAGCAACGTTTTCATTCAGTTCAAGTCTCGTCAGTATCAAGATTTCCCTACTTTCACGTATGTTTAGATGATAATATATCAACCTCTTAATTTTAATTTTATTTTTAATTTTCTTCTGAGCATATATATATAATCAACCTTAATTTAAACGTGGTGATTGTTTGGAATTATGGTATTTATTCGATTTGTGACTCTTCTTCTTCTTCTATGTTTTACTTCATTTTTGCAATAATATATATATAGGTTTTTTGTGGTGTCGAATGCCATAGCAAGTGCGTACCTGGTTCTGTCGCTGGCGCTCTCCATATTCCACATCTTCAAGACCGGCGCCAAAATCACTAGGACCGTTCTCGTCATACTCGATACGGTACACCATATTCCGATAATTGGAATTTGATTGTTTATTGAAAACGTTATTAGTACTAGACTCTAGCTATCTGTTTGAGATAAATAAAAAATAAATAAAATCATTATTAGTTTTTACACAAAAAGTCGCATAAAATGGTACTCATGAATCCACTTTGCACTAGTAAAATGTATCAAAGGATCAAAGTACTCCCTCCGTCCCACTCAACAAGTCTCATTTGGAATATACAATAAAGTAAACAACATTGTTCACGTCTGAGTGTGACATAAAGTGAGTTTTAGTGTGTTAATCTTTGTCAAATAAGGAAATGAGACTTATTGGGTGGGACACCCAAAATGGTAAAATGAGACTTATTGAACGGGACAGAGTAAAAGAAAAAAGAAGAAGAATATAGTAGTATAATGAATTCATGTGATTGACAAAATTAATTAATGTGTGTAAATTTTGGCAGACAATTCTATCTCTACTGACGGCCGCAGCATCGGCGGCGGCGGCGATCGCTTACGTGGCTCACAAGGGCAGCGATGAGGCGAACTGGATGGGGATTTGTGAACGTTATAATTCGTTATGCGAGAGAGTTTCAGGAGCTTTGGTTGGATCATTCTTGGGGATTCTTGCTCTTTTGCTGCTTGTTTTTTTATCTGCGGTTGCCCTCTCCAAAAATTAATTTAAATAATACTACAATTACTACTCCTCCAACAAACCTTGGTGCAAATTTCTTGTACTTCAGTTCGTGTGGTAATTATATCTTTTAGTTGGCTATGATTTGGAAATGCAAGCGAGTCGTTTGTACTTAATTTCATCAACATCATCTTGTATCTGAGTACATTAATTATTTGATATTTATATAATTTACAACCTATTACATGAGACGTGCGTCGATCTTCACTTTTATATAACTTCTTTCGTAAAAGGTTATGCAACTATGCATATTGATTGATCGTGCCTTTTCCACATCAAGTACAAAATTCGCCTATAATAATTTGTTGGATTTTTTTTTTCCTTTTCAAATTTGATCCATTCTAAGTACCAGTGAGTATTAATTAATAATCTCTTGTCGTCCTACTACTAACTCTTAATGTTGTTTCTAAAAAAAACAAAAAAAAAAAAAAAACACTCTTCATGTTAGATTTATTTTAATTGTTAAATTTATCATGCAAACTCTCGCCTTTTAAATCCATCATCATTTCTTTTCCATTATTTTTCATATACATTAATCTTACGTACCCTCTCTTCTTCCTTCAAGGAGAAATATTAGCATGAGATATTCGTGTGATAATATTTTCTCTCCTTGGAATTAATGTACGAAGAAAAGAGGGTCAAATTCTTTTCTATGAAAAATCATGGAAAAAAAATAAGGAATTTAAAGGATGATAGTTTTCTTTACACTTCTTTTCACGCAACAAATTTAACAATCAAAATAACAGCAACATGAAACTAAAAACTCACTGAATTCTTTGACAACCATACTATATTAATGATATACTCCATTTGACATAACATGAAACTTGGGTGCCGCACCGCACCGTGCTACCGCGTCTGATCTAAACTCTTCGGATTAATTATTCTTTTATTAGAGTTTATTAATTCGTAATAAAATTTAATCATTTATAATTAGAATCAAAACTTGATTTGAATATAACTCAATTAAAACTAAGGATTGGCCGCCGCACAGGGAAGCCGGAAGCGGCCCTTCCCAAATAAAATTAGTAATCAATTTGGGATAATCGCAATGGGTAATTTTATCAAACAAACTGCGACTTTATCAATAAAATTAATTGTCTCACTTTAGGAATTCGCACTTTGTTATTTGAAGATTAATTTTGGTCAAAATGATCGAGAAGAAACAGTACAATAAAGTTAACGTATCAATTTTAGGGAGCTAAAATTAGGTGAATAACATTTCAAAAAAAATTAGGTAAATAACCTTGTCATGCTACTTAATTTATGGTTAAATGGTGGATTCATACATTTCCTAATTTATTTTCTCTTCACATATATGAATAAAGGGTAATATATGGGTTCTGATTTTTAGACACAAGGTGTCTAAGTGTCTAGACGATTTAGCATTAAACCGGCCGAGTTTTGGTTAATAATGGGTCCGGTTTTTCTCCTTAATCTTATGTGATAATTATACCGGGTACGGTTGGTACGCATAAATAGAATAAAGTGATAATGAAATGACCTTGGTAATGGAACGAAGATGACAAATGAATAGAATGAAAAATGATATTCCTATAGCTGGTATACACAGAGAATGGACTGAAATTTTTTAATTACTTTTTTTCATAATTAATATAACTAGTTTATTAATAATTGTAATATTGATTAAATAATAAAAACTATTCTTTTAATATTATTCATTATTTTAATAATTGATATGTATAATAATAATATTAATTATAATAATATTAATTATAATAATAATAATATTGATAATAAAATAATAAATATTATTCTCCTAAAAAATGATAAATATTATTTATTGTACTTCCTCCGTCCCACCAGGCTTGTCTAGTTTCTTTTGGGCACGAGGTTTAAGAAGAAAATAATTAAGAATAGATAATATATTTAGTGAAGTTTTTAAAGTAAAATAAAGTGGGCACAGAAATAGTGAATAGTGAAATAAAGTGGTAAAGTACAATAAAGTGGGTAGAGAGAGAGTGAATAGTAAAATAAAGTGGAATAAAGTGGTAGAGAGAGAAAGAGAATAGTGAATGATAGAGAAAATGAAGTAGAAAAGTATGATGAAAGGTGTAAAGTGGATTATTTAACAAATTAATGTATTTCCTAATTATTTCCAAAAAAGGAAACAAGACAAAAATAATGGGACAACCCGAAAAGAAAAACAGGACAAGAATAATGGGACGAAGGGAGTATAATTTAATATTATCATAATACTTTTAGGGCTCGTTTGGTATCCATATACGTATATCAGGTATGAGTATCAATGTGATCCATCCATACCTTGTGTTTGGTATGTTAGTATATGGGTATCAAATTGATATACTTGATATGCTAATTTTCAATATTTTTATATACTAATTTTTGCTAGTATATGACTCATATCTCTATGTTCCGTCTCACTTGATATCAGATAACTTCAACATATCAACTACGAATATCAAATATCAATCTGATACCCATACATGATATCTGATACACATACATGATATTTGATATACTGGTATATGAATACCAAACGGGCCATTAGTAGTTACTTAGTAAAATCATAATACTAATATTTATGATAACAATAAATAATTTATTATTATTGTTGGGAAAGTTAGTAAATGTTTTGATTTATCCCAAATCCAACTAACCCCAACCGAGTAGATGAAAGTTATCAGTCTGAACTTAGCTAGAGCTCACTATTTGAGCGTAGTGATTTTTATCTTTACAGGATTCAAGCAAAAGAAGCCAGTCTGACTGAAGAAGACAGTTCGTGAGGAACTCAGTTGACTCCATAACTGAGCCATGCAGCTCAAACATGAAGAGAAGTTGTGTTAAAGTCAGACGTCGCAAAGCTGAGAAGAGAAGACTTTGAAGATGTTGAAGGCAGAAGAGTTGAAGTCCAAATTCAAATCGACTCGGAAGCACAAATCAGCTGAAAACTTACTATAAATGGACCGTCAACAGAGACACACAAAAAGCGAAGGTCCCAGTTGCCATTTTAGAAAAATTTACAGTGAAGCAGATGAAATGTCATATTTTTGGCAAAGATCAAATGGCTAATTAGATCTCCCTCTATAAATAGAGGTCTCCACATCAAAGCTCGTGGGATTGCAGAGAGAGAGACACACAGAGAGAGAAGCGTAGAGTGAAGAAAAAGCAGCAGACCACCACTCTCTCCAGCAAGAACAACCAAGTTGAAGAACCAATAGAAGTAGAGTATTTACACCTCCTTCTGTTCTTTCATCTAGCCTCTCTTGATCGAGTGTACAATATAGGTTCTTACTTATTTATTTCTGAGCGAACTTTCTTCCAAAAGATCGAGTCTCTAAGCCTTAGGAAGAAGCCTTCACTTCTTTCAGTGTAGAAGGCTTCATAGTGGAAAAATCCAAACCCCAAACCTCATGTCTATTTTTGAACCCGCAATCAAAGATACTAGATCCCTTAGAACCCGTAATCTAAGACTAGGTTCCTTAGAACCTGTAATTTAAAACCAGGTTGTACACTTGCCCGTAAAAGTGCTGTAAGGTTTTGTTCGAACCCGTAATCGAACTGGTTAGGTTGTTTGGTACCCGCAAACCAGGTGGAACGTTTGATAAGCACCCATAAGCTTATCTAGTGGATTATTTCCCCGAAAAAGAAGTCATGGATGTAGGAGGTCAATCTATGAACCACGTAAAAATACTGTGTCGTTTACATTTCCAGTATTTACTTTTCAGTTACCTAACCAACTGACTCTGCATACAAACTGCACTAAGTTTTGGGAACCTGACCTTCCCCTTTTTCACAAAGGTTTCAAAATAAGTAACGAAATTTAATTTCCACCAACTTCCGCATAGTTTAACTCTTTGAAACCGCAGTTAGATTACACAACTGAACTTCAGCCAAAGAAGTCAGTTGTGCACAGTGTGATCAGCTCCAACTGACTTTCTTAGTTGTTGAGCGAACTGACCTGAGCAGTTAACTCAGTGAAAAGATTTTTGAAATCGAAAATTACTACTGGTGTATTCCCCCCTCCCCCCATACACCAGATACTCATTACCGGAACCATCAATTATTATTTAATATTATTTAATTATAATTATTATAATTATTTTGTAATAACATAATTATTATAATTATTAAAATTAGTAATTATTTAATATTATTTAATAATAATTATTAGAATTATTTTATAATAATAATAATAATAATAATAATAATAATAATAATAATAATAATAATAATAATAAAGTTCAATTCTAAAAATGTGGAATAGCTAATACCATGGGGAGGGAATGAATGCTAAACCCATACTTATGGGATTAGTCATTTCTTAAGGAATGATCATTCATTTTGAAAAAAATCAACCAATCGTGGGATTAGGAATAGAGACAGTGATGACAATTACATTCTCATTCCATTCCAGCGTACAACAACCACCTTAATCTTAATTTCCCTCTACTAATCATTAATTTGACGGTAAACTTTTTCCCTCCCTCGTTTTTTTTTTCTTCTAACCATAATAATTACTTCATAATCTAATTTTATTTAATTAATAGATATATATCTAGCTTTTTCGTTCGACTAATATATATTATCCCAATTAAATTAGAAGTTTATATTAAATTATTTTTTAATACTCCAATTGCTAGATTAATATTAAAAAAATAATTTAAATTTTGACCACGTTAGTTCTTACTATAGCAAAAAAATATTTTAATAAATATCGATTAATTTTCCTATACCATTAAATATTTCGAAGCATAGTATATTTAATTTTTTATGTGTAAAAGTATTATAATTTTGCAATATAACGAATAATTTCAAATTAAAAAAATTAAACGTCTTTATTAGGAATTAATTTTCCCTCTCTCAGTTCCTAAATTAGTGGGTTATATTAGGATTTTGATCTTCCTCAATGAAATTACGATCCTAACTTTCCTATATTAGTGAAGTATATTTTGATTAGATTTTCTTACTTAAATCACCGGATGATTTACATGATTTGATTTGATTTGATTTGTTAAATTATATTTATAAAAATAAAATAGTAGTATTTATTTCATTAATAAAAATAATAAAAAAACAAAAACAAACCATCAGCTATATATTATTAAAACCGTAGTAGATTCGTGGCCTCTCCTTGATTTTAGGTCTTACGTGGCTCTCTCTCCATTCGATATTCCTATTTATCTTAAATCTTCATTTTAATCTATTTTTAATTAATAAAGATTGAGAATATTGTGATATATACTATATTTTGGAAACGATTGAGTCCACACGGCTAAAGCAATTTAGGTAAAAAAAATCCTACTCTACTTATAATAAAATCTTGATTATTTGTTTATTTGATCTCTTATTTTATCTATATAAATCGTTATTTACAGATTTATTATTCATGCATTTACAATATATAATTGTTGGGAAATTTATTAGTAAGAGTTTTGATGAATTCCAAAACCAACTGACCCCAACCGAGTAGATGTTGCCAGAACCTAATATAAGTAGTTAGGCTCGCTGTTTGAGCATTGTCAAGATTTTATCTTTTCAGGTCTCCAGCTGAAGATGGCAACAAGGCTTCACTCGGATAGAACATCAGTTGTAAGAAAGACAACTGAGTGTTCACTTCAACAGAATGCAAAAAGGGGGAAGACATAAGAACATCACCTGAGCGTTCGTCAGATGAGAATCAAGAAGGAGGAAGTTACGTTCAAAGTTCAGATCAATAGTTAAGTAACCAATAAGGGGGAAGTCACATTCAAGAGATAAAACATCAGTTGTAAGAAAAATAACTGAGTGTTCATCGGATGAAAAGCAGTATGGGGGAAGAGAACATCAGATGAAAGGAAGCCATCTGAGCGTTCGAACCTAACTGATCAGATACAAAGAAGACAACTGAGTGTTCAGTTTCAGAACATCAGTTGTAGAACTCAACTGAGAAGATCAACAGCTTGAAGATGAAGTTAGCTGAGAGTTCAACTGTTAGTTGTCAGATAGAACATCGGCTGAAGAACAAGTTAGTTGAAGATCGAAAGTCTTAACCGACCACTCATTGTTGGAAGTCTGTTGTCAAGATTTGAATTTCAAAAAGGAAGTCACGTGAGGGTTTGACCGTTCAGTCATTACCCCATTTGGTCCAACACAAGGCTATCTCAGATGAAAAGCAGAAGAGCACAGATGCCATATCGGGAAAGTCTGCAGAGATAAGAGACAAGCCATCGCTTTCAAAGAACAGAGATCAACAGCTCCTCCAACGGCTAGTTGATACTCTCCGCCTATAAATAGAGGCCTTCGTTTATTCGAAAAAGAAAAAAGACACACACACGAGAAGAAACCAGAGAGCGAAAGAAAGAGCAAGATTCTTCACGAGCTGAACAGAATTCAATCTCTTAGAACATCACTTGTTGAGAGTTCTAGAGTTAGTTTTTGTGTCTTTAGATCGAACCTTGAGAACATCACTTAGTGAGAGTTCGTAGAGTGTTAGATCATAGCTCACTTCGTGTTCGAGCTTTTAGTTAGAACCCCATTTTTCTTTCACCTGAAAAGGTTTAGGATCCTACTCTTCCTGCAACTGAGTAAATAGGTTGTTTAGTACCCGAAAACTAAACTGTAAGGTTGATAAGTACCAGCAAACTTATCCTTAACGGTTGCTCAGCCCGCGTAAGTTGAGTGGTTTGTCCAGAAGAAATTGGACAGATTTTTGTGGACTCACAACTCCCCGTGGACGTAGGAGGTTTCTCCGAACCACGTAAATCTCTGTGTGCTAGTGTTTATTTTGTTTATTTCTTGCATATTCAACTGACCTTCTAACCAGCATACAAACTGATCTTAGCATTATCAACAGTCTTGGTTTTTGACCGACCTTGCACAAAAGCGTGAGTTGTTTTACGAGTTGTTAATTTCCACCACATTCCGCACAACACCACTCTTCCAGCTGAGGCTGCTTACTCAGCTGTGAGATTCCAACTGAGTCTTTTTACTCGGTTGAAGTATTTTTCAGGAGTTTAGTTTTAAAATCATAACTGGTGTATTCCCCCCCCCCATACACCAATAACTCGTATCGGGACCATCAAGTGGTATCAGAGCAGTGGTTCAAAAGACTACTGACTCTGTTTCACAAGGTGTGAATTCGAGAAAGTTTCTTCAGTGGTCAACTGAACAAATCTATTTTTCACGCCAGTGCATATTTGCTTGCATATTTGTTTTGTTGTTGTGTGTAGATGGACGTCAAGGACAAGATCGTTGTCATGTTCTCGGTAGTAAATTATACATCCTGGAGGACACGGATGAAGAAGATCTTACTGTCGAAGCATCATAGGATGCAACAAGTGCTCTCTTCCGGACCGATCATCATCAAAGAAAGAATAGCTTGCACTCCTACAAATCCCAACGATGGGGATACAGTTGTGGAGTTTGTGGAGAAGCAGCCGGAAGACTACACTCCAGAGGAAGCCAAGGTGAGCCAGTTGGATATCTGGGCTCAAAGCACGATTATGTCCACTGTTGGACAAGATTATCTCCCTTGGATTGAAGAGTGTGAGACTGCCAAATAAATGTGGGATATCCTAGCATCACTGAGTGAAGGAAGCGATGAGACAAAGGAGAACAAGTTCTCACATGCATGCCAAGACTTCGACAACTTTTGTCTGAAGACAGATGAAACAATTGATCAGCTAGAGCTCCGGTTTATGGACACCCTCAGAAGAATCCAGTCCATCCGAAGAGGAAAATACACACTAAGAGAAATCAATCTCAAAGTGTTGCAAGCTCTACCGACTGAGTGGGATACTTTCACCAATATCCACGAGAGCCGAGCTGACCTGGGTGAAATGGAAACTGAAAGATTGTTCTCAATCTTAAAGGAAAATGAGTATAAGGTGAACCGAAGAAGATCTCAGTCCTCGGTTCAGACGAGTCGACTTAAAGATGTTGGTTCAGCCTCAAAGTCAGTTGCTCTTCGAGCTGACTACTCCAAATCGAGAACATCGAGGCCAACCAGATCAGCTGACACAACTGCAAAGGAGCCAAGCAGAGAGGAACTGCAACAGAACATTGCAGCCCTGTCAAAGAAACTAGCCGACATGGACACTCAGTTCGGGAAATACAAACGATTCTACAAATCAAACCGAACTCGAGACAGTTCAAAGCCTGTCACCAACGGTTGCTTTGAATGCGGCAAGGAAGGTCATTTCAAGGCTGACTGCCCAGATCTATCGAAGAAAGAGAGAGAAGCGTTGAGGGCCAAACAAGCTGGAAAGAACAAGGCCATGGTAGCAGAAGAAGCAGCTAACGACATGGACATCTTCACTGACACTGAAGATGAGGATGAGCTGACTTCTACCAACAACGCCATCAGTCAGGATCAATGCCTCATGGCACTTAGAACCGACCAAGATGATACTGAGGTACACTCTAATCCTGCTAAGTTAAATTCTTCCAATACTTCTAACATGCAGGAATCTCTGGACGAAGAGTTGGAACCCTCCTAGAGTGACTTTCAAGAACTCAGTGAGGAATTGCATCAGCAATCGGTTGAGTTTAAGAGTCTTCAAGCTCAGTTCACCAAACTTGAAGATTCCTTAACCGAAAAGGACGATCTGATCAAGAGCCAAACCGAGGAGATTGAGAATCTCAAGAGTCAACTGAATGAGGCTAAGGCTCCAACTGATGAGGAGTTGACGAAGCAGATCAAGGAGCAGCAAGATCAATTGAAAAATCAAGAGACTCAGATCGACCAGCTGATAAAGAAGTCAGATGGGCAAACCGAGCAGATAACTGTCCTCCTCAAGGAGTTGCAAACTAAGAAGGACAATCTAATCAAGCTATATCAGTCATCCAAGATCATCGAGAATCTTATCAGTTACAGTAGACAGATGGATGACGTGTCAGGACTCGGTTATGATGTGATTAAAGATCGTGGAATTCCTCCAGCAACCTTCGTCAAAGCTGTTGAGGTCAAGGTTGTCGAACTTAACACAGTGGAACCTGAGTCACCACAAAGTAATTCAACCTCCACCTCTCAGCAAGCTCAACCGACCAAGGCAACCACAACTGAGAAGGAAAAATGAGCAGTAGATGAAGGACAGAATGTTCCATCGGTTGGAATCAGAACCGACCTCTGCATAATCGCAACCGAACTTAGAATCAGAACCGACCTCTGCATCAACCTCAGAGTCAACATCAGAAAGAATGGAACCGACCGCAGAACCGACAAGGGTTCAATCATCTGAATCAACAGCGGTTCCAACATCAGTTCAACCAAAGGTTCCAACCGAGTCAACCAATGAGGAACAGGTCGAACAACTGGAGATATTCATGCCATAATATAAATCACCAACAGGGCATGAATAGCTACAGACAACACTCAAGGAGTTGGAATCAGAATCAGCCACAAAGATTCCAACATAGCGTCTGACCTCACAGACAAATTCAACAGGATAAGAATCGCCATCAAAACAGGGGGAAAGCCTCTCCTCTGAAAGCTCAGAATGGGAGAAATCCAACTCCTCCCAAGAAACAGGACATCACTACTAACAACAAGCCTAAGGATAACCGAGGTGTTGTTATAGTTGATGATGAAGGAAAAGTGATCTGGAATGATAAATCCATCCGAGTATACAGGGAAAAGCGACGTACAGTTCCAGGGGGAACTGGTTCTAACCCTCCAGGACCCAACTGAAATTGGGGACCTAAGCGAGTTTCTCTTTGCAGGTACATGAGAAACAGCTGAGGAAGAATAAAGCGTCTACAACAATGTGGGTGATGGACAGTGGATGCTTGAAACACATGACGAATCTGAAGGATTTGCTTGGAAGTTTCGTGGAGAAAGAAGGTCCATTAGTTACCTTTGGTGACAACTCAAAAGGTTACACCAGAGGTTACGGTACACTTGAAACCAATCATGTTTCAATCTCTAATGTTTCTTATGTTGATGGATTGATGCATAACTTGCTCTCCATCAGCCAATTCTGTGATAATGGTTTTTCTGTCAAGTTTGATGCACAGGGTTGCAGGGTTAAAAATGTAAGATCAAAGCAGGTGATATTGTTGGGAAATTGATCACCAACCGGGAATGTCTACTACGCTGACTGGAACAACAGCCTTCCTGACACCTGCCTGTTATCAAAGAGCAGTTCAGATGTGAGCTGGCTGTGGCACAAAAGGCTCAACCATCTGAACTTCAATACTATGAACCGACTTGCCAGACAAGAACGTGCAAGAGGCATACCAAACCGAGTGTTTTCAACAACACATATCTGCAGTGCATGCCAGTTGGGAAAGCTCGCTAGATCCTCCTTCCGGTTGAAGTCGACTCCCTCAACCGACCGAGTGTTATAGCTGATCCATATGGATTTCTTCGGGCCAGTTACACCAAAGAGCATGAACGGGAACGAGTACACCCTGGTTGTAACTGATGACTACTCAAGATATACGTGGACCATCTTCATGCGCCACAAGAGTGAAACCCGAGATGAGCTACCCAAGCTGATGGATCGGATATCAAACCAACAAGAGATAAAGATCATTTCTATCCGATCAGATCGTGGAACTGAGTTTCTAAATGAAATCATCATCGAGTATTGCGAGAAGAATGGAATTACCCATCAAACATCAGCCGCGCGTACTCCGCAACAGAATGGAGTAACTGAGCGAAGGAACAGAACGCTAAAGGATGCAGCTACATCCATGTTAACCAGCTCAGCTCTGCCAAAGAGATTTTGGGCTGAGGCCATCAACACTGCATGCTACACTCAGAACCGGTCTCTTCTGACCAAGCGGTTGGAAAAGACACCATACGAGCTATGGAGACGCAGGAAGCCAGATATTTCTTATTTTCGCGTTTTTGGTTCTAAGTGTTATATTCACAACAATGGGAAGACTCAGTTGAAAACTTTTGATGCCAAAGCTTCGAAAGGCATATTTCTCGGATATGCCGCTCGGATCAAGGCTTATAGAGTTTTCAACAATGGCTCTCGTGTTGTGAAGATAACACCTCATGTTAGTTTTGATGAATCTACTTTTGAGTGCAGGGAACATGCTAAAGGACAACAGGGTGATCCACAAGTTCCACCTGTTCTCACCAGATCACAAGCTCTAAGGGAAAAGAATCTAGCTGAACCACTGGTATGGGCAACCGAGGATGAGGATCCATACTCCTCTGAAGATGAATGCGAAGACCCCAGCTCATCTCAAGGGGGAACTTCAGCTGATGCCTCTCCAACTGCATCGGCATCCGAAGCCCAACTGAGTCCGGTTCAAATTAATGTCAATGTTGAAAATCCAGACTCAACAGCTGATCAATCACCAGCTCTGAAGACTCCAACTCAGATCACGGAACAACCACAGTTGGAAGAAGAAGGAAGACGCAACCGAAGATGGTGAAGTTCATTCCACTGACAACATCATCAGAGATCCAACCGAAGGTGTGCGTACAAGAAGCAGAGTTGCGACTCTGGATTCAACCAAGGAAGATTCCAACACTTATGCGCAATATTCTGAGGAGTTGGCAGTTCTAGAGAAGTTCGAGCAAGCTGGAGATGTTGCCATGTATCTTGCTTTGTAGCTGATGTGCCAGAACCGAAGAATGTTGGGGAAGCTCTCAACTGTGTTCACTGGACAACGGCCATGCAAGAAGAACTGAATGAGTTTCTACGCAACTGTGTATGGGAGTTGGTAGAAAGACCAAATGGTGTCAAGGTTATTGGATTGAAGTGGATCATCAAAAACAAGTGAAACGCCATTGGATTCATAGTGAGAAATAAGGCAAGGTTGGTAGCTCAAGGATATTGCCAACAAGAAGGAATCGATTTCGAGGAGTCCTTCGCGCCGGTTGCAAGGCTGGAAGCCATCCGAATCTTTCTAGCCTATGCCGCACATCACAAGTTCAAGGTATATCAGATGGATGTGAAGTGTGCATTCCTCAATGGAGATATCAAGGAAGATGTATATGTTGAACAGCCTCCTGGTTTTGAGACTGGAGATGGAAGAGTGTACAAGTTGAAGAAAGCTATCTATGGACTAAAGCAAGCGCCAAGGGCTTGGTATGACACTCTTTGTGGTTTTCTTCTGAACTCGGGTTTCAAACGAGGGTCAGTTGACAAAACCCTGCTTACCATCAAAGTTGGAGATGGCATTCTTGTTGTGCAAATTTATGTTGACGACATCATATTCGGTTCTAAGTCGGAGAAACTGTGTGAAAAATTTTCAAACCTCATGAAGGAGAAGTTCGAGATGTCGATGATGGGCGAGATGAATTATTTTCTTGGGCTACAAGTGAAGTAGTCAGAAAAGGGCATCTTCATCAATCAGTCCAAATATACAAAAGAGCTCATCACCAAATTCGGATTGCAGACAAGCAAGACAACAAGGATCCCGATGAATACTAACTGGAAGATTGAACTTGGATTTGAGGGAAAGCTCGTGGATGCCAGTAAGTATAGAAGGATCATCGATTCTTTGCTCTATCTAACAGCAAGTCGGCCAGACATATCTTACGCGGTTGGAGTGTGTGCCCGGTTCCAAGTTCAACCGAGGGAAGCACACATGTTGGCAGCAAAGAACATCATCAAGTATCTGAAGGGTACAATCAATGTTGGACTGTGGTATCCAACTGACGACAATATTCAGCTGACTGGATACTCAGATGCAGATCTAGCAGGAGATCGGTTGGACAGGAAGTCCACATCTGGACACTGTCAGTTCATGGGAAGCAAGCTAGTTTCGTGGTTCTCCAAGAAACAAGCATGTGTTGCCACTTCTACAACCGAGTTAGAGTATATGGTTGCCGGAAGCTGTTGCATGCAAGTGTTATGGTTGAAGCAACAGTTGAGAGATTATGAAGTCGCAACTGGACATGTTCCCATTCATTGTGATAGCTCGAGTGCCATAGCTATCTCTTTGAATCCTGTTCACCACTTTCGGACAAAGCATATCGACATCCGTCATCATTTTATCCGAGATCATATTGAGAAGAAGGATGTATCCATGGAGAAGATTCCAACTGAGATTCAGAGAGCTGATATCTTCACCAAACCTCTAGCTGAAGCACGGTTCAAGATGCTATGTGACCTCCTTGGACTATTGGATCCATCAGATGAGGAGTCAACTGAAGTAAAGAAATAGATATCCATCTGAGGGGGAAGCTCAGATGAAGAGGGAATCTCAGATGCGGATCGCCAACTGAAGACATCAGACGTCAGCTGAACAGACGAACTTGAGTCAGCTGATGGTATGCCGATCAGATGCAGATTGCCAACCGAAGGAATCAGACGTCAGCTGAACAGACGAACTCGAGTCAGCTGATGGTATGCTGCAACATGGGAACTCAGCTGATTCCAACATCAGCTGACAGGTAATATTTATGGCTGAAGGTGATATGTTCTTAAATGAGAATGTTTGAAATAAATTCAAACATTCCTGAACTAGTCAGTTACATTAAAAATAGCCATCATGTCGCATTAAATGTAAAGTACAGCTGAACATCCATAGCCTACTTTATAGTGCGACTGGGCTGACAAGATAAACTGTACACCTTCTCACGCGCTGGTTGGAACTCGGATCAAAACGTCAAGTCAAAGATAGTCAACAGTCGCGTAATCTCAGCCGTTGATGGATTCACGCCATTTAACCCCAGCCGTCGATTTCATCCGAGTCAAAGACCTATATAAGGCGGTAAATCAGGAAGAAATCTCTTACTTCCTCATTCGTGTATATCTGATTTAACTGTTCATCGTCTTCACAGTTTTTGCCTAACCCGTTTCTGCAAAAAGATCTTATTTCCTTTCCTCTATATATATTCCCCTTTGCAGTGATCATTAATGGCACCGAAAAGTAAGAGAATGGCATCATCTGGACCATCCCTCGTCCCTACCACATATGAAGAATCGTTCGATATGCTAGTATCGAAGATACACTTCGAGCAAATCCTCTCCGACGAGGATCTGGAGTCGCCGGTGTTAGCCTCCCTCGCCAATACTCTCCGTGAGAATGGCCTCCTGGAATGGGCCAAGCTCTGCCCATCCCATCTTCTCAGGCGACAAGTGGGGGAGTTTTACGTCAACTTGAAGGCCCCCCTTGATTTTACAGAAGGAGTATCTACGGAAGTCTCCTGCCGATAAAGAGATGTTCCGGCCAGGACCATACGTCGTGTCACCTTCCCCATCGACGTGTCCGATGCCCTCCGGTACATCATTCCCGTCAACCACACAGCCACTGAGTTCCTGGAGAATATTACCGACGAGCAGGCAGATGAGTTTCTGCAGAATGCTCTGATCGAGCCGGAGAGATTAAGGAGCAACATGCAACGGACGAACCTGAAGCCAGAACATCGCTTGCTGTTCGATGCTGTGTCGAAGGTAGTGTTCGGTTACAGTGGCGCATTCGGCGACATCAGCCGACCCAAGCTAAAGTAGTTGGTGGCCTTGGAGCACCAACACCAGATCAACTGGTTTCAATATTTCCTGAACCAGTTGATGGTGGAAAAGTCGAAAATCACCAAGACGACATCCGAGTCGGGAAAGAAGCTGCTGAGTGTAAAGGGGACACTCAACTTAGGCTGCAAGATCTCTACCCTCATCTTGCTCGTGACCAAGGACCGCAACATGGTCTGGGCAGACTGCGAGGAGACGCCGCTGAAGAAGTTGCTGTTGTTCCCGACAGCCAAGAAAGCACAGGAGGTGCTCAGGAGTGTCTACACTCCTAAGGAAAAGAAAGAGTCTGGAAAGACAGCTGAGTCAATAGCTGAGGGGGAACCAGCTGCCGCTCGCCCCGCCAAGTCCAAAGCTGCACGCCGACGAGCAGAGTCGGAGAAGGAGTCAGCTGAGGAACCTGCCCAGAAAAGGTTGAGGGTACGGTTCAAGAAGTCGAGCAAGAAGACAGTTGATGTGCCAGCTTTTGAACCAGCTGAGGAACAAGCTCCAGCTGAGGAGGAGGCACCGGCTGAGTCTGCGCCAGCTGAGGAGGAAATGCCAACTGAGGAGCAAGCTCCAGTTGAGGAAGATGCACCAGTTGAGTCGACACATACTGGAGCTGATGAGGTTGAGGGAATAGAGACTGACGTGACGTCGGATGCATCCTCCTCATCTGAGGACTTTGAAGATGTTCCCACCTCCCCCACGGCAGGAGATAGTGCCGTACCGCCTCCAGAGCCTCTTGCTCTTTCTACCCCTCCTCAACCAGATATTCCGAGCACTCTGCTCGATGCCAATATCATGACCGCTCCTTCGGCCGATGTTAAGGAAACCATTGAAACAGCTCTCCCAACCGAATCCCAAATTTCGAGCTCTCAGCTCGATGCCGATGTTGCGACTGACTCTTTGGCCAACATCGATGAACCTCTTGAACCTCAGCCATATAATCTTACCCCCTCCCCAATAAATGAAGTGGAGGACCTTCAGGCAGTTGCGCAGGAGCACGAGGGAAGGGTGGCCTACTGCTTCCAAAAGCTGCTAGACATGTTCCCTGAGGCTCGTAACATGCCCATCTTCGCCACTTTGGGAACCGAGCTCTTGTACCAGTTTCACTTGGTCTTCAGCCATTGGTATGTCAAAGAAGATACGATCAGGGTGCAGAGCTGGGACAAGCTGAAGTCAGATGAGTCCCGCATCCGAGCCTACTTCAACTATTCCAACTTGGAGGTGGCTTACAACAACCGGATTGCGCTGCTCACTCGTCGGTTGGACCAGAGTCGAGCTAAAGGGACGGACACCAGGGAAGCAGCTGGACAGGAGTGCGTCGACTTCCTCGATAGCATGTTGGTCAAGTCAGCTGACTTTCTTGTGGATGTGGATGCGGCTGCCGCAGCAGCGAAAGAAGAAGAAGAAGAACTGAAGCTGTACCTGGCCAACAGACAAGCCATGGTCACAGCTGAGCCTCTAGCTCTGACTGCACAAGCCCCTCCAGCTGATCAGCATGCTCTCTCAACTGAAGAAATCTGTGAGCTGGTAGCTGAGAGGGTCAACCAACTGAGGACTGAACTGCTTGCCAACCTCCAACACAAAAAAGATGACCAGCTGAGGGCGTTGGAAGCGCAAGAAGTCAAGAACCAACAACTGCTGGAGGAGTATGTTGAACTGAAGACCAAGCTGAATGAATTCTCCTCCTCCACCAGTCAAAAAGTGTCGGAGTTGAAATCCACTCTGTTGGGACTGAAGTCGGAGCTGAACGTTTTCAAATCCTTGGCCGACTCCAATCTTGCCAAGTCCCAACAGACACAAGATGCCGAATGGGAGTCCCACTTCGAGTCGCGATGGGCTGAGTTCGCTGCTTTTCAGACAGAGGTCATCGAGAACCTCTCTGTCTTGAAGAAAGCCGAACAAGAGCGCCAGGACTCGGATCTGGCGAAGAAGATGGAGCTTGAATGCGCGGTCGATGAACTCTTCAACCGTGTTCAACTAACCGAGGACAAACTCAACTCTCTGGATGGTTCAGTAGCAAGCCTTGTTGCTGATGCCAAAAAGGGGGAAGAGAAGAAGACGGAGGTTGAGGCGCAGGAAGAAGAAGAGACCCAAGAACAAGAAGTGACAGCTGCTCAATCATCAAAATCTCAGCTGAGGAAGAGAAAGTCTGCTGCTCCCAAGTCAACTGAAGTCGGTGGAGCTGAGATGTCTAAAGACTTGGAGCAGGCAGAGAAGTTTGGAGTTTCCTACAGCTCCATAGCCGAGATCGCAGCTGAGCTGGATTCTGAACTCGACGGGATAACAACCGAAGAGTGCATTGCAGCGGCCAAGGCTATGGATGTAGAGGAGAAGGATTACATAAACCCGAGCTGGATCAGAAAGTTTGCCGCCAGCCAGGCAAGGAGGGTGAACCAGTTCGAGGATGAGCTGAAAAAGGTGTCCCAGAACCTGGACCGCAACGTTGTCTCCCGCAGCCGACGCCGCATCAACAAACTTCAATCAAAGGCGGAAGCTCGGTTGAAGCAACAAAGGTTGCCAGCAAAGTCCAAGGTCGAGAGTCGGTTTAGGCATGTTGACAAGTGGATGCCGACCGAGTGGAATGAAGAGTGGGAGTTGTTCAAGCAGGAGTTCGTGAACGACTTCTACTATAGGAAGGTTTACGCAACTGATGACCCGAGGAAAGCATTCAAGGAAGCGCTGACCGAGTTGCACTCAGGAGACCCGAGCATGTTCAGTCAATTCAGGCGGGCTATGATTGACGTCAACCTGGACTTGAACACAGTTCCAGTTCCCAAGAGGGTTACTTATCGGCCTCCTCTTCTCCAGACACAATTATTATTTAATATTATTTAATTATAATTATTATAATTATTTTGTAATAACATAATTATTATAATTATTAAAATTAGTAATTATTTAATAATAATTATTAGAATTATTTTATAATAATAATAAAAATAATAATAATAATAATAATAATAATAATAATAATGTTCAATTCTAAAAATGTGGAATAGCTAATACCATGGGGGAGGGAAGGAATGCTAAACCCATACTTATGGGATTAGTCATTCCTTAGGGAATGATCATTCATTTTGAAAAAAATCAACCAATCGTGAGATTAGGAATAGAGACAGTGATGACAATTACATTCTCATTCCATTCCAGCATACAACAACCACCTTAATCTTAATTTCCCTCTACTAATCAATAATTTGACGGTAAACTTTTTCCCTCCCTCGTTTTTTTTTTCTTCTAACCATAATAATTACTTCATAATCTGATTTTATTTAATTAATAGATATATATCTAGCTTTTTCGTTCGACTAATATATATTATCCCAATTAAATTAGAAGTTTATATTAAATTATTTTTTAATACTCCAATTGCTAGATTAATATTAAAAAAATAATTTAAATTTTGACCACATTAGTTCTTACTATAGCAAAAAAAATATTTTAATAAATATCGATTAATTTTCCTATACCATTAGATATTTCGAAGCATAGTATATTTAATTTTTTATGTGTAAAAGTATTATAATTTTGCAATATAACGAATAATTTCATATTAAAAAAATTAAACGTCTTTATTAGGAATTAATTTTCCCTCTCTCAGTTCCTAAATTAGTGGGTTATATTAGGATTTTGATCTTCCTCAATGAAATTACGATCCTAACTTTCCTATATTAGTGAAGTATATTTTGATTAGATTTTCTTACTTAAATCACCGGATGATTTACATGATTTGATTTGATTTGATTTGTTAAATTATATTTATAGAAAAAAAATAGTAGTATTTATTTCATTAATAAAAATAATAAAAAAACAAAAACAAACCATCATCTATATATTATTGAAACCGTAGTGGATTCGTGGCCTCTCCTTAATTTTAGGTCTTACGTGGCTCTCTCTCCATTCGATATTCCTATTTATCTTAAATCCTCATTTCAATCTATTTTTAATTAATTAAGATTGAGAATATTGTGATATATACTATATTTTGGAAACAATTGAGTCCACACGGCTAAAGCAATTTAGGTAAAAAAAATCCTACTCTACTTATAATAAAATCTTGATTATTTGTTTATTTGATCTCTTATTTTATCTATATAAATCGTTATTTACAGATTTATTATTCATGCATTTACAATATATAATTGTTGGGAAATTTATTAGTAAGAGTTTTGATGAATTCCAAAACCAACTGACCCCAACCGAGTAGATGTTGCCAGAACCTAATATAAGTAGTTAGGCTCGCTGTTTGAGCATTGTCAAGATTTTATCTTTTCAGGTCTCCAGCTGAAGATGGCAACAAGGCTTCACTCGGATAGAACATCAGTTGTAAGAAAGACAACTGAGTGTTCACTTCAACAGAATGCAAAAAGGGGGAAGACATAAGAACATCACCTGAGCGTTCGTCAGATGAGAATCAAGAAGGAGGAAGTTACGTTCAAAGTTCAGATCAATAGTTAAGTAACCAATAAGGGGGAAGTCACATTCAAGAGATAAAACATCAGTTGTAAGAAAAATAACTGAGTGTTCATCGGATGAAAAGCAGTATGGGGGAAGAGAACATCAGATGAAAGGAAGCCATCTGAGCGTTCGAACCTAACTGATCAGATACAAAGAAGACAACTGAGTGTTCAGTTTCAGAACATCAGTTGTAGAACTCAACTGAGAAGATCAACAGCTTGAAGATGAAGTTAGCTGAGAGTTCAACTGTTAGTTGTCAGATAGAACATCGGCTGAAGAACAAGTTAGTTGAAGATCGAAAGTCTTAACCGACCACTCATTGTTGGAAGTCTGTTGTCAAGATTTGAATTTCAAAAAGGAAGTCACGTGAGGGTTTGACCGTTCAGTCATTACCCCATTTGGTCCAACACAAGGCTATCTCAGATGAAAAGCAGAAGAGCACAGATGCCATATCGAGAAAGTCTGCAGAGATAAGAGACAAGCCATCGCTTTCAAAGAACAGAGATCAACAGTTCCTCCAACGGCTAGTTGATACTCTCCGCCTATAAATAGAGGCCTTCGTTTATTCGAAAAAGAAAAAAGACACACACACGAGAAGAAACCAGAGAGCGAAAGAAAGAGCAAGATTCTTCACGAGCTGAAGAGAATTCAATCTCTTAGAACATCACTTGTTGAGAGTTCTAGAGTTAGTTTTTGTGTCTTTAGATCGAACCTTGAGAACATCACTTAGTGAGAGTTCGTAGAGTGTTAGATCATAGCTCACTTCGTGTTCGAGCTTTTAGTTGAAACCCCATTTTTCTTTCACCTGAAAAAGGTTTAGGATCCTACTCTTCCTGCAACTGAGTAAATAGGTTGTTTAGTACCCGAAAACTAAACTGTAAGGTTGATAAGTACCAGTAAACTTATCCTTAACGGTTGCTCAGCCCGCGTAAGCTGAGTGGTTTGTCCAGAAGAAATTGGACAGAGTTGTGTGGACTCACAACTCCCCGTGGACGTAGGAGGTTTCTCCGAACCACGTAAATCTCTGTGTGCTAGTGTTTATTTTGTTTATTTCTTGCATATTCAACTGACCTTCTAACCAGCATACAAACTGATCTTAGCATTATCAACAGTCTTGATTTTTGACCGACCTTGCACAAAAGCGTGAGTTGTTTACGAGTTGTTAATTTCCACGACATTCCGCACAGCACCACTCTTCCAGATGAGGCTGCTTACTCAGCTGTGAGATTCCAACTGAGTCTTTTTACTCGGTTGAAGTATTTTTCAGGAGTTTAGTTTTAAAATCATAACTGGTGTATTTCCCCCCCCCCCCATACACCAGTAACTCGTATCGGGACCATCAATAATATAAGAAAATATATCCCACATCATTATTCAATAAGACTACGCCCTTAGAGATCTTATATAAATACTCAAAATTAATGTGTATTTTCTTCCAAAAAATTATTTTGTACTACCAATATTGTCAATTAATCAGTTGGTCAAAAAATAGTTTTAGCTTTATTTACATTTTAGTTTTTAGCCAATTATTAGGTTGTCAATATTAATGTGTATCTTTATCATTTTTTATATCGTGAGAACCCACAACTGTCACTTTCAGTGTGGTGTATTTTTATTGATTTATATCTGTGTAAATGTGGATCAAATCTCAATGCATTACAGTAATCTACATATTATTAACCGATGTGGATTCGAGCTCTCCTTAATTTGAGTTCCTACGTGGCGCTCTCTCCATTCATTATTCCTAATTATCTTAAATCTCATTTTAATTACTTCTACTCAATATATTCTACTATTTAATATTTATATTCTCAAAATTTGAATAACTAAATATGGAATTAAAATTTTCCATAAGTCTCGATTGATACTTCAATAATTGCCAAACTAACAATTGAATTTCCCAAAGTCTATACGTACCATATATATTAATTAATCTATCTTTTGAATTTATCCAATTTTATATTTTTTCTTATTCCACATTATTTTTTAATAAGACTCCGACCATTCTTAGAGTATCTTTATAAATTTTCAAAATTTTCTCATCCTACAATTGTTTGCGTAACAAATTTAGTTTGACCAATTTACATTTACTTGGTTGAATAAATAGTTTCTTTTATTGAAAAATTTAATGTTTGACCATTATTAAGTTGTTAATATTAATTTATTAATTAATCTAATAATTTTAATTTGACAAACGATTGTGTATTCCGTGTCTTCTTTAATTCGGGATCTTACATATTCATTAATTATCATTATATATTACTAAAAGGAAAACGATTCTTGATTTGAAAAAATTCTACGTGACACCATTTATATTCTTCCATTCATATTTATCTAAATTCTCAAATTTTTGAATTTTTAAATGTAAAATAATAGATTTCAAATATCTATACTAAAATCTTATGTCCCACATCGGTTTTTCAATGAAACTTTATCTATTGAAAAACCTATAAATACCTAGAATTAATGTGTATTTTCTCATCTTTTACTCCACCAGTTTTATTTGGTCAATTTATTTATTAATCGGCCGAATAAATAACTACATTTTATAGTTTAATTTAATTTAATTTGGTCAATTTATTAATTGGCCGAATAAATAATCATTTTCTGTAGGAGTTTTATTCATTTGGTCAATTTATTTATTAATCGGCCGAATAAATAACTGCTATATTTTTATAGTTTAATTTAATTTAATTTGGTCAATTTTTTAATTGGCCGAATATATAATTATTTTTATTAGGGAACCAATTTATTAGTTGACAGAATAAATTGTTCTAAAATAGTTTGAATAATTTATTGGTTGACTGAATTAAATTTGGAAATAATCTAATAATTTTTTAGTTAATTTGATAAAAAAAATAAGTAATTTCTAATTCGTCAATTAATTAGGTTGACGGCCAATTCCTAACTGACGGGTATCTCAACTCGGGATCCCATGTGACACAAACGATTATTGCTTTGAAAAAATCCTACGTGACATCACTTATATTTCTCCGTTCATATTTATCTAAATTCTCAAATTTTTGAATTTTTAAATGTAAAATAATAGATTTTAAATATTTATACGAAAATCTTGTGTCCCACATCGGTTTCTCAATGAAACTTCACCTATTGAAAAGTCTATAAATACCTGCAATCAATGTGTATTTTCTCATCTTTTGCTCCACCAGTTTTATTTGGCCAATTTATTTATTAATCTGCTGAATAAATAACTATATTTTATAGTTTAAGTTAATTTAATGTGGTCAATTTATTAATTGGCTAAATATATAATTATTTTTTGTAGGAGTTTTATTTGGCCAATTTATTTATTGATCGGCCGAATAAATAACTGCTATGTTTTTATAGTTTAATTTAATTTAATTTTGTCAATATATTAATTGGCCGAATAAATAATTAGTTTTATTAGTTGACAGAACAAATGGTTTCAAAATAGTTTGGATAATTTATTGGTTGACCGAATTAAATTTGGAAACAGTCTAATATTTTTTTATTTAAGTTGATAAAAAAATAAGCAATTTCTAATTTGTCAATTAATTAGGTAGACGGGCCAATTTCCAACTGACGAGTATCTCAACTCGGGATCTCACGTGACACATTTTCATTCTTTATTCTTATTAATTTTAAAATTTTCATTTGATTCATTTTTTCATATATTTTCTAAAATTTAGAATCGTCATCTATGAATTGATTTTTATGTTATTTGTAGTTGAGTTTCAAACTTTGCATAATTTATAATTGTAATTATTAAATATTACTACTATACAGTTAAGATGAGAATGAATAGTACAATCAATTTTTTTTTAAAGTTTTGAGTTTATACAAATTTTAAACGAGTTTTATAAATTATGTATTTATTAATCAAAATCGTGGTCAACGGGCCAATTCTGACTCGGAACCACAGAAAAATTACTAACGATTTATCAAGGAGCCAATTTCGACCAAGAATCGTGCGCGTAGAGGGGCCAATTTAGTACTTGTGGGACAACTTTTTTTTAATATATTATATAATTTTGAACTCATAAAATTAAGAATATTTATGGTCAACTTTTATCTCATATCATTGACTATATAATTTTATGAATCACAATCATTCCACATAAAGTTTTGCAAAAAGGAAAAACTACCAAGTACATAATGAAACAATTCTTGAAGTTCTATTCTCAGTTAAAAAAGTTATTATCAAAACTGGTAAAAAAGTAAACGAATGTCATAATTTATTTCTCTATGAATATATTTGGAAAATGATTATTTATATAATACTACAATTTATAATTAAATTTTTATTTATTAAATATTGTGTGAATATTTTTTTAATATAGTTATGTATATAATTAAATATTAGTTTCAGGTAAAAAGAAAACAAATGTCATCATTAATTTTTTGGTGAATATATTTAGAAAATGATTATTTATATAATTTAAAATCAATATTGTGATGCGGTGGTTTAACTTTTTTTTTAATCTTGTATTGAATTCATAATGTGTGGTATTTAGGTCACTTTCATCTTATAGACAATCTTAACAATATTATTCGCTATCTATATATTTCTTCTCTCCCACTCACTACTCGCTCCTTCTCTTCACTCTTTTTTTTTTTCATAAAAAGCTAAAAGATTCAGCTTAAAATTCGCTTTTCTTTGAGAGATAAATATATTTTTGCCCACATCGGTTTTGTAGAAGAATAGAGCTTTAACAATTACCGAAAGTAATGAGAATATATTAGTTATAATTTTTAACAAACATAATTATATGGGTTTGAGACGTAAACATGTGGTAAAATTACTTTTTAATTAAATTTGAGATGTGTTCAATGGAAATAAATTCTAAATGAGTTTAGTAGATTGTATAATTGAATTAGTTAACGCTAAAATAATTAACAAATAATATTTTTTTTAAATCTATCACATATTAATACTATTTAATAATTTTATTAATTTTTATAATTCCCGTCGATTTTCGACGGGTTATACGCTAGTTATATTACTAAAAGGAAAACGATTCTTGATTTGAAAAAATCCTACGTGGCACCCCTTATATTCCTCCATTCATATTTATCTGAATTCTCAAATTTTTGAATTTTTAAATGTAAAATAATAGATTTTAAATATCTATACTAAAATCTTGTGTCTCACATCGGTTTCTCAATGAAACTTCACCTATTAAAAAGCCAATAAATACCTGGAATCAATGCGTATTTTCTCATCTATTGCTCCATCAGTTTTATTTGGCCAATTTATTTATTAATCGGCCGAATAAATAATTATATTTTATAGTTTAATTTAATTTAATTTGGTCAATTTATTAATTGGCCGAATAAATAATTATTTTTTGTAGTAGTTTTATTTGGCTAATTTATTTATTAATCGGCCGAATAAATAATTGCTATATTTTTATAGTTTAATTTAATTTAATTTAATTTGGCCAACATTTTAGTGGAAAATTTGAATTTAGGATACTTATTTCCCTCTCAATGATGTAAAGATCAGTAGCATTAAATGCACTGAAACAGAAAATTTCATTTTCCCTCTTCAATGAATTTTTTTTTCTATTTCTGATATTGCATCTCTTTATTATTCAGTTTTTAATTTTGTCTTCATTAATTTCGATGCAATCTTATGAATCCAGAAAAAAAAAAACGTGCAGTGAAAAAAAAAACGAGCAGAAAAAAAATGAGCACGTAAAAATTAACGAGTATGAAAAAAATCGAGCACGTAAAAATTAAATTCATGGAATAAATAAAACATGAGTTGATTGTGATATTTAAACCACAAATGCTAATTGTAATTAACAAACCTCAACTCCACTATCCTTATTGTCTTTTTACACCACTTTATTCCACTTTACCAACTTTTCTTAAACTCCGCGCAAACAGTAAACCTTACATTCTTTCAAATAAGAAGGAAGTATATTTTTATAGTTTAATTTAATTTAATTTGATCAATTTATTAATTGATCGGATAAATAATTATTTTTATTAGGGAACCAATTTATTAGTTGATAGAATAAATGGTTCCAAAATAGTTTGGATAATTTATTAGTTGATCGAATTAAATTTGGAAATAGTCTAATATTTTTTATTTAATTTGATAAAAAAATAAGTAATTTCTAATTTGTCAATTAATTAGGTAGACGATCAATTCCTAACTGACGGGTACCTCAACTCGGGATTCCACGTGACATATTTTGATTATTTATTCTTATTAATTTTAAAATTTTCATTTTATTCATTTTTTTCATGTATTTTCTAAAATCTAGAATAATCATAAATTGTGCATTTATAAATCAAAATCGTAGTCAACGACTCAATTCTGACCTGGAACCGTGGAGGTAGACGAGTCAATTTTCAACCGACACTCGAGAAATTTTTCATTTTTGGCTTTTTTCCCATGTATTTTCTAAAATCTATAATCGTCATCCATGAAATAATTTTTACGTTATTTGTAGTTATGTTTCCAACTTTGCATAATTTATAATTTTAATAAACGAATATTACTGTACGATTAAGGACGATAACGAATAGTACAATCATTATTTTTATTAAATTTTTGGATTTATATAAATTCTAAATTTTTATTTATAAATTAAGCACTTATAAATCATCATTATACTACTAAAAGGAAAACGATTTTTGCTTTGAAAAAATACTACGTGGCACCCCTTATATTCCTCCATTCATATTTATCTAAATTCTCAAATTTTTGTATTTTTAAATGTAAAATAATATATTTTAAATATCTATACTAAAATCTTGTGTCCAACATCGATTTTTCAATGAAACTTCACCCGTTGAAAAGCCTATAAATACCTAGAATCAATGTGTATTTTCTCATCTTTTGCTCCACCAGTTTTATTTGGCCAATTTATTTATTAATCGGCCGAATAAATAACTATAATTTATAGTTTAATTAATTTAATTTGATTAATTTATTAATTGGCCGAATAGATAATTATTTTTTGTAGGAGTTTTATTTGATCAATTTATGTATTAATCGTCTGAATAAATGACTGTTATATTTTTATAGTTTAAGTTATTTTATTTTGGTCAATTTATTAATTGGCAGAATAGATAATTATTTTTATTAGGGAACTAATTTATTAGTTGACAGAATAAATGGTTCCAAAATAGTTTGGATAATTTAACTTCACCTATTGAAAAGCCTATAAATACCTAGAATTAATGTGTATTTTCTCATCTTTTGCTCCACCAGTTTTATTTGGCCAATTTATTTATTAATCGGCCGAATAAATAACTATATTTTACAGTTTAATTTAATTTAATTTAGTCAATTTATTAATTGGCCGAATAGATAATTATTTTTTGTAGGTGTTTTATTTGGCCAATTTATTTATTAATCGGCCGAATAAATAACTGTTATATTTTTATAGTTTAATTTAATTTAATTTGATCTATTTATTAATTGGTCAAATAGATAATTATTTTTGTTAGGGAACCAATTTATTAGTTGACAAAATAAATAGTTCCAAAATAGTTTGGATAATTTATTGGTTGACAAATTAAATTTGGAAATAGTCTAATATTTTTTTATTTAATTTGATAAAAAAATAAGTATTTTCTAATTGTCAATTAATTAGGTATACAGGCCAATTTCCAATTGACGGGTACCTCAACTTGGGATCCCACATGACACATTTTCATTCTTTATTCTTATTAATTTTAAAATTTATATTTTATTCATTTTATCGTTATAAATTGTGCATTTATAATTCAAACGTGGTCAACGGGTCAATTCTGATCTGAAACCGTGCCGGTAGACGAGCTAATTCCCAACCGACACTCGAAAATTTTTTTATTTTCAGTTTTTTTTTCATGTATTTTCTAAAATCTATAATCGTCATCCATGAAATAATTTTTACGTTATTTGTAGTTGGATTTCCAACTTTGTATAATCTATAATTTTAATTAACGAATATTACTATACAATTAAAGACGATTAACGAATAGTACAATCGTTATTTTTATTAAATTTTTGGAACTATATAAATTCTAAATAAATTTTATAAATTACGCACTTACAAATCAGAGTCGTGGTCAACGGGCCAGTTACGATGCAGAATTGTGGTGTAGACTACTATACTGATTATTTTCAGAAAGGAATACAAATGACTAATTTTTTAATCGGATTTTAAACAAGTACGAGTATATAAATTTCAAACAAGTTTGAATAATTCTAAACACATCATCTCAAATTGTTTTATTAATCGTCTCCGTTGGAAAACGTAGAATATGTAGGATAATTGGCAGAAAAATTACTAACTATTTATCAACGAGTCAATTCCGACCAAGAATCAAGAATCGTGCGCGTAGATGGGCCAATTCAGTACTTGCGGGACAACTTTTTTTTTAATATATATAATTTTGAACTCATAAAATTAAGGATATTCATGGTCAACTTTTATCTTATAACATTGACTAAATAATTTTATGAATCACAATCATTCCACATAAAGTTTTGTAAAAAGGAAAAACTACCAAGTACATAGTGAAATAATTCTTGAAGCCCTATTCTCAGTTAAAAAAGTTATTCACGAAGCTGGTAAAAAAGAAAACGAATGTCATCATTTATTTTTCTATTAATATATTTGGAAGATGATTATTTATAATACTACAATTTATAATTAAATTTTTATTTATTAAATATTGTGTGAATATTTTTGGAATATAGTTATGTATATAACTAAATATTAATTTCAGGTAAAAAGAAAACAAATGTCATCATTTTTTTTTTGTGAATATATTTGGAAGATGATTATATAATTTAAAATCAGTATTGTAGTCAATAAGCCAGTTCTAGGTCAGAACTGTCGGGGTAGACGGGATGATTGTGAAGCGGTGGTTTAACTTATTTTTTTTTATCTTAATCTTGTGTTGAATTCATAATGTGGAGTATTTATGGTCACTTTCATCTTATAGACAATCTTAACATCTATAGTATTATTCGCTATTTATATATCTCTTCTCTCTCTCTCTCTCACTGCCCGCTCCTTCTCTTACCTTAATTTTTTAATTGGATTTTAAACAAGTACAAGTATATAAATTTGAAACAAGTTTGAATAATCCTAAACACATCATCTCAAATTGTTTGATTAATTGTCTCCGTTGGAAAACGTAGAATATGTAGAGAAATTGGTATAAAAATTACTAACGATTTATCAACGAATCAATTTCGACCAATAATCGTGCGCGTAGATGGGCCAATTCAATACTTGCGGGACAACTTTTTTTAATATATTATATAATTTTGAACTCATAAAATTAAGAATATTTATGGCCAACTTTTATCTTATATCATTGACTAAATAATTTTATGAATCACAATCATTCCACATAAAGTTTTGTAAAAAGGAAAAACTACCAAGTACATAGTGAAACAATTCTTAAAGTTCTATTCTCAGTTAAAAAAGTTATTCTCGAAGCTGGTAAAAAAGAAAACGAATGTCATCATTTATTTTTCTATGAATATATTTGGAAGATGATTATTTATATAATACTACAATATATAACTAAATTTTTATTTATTAAAAATATTGTGTGAATATTTTTGGAATATAGTTATTTATATAATTAAATATTAATTTCAAGTAAGCGGTGGTTTAACTTATTTTTTTTCTTAATCTTGTGTTGAATTCATAATGTGGGCTATTTAGGGTCACTTTCATTTTATTGACAATCTTAAAATCTATAGTATTATTCGCTATCTATATATATCTTCTCTCTCTCTCTCACTACCTGCTCCTTCTCTTGCCTCTCTTTCTTCATAAAAAGCTAAAAAAATCAGCTTAAGAGTCGCTTTCCTTTGAGAGAGAAATATAATTTTGCCCACATCGGTTTTGTAGAAGAACAGAGCTTTAATAATTATTGAAAGTAATGAGAATATTATTAGTTATAATTTTTAACAAACATAACTATATGAGTTTGAGACGTAAACATGTGGTAAAATTACTTTTTAATTGAATTTGAGATGTGTTCAAGGGATATAAATTCTAAGCGAGTTTAGTAGATTGCATAATCGAATTATTTAACGCTAAAATAATTAACAAATAATATTTCTTTTAATCTATCACATATTAGTACTATTTAATAATTTTATTAATTTTTATAATTTCCAGTCGATTTTCGACGGGTTATACGCTAGTTATAAGTAAACAATTATAAACGAATTATATTTGATTAAACAAACAAAAACCTCTGGAAAGCAGAATACCTAGTTCATAACTTCAAATTTTTGAAGTTAATTCTATGGCTTCTCAAAATAATTCGAACGATTACGCCAATCTTTGGTGAAAGTCCACCACCAACTATTTATCTCAACGATCAGCACTTCGAATGTCAACACTCCAACGACTGAAGAATGCATGCATGATGTTAATGACGAGGAATCACACCTCGAATGGTGAATGTGCCGAAGAAGAAACGCTACAAAACGAAGAACAAATCCTACACGATGAAAGATATGAAATGTAAACAGTCAAACATGGAAAATATCCCTAATTTATAGGAAATTAGATAATTATAGTAACAATATCGTTTTTTAATTATGAATAATTATCAATGAAAAATAAATTCCAAAATAAAAATCTAATTTGAAGTTCAAATTTTGAAATTCAAAATTTGAATCGATTTTCAAGATTAGTTCCTCATTTGGTAAAGGGTATATATATTAGGCCTTTCAAAATTAAGTTTAATGAACGTTAATTATAAAGTCCAAATCAATGACCATTTATTTACCAAATTGTCATAGACACTTCGACACCTTGTGTGTCTAAAAATCATTTCCGAATACAAATAGCCTTATCATGGTACAATATAATACCATGTTGGGAGAAGATTAAATAAAAACTATTTCTCTCATGAAATCTAGAAACCTTTTTGGACCTTTAGATCTTAGTAAATCAATGATTGTCATTATACTTAATTTTATTTTTATTTTCAATATTGCAAGGAGTTAATAAGGTTAGTATTATCCCGTCTGGGCCTTAAATTGAGGAAGATTAAATATTAGCTCAATTTTTTCACTTAGATGACGGCTTGGGTTTCCATTTTTTTAATTACTATTTTATCTATTGTTCTACCTTTTTTTTTTGTTCTTCCAACTAACTCATTTCCGTTTTTTTTATTTTTTTTTGGAAAAGTCAAGACATGAATATGTATAAAAAGACTGTAGAGGGTACTCAACCCGTACACATTACAAGTTGTCACCAAGCCAAATTATAATTTTGTAGGGATATAATTTATCGGTTTATGCACCAACCAACTAAGAAATAACAAAACGAACAAGGAAAGTGTGCACATAATCATTTTTAAGAATTGATCTTCATCTCTTCCACGATCTTATTTATATTCGGATCAACCTCATTAAAAAATAGATCATTTCTTGTCTTCCAAATCCTCCAAACAGTGCATTGTCAAATAAGGTTAGAACTGTTTTTTTTTTTCTTCCTTCTCATGACCATCCAAAAAGAATAACCACACTAGTAGAGATAATTGGAGAAGACTATAACCTGTGACCAAACTTGAACCGTAATACGACACTCCAATATCAAGTGAGATACAATTTCAAGACTTCTAGAGCAAAAGACGCATGTTGGATAGTGATCACCAAGCAAGATATTCATTTTCATTTAATTTTCTCTCGTAGGAATCATATCTTGGAGCAACTTTTAACAAAAAGCGTACATTGATCGTGTTGAAAAAAATCCATCTAAAGAGCGATCCACCCAAAAGAATCAGCCTAAGAGGCTGAATTTTGTACCTGCGTACACAATTCCAAAACTCCAAAAACTCGTGAAAAACATTAGCATTAAACAGACACCTCCAACTAAAGCACCAAAACTAAGAATTACCAATGACGATCCCTACATCTTTAATTAACCAAGATTTTTTAGAATAGAGAGAGAGAGAGAAGGAAACATATGTTTAAGGCAAACACCCTCACTAATCCAGGGATCCTCTCAAAATCAAGTACGATGACCATTATCAAGCAAAAATCTCAACTTATTGAGACAAATACCACAGCCAAAACCATTAACTAAACTAAGCAGATCACACCACTAAATCGAAGTTTTCCCTCTATCAAACCTATCCAGACTCACAGTTAGAAAAGACTCGTACCTAAACTTCAGAATCCTTACCCAAAGAAAATCATTTTCACTCAACCATCTCCAAACCACTTACACAAAAGAGCCGAGTTAAACTATTTTACATCTCTCACCACCAAGACAACTCATTTCTTTGTTCATCCTTTAGTATTTTTTTTAGGCTTCGTCAATGGATTCCTCGTCATTGAATTTTGCTTTCAAATTTTTGTAATAGGATTTTTTCATGACCCCAAATTTGACTGCAAAATTCTAGAGACTATGGTTTTCATATTCTAATAGGACAATACTAACCTTCTTAATTAATTTCAAATATCTTACAGTATTTGATGCATACTTAATCCACATGTGTAGATCTCAGCCGTTAGTTTCATCTTAATCTATGGACTACAAAAGTTTTTAGGTTCCACACTTGAATAAGTTTTCACAAGAACTCATTCCTACAAACCATAATATAAATGATGAGAAACTAATTAAATAATTTTTTTTAATCTCTCAAAAAAACTAACCAATTTTATCAATTTTTTTAGGATACAATCGTCGTCATATCCTGAATAGTCTATTATTTGTCGATAGTGTTTCACTGAATGATTGCATCTTATAATTAAAGAGAACACTTTGAATAATCCCAAGTTTCTCGATATAAGTCGAATCAAGCAAAAAAGCTTTTACCATTTTCAGACAAACATTTTCGGTCATATCTCGCACTCGTTTTAATTTGCAGCAAATATTTAAGACAGCCTAATTCATTTAAGGCCGTCTTTCTTTGAAATTGTGTGTGTCCAAACTATTAATATCTTGTTTCAATTCATCAAGGGTATTGAGTTCACTGAATATGTAGCATGATTCTAATTTCTGTCAACATAAACGAATGTATGATCCTGTTGATGATTGCAAATATATCTATTGGACAAGATATTTCACCAGAAATACTACAATCATTTCTTTTATTTTATATTTTGGGTCTTGTATTAAACTGCCTAACAAATTAAGATTTATTAATTAATATGATGTAGATATAGATTCAGATCCAGTCACAAGCAAAACAAATAAAATTATAAATATATTGGGAAGTGATCCAAATATAATACATCATTAGATAAATCTTGACTTATTGGACTGTTTAACACAAATCAATATGTAATATACATATAGATATCCTCTTCTTATATATGTTCGTGAAAGTTGCTCGTATTTTATGTACATGAAGATGACACGACTTGTATTAATGGCATTTAACTCTTAAATAAAAAACAATTCAAGTAAAATAGCCTCATTGTACCATTAATTCAAATCCACCGCCGACGCGGCTTTATATTCTTATAATTCTCATCAATATTCAAACTTCAAAAGCTCAACAAAATTGACATAAATCAATTGTTAGCCTAACTTACAAATTTTAAGACAAAAGTGGAAGCACGTGCACACACATCCCATCGAATCACGAAGCGCCATGTCATTGTTCCCTATCGTGGATTCATGTCTGAACTGATCAAAACATTGACAATTTTGTGAGAATTTGAGATTATCTCAAAGCATTTTGGTCAATGTGAGTTAAGTTGTTTATCGAAAGTTTGGCCGGTTTTACCTTAACAAATTGTAAGCCAATCAGAGATTACACGGTGTCTGATAATTGTAGGCGCTTCTGCCTAGGAGCGGCGCAGCGCTATTGGATTTCTACGGCCACCGTGGACTTGACGAGGCCACCCTATAAATTTCAATTTCTTCTGTTTTTGTTTTTTCAGTCGGGAATGAGGAAATGGTATCACAATCGGTTCACTCGTATAAATTATATACTCCACTTTCCTTGTAAATAGTGCACTTGAATTTTCTGTAAGATGATAATTTTATTTATATATTGAAATTCGTATTACACGGCATTTAAAATTAATACTCCTACTACTTATGATTTAGAATATTCTTATTAGATATGCTGAATTTCATGTCTCATTGTATGCGTGCTCTGCATTTAAGATGCTAGAAATAGAAAAGAAAGAGATTACAAAGAAGAAAAATGACCGATTGGTAGAGAATAAAGGGAAAAAAATAATAATTCCAGTACTACTTGTTATGAAAAATACCTAATATTCGATCACTATTTTATGCAGACAAATCTTATTCAAACTAGAGATGATATAAATCTACTATTTAGCTTAATCAATTCACAAATTGATATTATGAGAAGAATACATTAGCTGGTGTGATAGACTCGACCTATAAAAACGTTAGTGGGGATTGAATCTGAAACCTCTCAGTTCTACGAAGCTCACTCTACCACTAGGTCATCCCAAAGGAACGATAGTCGTTCATACTTAATTGATAGACATGTTGTAGTCCATGTGAAGCATGTCACCGCTTGATTCGTGGACTATATAATTCTTATAATTTATACTAAGGTTTAAGCATTTATATTTATACGAAATTAATTATGTCTGATTTTAGGCAAAGTAGTACATGTGTTATTGAGGAATGTTATAAACTTATAAGTGTTGTAGTTAGTATTTGTACGTTGAAATTCAGTCGATCTGTATTAAATATGAAAATAAAGAAAAAATATCTCAATAGTAATTACTTTATTAATATATCACTGAGGGATCCCACGACATTAAAAAAAAAAGTAATTTATTAATTAAATATATCACCTTGTTTAGCATGTTACCGGTAATGCAATTTTCATTATAGCACACGCAGCTTTACTATATTTTGCTTTGTCGATCTTTTATTTTATGATGATGAGTTTTTTGGTCTTATATACTATACAGCAGTACGTATGGTAATGGTATGATGCGCGATATCATCATTATTATTAAATCGCATAGTTTGTACTGAAATAATAAAATATTTTTATATTGTAGATTTTCAAAATCAATAATATAGAGAGAGCTAGAGATGGAGTTTTCCTTTGTTTTCTTTTAGGTGTGGTGAGGCAACAAGAGCTGGACTGCTGGAGATCGAGTTTAAGTGCTTATGTAATGTGAACTACGTCTGGTACAACTAAAACTATTGAATTTTTATTTTTATTTTTGGAATTTGACTATTACTAAATATTTTATTGAAGGCTGCTGTTCGATAAATTTATATATAGAAATATACTTTTCTTTTTCTTCTTGATAATAATGTAATAATTTCTTTCTGGTACCAGATAGGTTCGATCGAAGTACACAAGATTCACTGTATTGAGCCAATATTTTCTACAGTCAATTATTTGCGTTATTTGGTAACATTATCCAGAATCAAAAGTTACAACGAATTTACTGACTCCTTTATTTTTATTCTTTTGTTAAAACGCAATTATTGGGGGAGAATTCATCTTTACTTCGTATTCGTTCTTACGTTCAAACTTTATCCGATTATTTTTTAAATAAAATTTATCCACATTTATGAAACATTGAAACTTGTTAGCTAGGAGCTCCCTTTGACCGTTTTTATGAGACTTTTTTTTTTTTAAAAAGAAATAGAAATAAAAATAAAAAACTACAGTACTATATAATCAGTGGGCCCTAATTCCATGTCACAAAAAGTAAATGTGACAAATTTTTATTCACATCTATATACTATCTTTTTATATATATTTTTTGAAATGAGATTTACTCACATTTTACCCATTTTCTCCAATCCGATATAACAACTTCATTGTCATTATAGGAATCTAAATTCATTTTGCAAAAATTAGACATACAGTATAATGATGGAATCTCTGTCGTTAATTCCATCTATGTTTTTTGCGCCTATTTTTCAGGTCATATTCCGGCAAGGATCCTTCTGATCAACTCCAGTTGTGGAAATCAAATGGAATTTCAATCGCAAATCCGTCACTAATTGCCGTTTTTAAATGTTTGTGACGCAAGTCGATGGTTTTTTTTTTTTTGTTTTTTGTTTTTTTTTTTTCTTCTCTCTGTAGTGATAGGTATTCGACTAACCCAAAATCATGAGAATTATACATCAAACAGGTCCTAACAGAAATTGCTTATGTGGTCCTCTTGAGTTGGAAAAGAAATCTGGACACTGCAAGAATTTGTCTTTTGTGTTAAATTTGAGAAATAATTGGTCATTTTTTGTTGTCTTTGTTATAGTTTGAAGACAAGTTGGATTTTGTGAAGTTTATCATACATAGGAACTTTGCGAAGTAGATGGTTTTGGTTAAACAGATTGCAACTAACTGGACTTTTGGGTTATGAAATATATTCAAATTTCCTATATTATTTATTGTTATATTTATTATTACAGCCTGTTAATCGATTTTAGTTGGACCTATCAGATCTATCTTAGTGCAAAAAAATGAGGTCTTTTTTTCTTAGGGAAAAATGAGGTCTTTTATAAAATGAAGATTTTCATTTTAGAAATTGATCTTGTGTTCACACTACACTTATATAGATATGCAGGAAATAAACCTTAGTCTATGTCACATGTCGTCCAACCAATGGAAGGAGAAGAGAATGAAACACAAATTGCGAGTAGGAAATCTGAATTGATATATATACTATGAGATTTGTTAACATAATAAACATAATATATGAGATTTGTTAGTATAATTTAAGAAATTCTTTCTTTTTTTTTATGTGTGCCACTACCTTTGCAAGACATTCCTTTTTTTTTTTTTTTTTTGATGTCCTGGGAACCCGTAGCCGCTACGTTCGGTGCGCATTGGATAAACCCTTGTTCCTTGTGCAGTAGCCTGCAAACCACACAGGGCAGGTAAACCACACTTTCCAAGTACAGGTGTGGCATGCTCGACCTAGAGAGGCGTGTCATGAGGTTCGAACCTGAGATTTTTCAGTCTCAAACGCCCACTTTTATAACAAGGCCATCCCCAAGACATTCCTCACACTACTAACAGGGGATTATAGAGAAATAGGAGGCTTCAAAATACAAATACAAATAAATACAACTCATCTTCATGTACGTTGAACTGTGAAAGAGATGGTGTGGTTTTATGACTATTGTATAAATTCCACTCAATATACAATTACTCAATTTAAAATTATATTAAAAGTTGATGGTTCCAACACATCAGACAATTCATTAAAATCTGTGACATTCACTATATGACGAGTTTTTTTTCTTTTTGACCGAAATATGAATCGAGTAATAGTACAGTGGAATAATTAATTAGTGTTATTTCAATACAATACTGATATTGTGTGAACATGTAGAGTTCCATATTCTAAGTGTGTATTCTTACAAATTGTGACATACTTATAATATTCATAGTCATATTAATTAATAATTTAATATATGAATATTTTATTTATTTATACTACTATAAAATAAGAATCGTTTTCTATCTATTATTTTGTCAAAATTGTTATGGAACTAACATAATATAAACATATTGAAATTCAAAAGAATTATATACATCATGTGTACCTTTTGTTACCAGTCTCACTAAAAGTAAACTTCCTGTGGATTAGAGAGTTGAAGAAAATATCATACTATCGCACTCCTAAACACGAAAATATAAAATACGTAAACATATATTCTTAATTTACGTTGATCATAATATAGCCATTTATGGCAAGCAAATTGTACAATATAGTGATGTACCATGGTCTTGATGAGTTAATTATATGATAAGTAAATAAAAATGAGATGGTGTGTCTGGTGCGATAGACTATGCCGTATAATTGATGCGGTCCACCCTATACTTTTATTAATTAATTAACATTTTATTGACTCTAATTGAAATAAGTTATTTTGGTTGGGATTACTTTACTGCCATTAAAAATAAAAATAAAAAGATTTAATTTAAGCAAAGGAGAAATAGGAAGAGATAAGGGTGAGGGTAAGGTGAAATTGAAGAAAACAACAAAACACAATTCATTCACACAGTGTTAGGAAAAAGCTAAAAGAGACGGACACAAGCTTAAAACTGCCTTACATCCCACGTTTTATATCTCCTCTCTTAGCAACTATTCATCCATTTCTGTTCCTCGGACCACTTTTCCCCTTAACTAATTCTCCCCCCTCAATCTTTCTGTTACGCCCCCCCCTCTCTCTCTCCTCCCTCTTTCTCTCTCTCTCTGCTACACCTACACATGCACAACAGTCCATAACAACTCAGATTCATGTATAAATGGACTCTCAGTTTCCATCTCTAGAATCCAAACCTTTTCAATCTCCCTATTTGTCTTTCTGAGAGAGAAGGTTTTTCATTTCTTTCCTCACAAAATCTTAATCATAGATAGTATCAAGCACGATTTATTTGTTGCAAGAATGGAAAGATTCTGCGACTCTACAACAACTAATGAACCGATCGAGTTACCACCTGGTTTCCGATTCCATCCAAGCGATGAAGAGCTCATAACTCACTACTTGTCGGAGAAAGTCATCGACAGCAGCTTCAGCCCCTTAGCCATAGGAGAGGTGGATCTCAACAAGGTTGAGCCTTGGGATTTGCCTTGTAAGTTTTTCTTCATTCAATTCCCACCTGAAATATCTTTCTTTTCTTTTTTTCTAAGTTTTTTGCCGAGTTTTATTGTATGTATATGGTGTTATAGGGAAGGCGAAAATGGGAGAAAAAGAATGGTATTTTTTCTGTGTGAGAGATAGGAAGTATCCAACTGGTTTGAGGACTAATAGGGCTACGGAAGCCGGTTATTGGAAGGCGACCGGGAAAGATAAGGAGATTTTTCGAGCAAAATCTTTGGTCGGAATGAAGAAAACTTTGGTTTTCTACAAAGGGAGAGCTCCCAAAGGAGTCAAGACTAACTGGGTGATGCATGAATATAGATCGGAGGGAAAGCATTCCAATTCCATGCATAATCTTAACAAATCTGCTAGAGTAATTTTCTTCCTCTGTTTTTGCTCTGTTTTTGCTCTGTTTTTCCCTGTTTTTGCTCTGTTTTCTCATGTTCTGTTTTTTTCTTTTTCTTGAATTTTCAGAATGAGTGGGTGATCTGCAGAATATTTATGAAGACAGCAGGAGGAAAAAAGGTGCATATTTCTGGGCTGATGAGTGGCGGTGCTGTTTCACAGTCGTCGGATATGCCTCCGCTGATGGAGTTCTCGTCTGATGATAATCGTCTAAGAACTCCTGCGGAGGTATCTAACGAGACATGTTTCTCCAATCCAATGGAGAATTCGCAAGACAAACTATTATTTGATGAATTCACATCTTCCTCATCAAGAAACTGCGGCTTCTCGCCCTTCCCGTTTGCTTTCCCTCATCAGAATTCTGTTTTCTCGCCTCAAGTGATTCCTCGGACAGAAGGGTTGAGCTCCCGCGATTCTGTTATGATGCAAGATCAGTCGATAATAAGGCTTTTGCGAGACAACAGTGTTGCGAACACGAAAACAGAGTTCTCACAGGGGATGGCTGAAGTTGGATTTAAGCCTTATCAAGATCAGGAAATTCCAGTAATTTCGAGTGCTACGATAGACCTTGATTGCTTGTGGGATTACTGAATTTATGAATATTGATTGTTAAAACAGTAGAAGTGGCCACAATTCAATGTTAGGACTTAGGACAAGTGTTGTTTGTGAAAAATGCTAACTGCAGATTTATTGTTGTTTCTGTATATATATGGTTGTAAACCTTGTAGTTTTAAAAAGTCTTGATAAACCTTTTATTTCTTTCTTTCTTTACTCTAGTTTACGCAGTTCAAATTTTGCAGTTTATTTGTATAAATATGTGGCTGATTTATTGAAGCAATTTATTTTATCAGATTAATTGTATGTAATAGACAATAGTTGGCTGCTTAATTATATATGTGACGTCTTTCTGTATGTTAGGCTATCAACTTTCTGTTTGATGACTAAAAATACTGCAACTGAAAAGTAGACTCACTCAACTTTAATAAATTTAATAATATAATTAATCATCAAATAAAATGACCCTAACAAAACAAAGAGTAACTATGAACTTTAATCATTGAACCATCTCGTGACGAAAGAATAGGCGAAAATTCAATTTGATATAACAAGTATTTTCCTATTAATAGTATAGAAGAAGCGAAGTGAATCTTTGTGGGGGCAAAACTTTGGTAATTCATAAATTTATATTAGTTTTTCCTGATGAAGTTGAAATGAAGGGGTTACCAAGTTATGTGATTCGTAGCATTTTCCACGTTTATGTGAATCCACAAAGTTTGTTTGATATTTCCATAAACAGTTCATATTATAAAATTTAAAAAATATATTCATAATATCAAATTGTAACGCTATATTTTTTTATAGTTCTAATGTTGCATTTTATCAAAGTTTGGCCGGTTCTTCATGAAAAGTCGTGTCATAAACGAACAAAAATATATATCAGCAGCCTTATTATTTCATTATTATAATTAGCGTACATCTAATGTTATTACTATTATTATTATTATTATTATTATTATTATTATTATTATTATTATTATTATTATTATTATTATTATGGTAGAGCATTCTTATTATTAAGTATTAGTAATTATTACACGAGGTTGAAGTACGTGTCACATGTAACAACACTAGAAACTGGGCCGCCAACATGATGCATTGGCCCACAGCTGCTTATGGGCCATCCAAACCTGGGCCAATAATGGCCTCAAGTCTCAATCACTTAGCCGCCACATCTTGCCACGTCATCAAGTAAGGGCCCTAGACTTTTAAGCGACACGTGTCACCCACGTGCTCAGGTAATATGGACCATCACGTTCTTTTACAAGTGCATGTAGGATGACAATTGGGACTGATATATGGGGTTCAATATTTTGGGGATGGGGTGGGGTCAGGGACAGAGTTCTATACACGAGTCGAATTCGGGGTGGGTACGAGAATATAAGTCCTCAACTCAAATCCGTCCCGAATAATTTTTTTATTTTAAAATAGTATTAATATTAATAATTAAAAAAAATTATTAATATGAAAATTCAAATTCAATGAGAATTGAAAATCCGCATTAAGTATACATATATACATTACTTTCTCTCATCATTTTATGTAACCCAACTTTCATTTTTTTCTTCCATCTATTTTCAATGTGGAACAACTTGTTTATCTTCATTTCTCCTCCTTTCTCACTATTTTTTATCCCACATCGTAAATAAGAGGAAGAGAAGAGATGAATTGGCTTATAAATAAGATTGTCTCCATACTTTAACTTCATCAATTTTTACTTTTTTAGCAAAGAATAACTTCTCATTCTAATAAGAATTTTAAATTTTCTATATTATAAAAATTCTAAATAGGTACCCGACGGATATCATTCCCCCGTTGGATAATCACCGACCTGAACCTGTCCCGATTTAAATCAGTATGGAGGCGGGTATGAGAATTAATTTTTGAGGCAGGTATGGAGATGGGAAAGCAATCCCCGCCCCGTTGCCATCCCTAAGTGCATATAAGAATTGAGACCGTGGGCAGCGACAACTTTGTGAGTGAGCTCGCTGCCCATTTTTTTGCCACGTGATAAGTATGAGCTAGCTCGCTCTTTTGTTCCACAATGACGATCTCCATAAATTGGAGATCGCTAAATATATATATATATATTTTTTAATTTTTTAATATTAAAATTTTATTAAAAAAATATGCATAATACAAATAATATAATTACATTAATTTCCGAAGCGTGTCAAAATCTCTTCGATCAAATCAAATTCGAGCTTTGCGTGGGATCTTTGATCTCGAAGGTCTTCTTTCCGCTTCAAATACTCTCGAAAGCTCGGATGGGCTCCTAAACTCTTACTACTTCGTGTGTTGAGGTTGATTCTTCGTGTGTTGAGGTTGATTCTTCGTCGAGGCTCCAATTAGTTACAGAATCGCCCTCATCTTTAACTGTCATGTTATGCAAGATAATACAAGCATAAATAATGTTTGATAGTCTCTCAGAACTAGGAACGCGCCGGCCTACTGATTATAGCCCAACACGCTTTGAGAACGCCGAAGGCTCTTTCGACGTCCTTGCGTGCAACTTCTTATTTCCTCGCATATAGAGCTCTCTTCGGGTCAATCTGGCACGAGAGAGTCTTTACAAAGGTCGGCCAACATGGATAAATGTCGTCAGCAAGATAGTAGCTCATTTTGTGCTGAGTGCCGTTTGTAAAAAAAGTCACCTCTGGGCTCTTTCCCTATAGAAGATCTTGAAACATGTCCGACTAGGGCTGTAAACGAATTGAGTTGTTCGCGAGCTACTCGGAGATCGAGTCGAGTTCGAGCCTAAAATCGAGCTTGATAATTTTATCGAGCCGAGTTCGAGCATGGTGTTGCTCGACTCGATAGACTCGCAAACATACTCGACTCGTATGTAATCGAGCATATTTATCGAGTTCTAATCAAGCTTGCTCGCGAGTAGAATAATCGAATATTGTCCATAATATTAAAAAAAAAATTGTACGGAGGAAGGACTGAACCTTTGCCAACAATTTCATTATGTTTTCAAATCTACATCAATAACCACTCCACCAAGATGATTATATGACATCTATTAGTGTGAAAACATATTTGACACATTTTACAAATATTCGAATATCTATATATCAATGAGTAAAACAAAAAGTAATAAAAGTAATATATCCATATATGATGAGTAAAACAAAACGTAAAATATCTATCTATCGTAAATTGTACTCTCTCCGTCCATGAATCATATCCCCATTTGGGTTCCGACACAGAAAATAAGAAAGCTGGTAAAGTTGTTTTGAGTGGGGTAAAAGTTAGAATGTAGGGGTAGTAGGATAATGACAAAAAAACAGTGGTAATGACAAAAAAGAGATGGCATTGACAAAAAAGAGATGGCATTGACCAAAAAGTGGAAATAAAATTGTTGTGATGATAAAAAAGTAGGAATAAAGTTGTTGTGAGGTGGGACCACCAATGGCAAAAGATAGTAAATAAAGGAAAAGTAGGAGGGTATGGTTGTATAAAAAGATAAGTAGGGATTTAATTCATGGACAAAAAAATGTGGGTAAGTAGGGATTTGATTCGTGGACAGAGGGAGTAATATAAATGAGTACATGTGTACATGTAAAATAAAGAGAGAAAAATCAACATTAAATTAAAATTAGAAGTAAAAATAAGTAAAAGTAAACTACACGTCTATGGTTTGTCGATTGGAATTCTACCCTTAATTTTTAACTCATCTTCTAGAGTTTTAAACAGTGCGGCTCAAAAACCTTAATCACAATTCACAATCGCTATTGGAGCCGCTTGGTCTCTTTTCCACCGTCGTTGCTTTGAACACAGGTATGATAATGGTTCTTTGTTTCGTATTATTGAAAGTATTCTCATATTTTCTGAAATTTTATTGTAAGTATTCACATATCATGTGATCAGGGCAGCCGTAATCGTTTATGCATGTGTGTTTTTGTTCTTGTTTAATTTCCTAAATCAATGATTTGATAATTATTTTATTGAATTGGTATGCATGTACGTGATGATTGATAATGGATTAAGTATTGTTTATTTACTATTTTTGATGTTTTGTATTTTACCAGTTTAACGTTTTGCACCATTGAATTAATTTTGTGTACTTCTGTTTAGGGCTGAGCAGTGGTCGGTTTCAGCCCCAAACCGAGCCGAACCGCCAAAATCGACGGGCCGACAATTTGCTGGATTGCAAACCGCCGTCGAGCCGCCCAGAAATTTGGGTCGAGCTGACGCCGACCGAAATCTTCGGGTCGCTTTCGGTTTCGGGCCGGTCCAAACCGAGATTACAACTAAAAAAAAAAAAGCTTTCTCTTTATTTTTTTTTTCAAACTGTATCTTTAAAAAAATTCCTGTTTTTCCCCTCGAATGGGCAGGAAACAAAAACATGTTTCTTCCAAAATTAACCACCGATGATTTTCATTTATCGTAAATCTAGAACTCAAAATCAAACAATATTACAGCAAAAACGAAAAGGCAGGAAAAGGGGGAAAAAAGAAGAGAAAACTTGAATTAACCAGGTCAATCCCTAGGTTCATGTCTGCAAATATCAACTTGGGAAATGACTTTAACGCACTCATCGGAGCCCAGCTACTGAATCAACTCCTCGTCCATCGGCGAAAATCGAAAACGCGGGAACATCAAAGAAGCTTCCGCTATTTCCAGCGCACCGTGCGGTGGTGGTGCCGTGGTGGTGGTTGTTCGTTGGAGGCGAAGTGAGGGCCGAGGGGAGGGATGAGTGGAGGCAGTGTGAATGCGGCGGAAATGAGGTTAGTAGTAGTAGGGTTTAGTTCCTTCAGCAATAATTAAAATTATATAAATATATATAGATATATATGTTTAAAATAACCAGTGGTCGGTTTCGGCCCGGACATCTCAAAAATCGGGGCCGACTGACCAAACTGAAAATTTTTAAAAACCCAAACTCCCGCCGAGCGCTACCTGCCTAGAACCGAGGCGGACCGACCAAAATTGCTCGATTCGGGGCGGTTTGTCGGTTTCAGGCGGGCCATGCTCACCCCTACTTCTGTTTACTTTAAAGTTGCCTATTTTCAATGTCTTCTCCAACAAACATTGGGCTAATTCAAGGATCAGTCAATGTTCCGTCATCACAAGCCCCAGTTGATACTCAAATTGATGCTCAAGATGATGCTCAAGTTAATACCGAACTTAAACTTGACGGTGAAGACAATCCATTTACGAAACCAAAAAGAAAATGCACATCCCCAGTGTGGGATGACTTTAAAGAGATCAAAGATCCAAGTGGAATTGTAGTGAAAATCGAGTGCATTCATTGTAGAACACAACTAGCAGTCTTGAAATCTAGATCTACAACGCACTTTAGTAGGCATCTTGAAAAATTCTTGGCTAAGAAGAAGAACCGTAGCTTGAGAGGACAACAACATTTGAGTATCAACCTTGCTAAGGCAGAAACTGTGAATTCAATTCAGAATTTCAAGTACGATCACTCAAAGATCAGGGAGATTTTGTCACATTTGATTATTGTGCATGAAATTCCATTTCGATTCGCTGAATATGAGTTGGTCAACGTATTGATGAGGGCTGCCACTCCTTATTATGAGAAGATTAGTCGTGCAACTGCAAAGAAGGATTGTGTAGCATCTTATAATTTGGAGAAAAATTGGAGGAATTGAAACATGTTAATAGGGTAAGTGTGACTACAGACCTTTGGAAGTCTGGTCAAAGTGTGTCATATATGGTCGTCACATGTCATTATGTGGATGGGAACTGTAATTTACAAAAGCGTACCTTAAACTTTTGTGATATTCCACCACCACATACTAGAGTTGTCATCAGTGATGTGTTGCAAAGATGTTTTCAGGAATGGGTCATAGAGCAAAAGGTTTGGACCATCACTGTTGACAATGCTTCGAACAATGATGTGGTTGTTCGAAACTTGAAGGAAAATCTTAACTTTAGACACACTATACCTCTTCAGGGCAAAATCTTTCATGTGAGATGTTGTGCGCACATTTTGAATCTCTTGGTTCAAGATGGTTTATCTGCTATTCAAGATATGATTTCTAAGGTACGGGATAGTGTAAAGTATATAGCAGCTTCGGAGGCACGCATCAACATGTTTAGTGAAATTGCCAAATAACTACGATTATCTTCCAAGAAACTTGTTTTAGATTGCTGCACAAGATGGAATGCTACATATTTATGTTATCATCAGCTTTAGAGTTCAAAGTCGTGTTTCCAAGATATTAACAAAGAGACCCTTCATATGATACTCTGCCAAGTGAAGAGGAATGGGAGAAAGTTGGTATTGTCTGAAATTACTGAACTTATTTCAAGTAATATATTATTTGCTTACAATTTTCACTTGCAATATTTTATTTACTAACTATATTAACTATTGTTTGGTGCAGGTTCTGAATACCCTACGGCTAATATTTTCCTACCCAAACTTGTTCATATCAAGTAAGTGTTGACAGAAACTATGGGTATAGATTCGGGTACCACTTTCATGGCAGAAATGGTAAGAAAAATGAAGTTGAAGTTTGATAAGTATTGGGGAGATTGCAATATATTGATTTCTATAGCGGTTGTTTTAGATCCTAGAAACAAGATAAAATATATTGAATGGTGTGCTTCTAATGTCTATTCTAAAGTTGAAGGGGTTGAGCTTAAGGTCACTATTCCTGAGACACTACGTTCTTTGTATGCTGAGTATGTGGAGACTTATAGAGCTACTACTAATTCTTTTAGAAATGTTAGTGTTCAAACAAGAAGTACTAGCAATGTTAATAGTATGAAATCAAAAGAAAGTAGGAGCGAAAGCAAATATGTGGCTTTTATGCAAACTGTTGCTAGTGTTGATGAGGTGAAATCCGAACTAGATTTGTATTTAGAGGAAGAAGTTGTGTTATGGACTGATCCAACTCCATTTGATGTGATCTATTAGTAGAAAACGAACACTTTGAAGTTTAGGATATTATCAAAGATGGCTTGTGATGTGCTATCAATTCCCATACCCAAAATAGCTTCAGAGTCGGCTTTTAGTGCTGGTGGTAGGGTTATTGAACCGCATCATGCCTCTTTAGGAGTTGATACGGTACAAATGCTACTTTGTGTCGGAGATTGGTTGCGAGCTCGATATGGAATAAAGGGAAAAGCCAAAGTAAGTATTATTTTTTTTTCATTTAATTTTTTTTTCTGTTCGTTCATTAGCATATTATTATATCTGGACATTTGGCTTACATGTTTTATGTTTAATTTTTAAAGGATAAAGAAAACATCAAAGAGATAACTTTGACATGAGCGTTTCACCAAAAGAAATGGTTTGCAAATTTTCAATTCTATTGATATTTGTAATATGATTAACTAAATCATTTTGTTATTGTCGCAGATGGATTCTTGGAGCTTTGGAGGACATCTACTTAAGTAATGCTAGCTTTTGTTTATATGATCATTTCAAGTGATTGACACTATATATTTTGAAATGTTGGTGGATTAGTTTTTGAATGTTTGGAATTTGAGCATCCGCTGTCTGTCTTGGTTAAGTTCTTATGTTGATATATGATATCTTATTATATTATATATCGTTTTTGAAATGTAGTATGATCTTGATTAATTTATTTAGTGATTGCACTACGTATTAAATTTTCATATCAAGGTTTACTCGAGTTCGAGCTCGATTAACTTGTTAACGAGCTAAATTTAAATGTAATTGAGTTTTTGACGAGTTCGGCTCGAGTTCGAGCTCGAAAAGTATTATATCGAGTATTTGAAGAGTCGAGCTCGAGTCGAACTCGAGCTCACTAATTTTGGATCGAGTTGAGTTTGATCACAATGGCAAAAACTCGACTCGAGCTCGAGTCGAGTTACAAAAATTTAATCGAGTCGAGTTCGAGCAGACTAATACTTGGCTCGACTCGGCTCGTTTACAGCCCTATATCCGACTGATTGAGCACATTGATATCATTGTTCGAGCCGGCGACACTGAAGAATGCATGCCAAATCCACAGATCTTGAGAAGCAACGACTTCAAGCACGACCGTTGGGTGCCCCATCTTTTGGTTGTGTATGCCCCTTTCCACCCAGACGGATAGTTCCTCCACTGCCAATGCATGCAGTCGATGCTACCAAGCATTTCGGGGAAGCCGTGCTTTGATTCATGCATTTGCAGAAGCCATGCGCAGTCAAACTTGTTTGGCGGCTGAAAATACTCGGCGATCACTTAACAAAAATAATCAAGCGATTGCCGACCCATGCTGTCGCCCATCCGTTGATACTCGTAGTATTGATCTGTGCAGCTACCATTTGCAAGATACCGCAATGCCATCGTACATTTTTGGAGTGTGGTCAACCTCATTTTTCCCGTTGCATCCGCGCGCTGCTGAAAATAGGGTTCTCCAGCCTCCACTATCTTGTAGATTGTGTGGAATAGTTTTTTGCTCATACAAAATCAGCGGCAGAAGACATCTTCGCCCTACGTTGGAAAGTCGTCGAAGTATCTGCATTAAGATGGGCCTCGGCATCAAGGCGGTCATCGTGCACGACCGTCCTTTTTCTCTTTGTATTTTGTTCGGCCTCCACCTCTGCCTCTTTTCTTCTCCGGCGATGATGACTTCGGCGGCCGCCGTGGTGATTCCGCCCAATAAGGCGGTGGTTTTGAATATTGGGATTTCTTGACATCATCTAATGATATACAACGGAATTCATTTTCAAGAAACAGATTAAGACTTACAATTAACTTTGTTTGTGTAAATTTCTATGAACACAACAGAAAGAGAAACTTACTTGTTGTGTAGAATACTCGTTCCAATTGTTGTAATTGAATCCGCTACTATAGTATCCACGTATGGTGTTGAACTGATGCAGAAACAATTCCACGGTGCAGATTTGATTCAAGAACGCTAGGAATTCTCCAAATCAAATCATGTATTGCTCCTAATATTTGTCTAAGAACTAAACCCCAGTTTTGGAGTGGAGATTGATAATATATAAATCACTACCAAAAGAATACAGAATTCTTATACTTATAGGAATATAACGACGCCTATTACCTTAGGTAATATGGGGCAAACTTTTCTTTTGTCTCCAATTAATTAATCTAATAGTCTAACTATTAATTAATTAATATATATCCAAAATTATATTTAATTAATCTTAGTTATACCATATTTCTTTCAATCTCCTACTTGGTCTAGCATTGGATATGAATATCACACACTAATCTTGCACCCTTGAGCATATCAACAAAACGCATATTGTGTGACCCTATAGGCCTCCATTATCGACGATAATCAAATTAAAGTCTATACAAAATTCCTAGACGGTGTTGTATAGCGGACTCGATATATGAACAACGTTTACGCATATTTTGTAAACTTTACCTTTATATGAAGTTTATGTAATATCCTTTCATTCACGAACCACTCGATTAAGTTTAGGATCTGTCATGTGTCTATCCAAATAGCTTAATCAATCTATCTCATCTTTATTATATGACCCATTTGATCATATTGAATTACTGTAATTGAATATATCTTTTGCATTGGCCAATGACTTAATGGTCAAATAATATAGAGAAAATGAGTGTTCTTCTTGAATTTCCAATCGAGAAATGAATCCTATTCTTGGCTCAACTACCATTTTCATTTGCCTCATAATGTACTCAACACAAGCCGTATCTACCCTTTTCAGAGTGCAAGCTTTGTACTTGGTCAAAGTACACCACTTAACAAATAAAATGAATAATGACCTCAAGTAAAATGACTATCACATACTCTACATACTAATAAATCATAGACACTAAAACAAATGATTTAATAGTAGGGTATACCAATACTCTCCAAAGTATCCATGTGTCCATCACGAGTATCTAATATCTCATAGTCGTGAGACTAACTACATTCTCAAAGAATGTGATGCGGACCACATGCCAACCTATAACATATTATCAATATTCCAATCTTGATAATCATTGGTCAGTGCATTTTAGAGTTAAACTAAATCATTAATGTCTCACACCATTAACGACAGTACTAACTCATGGGAACAAATATAAGAATAATAACAAACAATCAAAATAATTATTCCAATAAATGCACAAGTCTATAAAGAAATCAAATTTATACATAAATGCGATCAAGTATTTATGTCTCAATACAATATTATTTCTAAGACATACTAACTTTAAACTCCCACTGACCTAAAGCCAATTACCAACATATCTAATACCCAAATTCTCAAAATGTCCATTGTGTTTTGCTATACACAATGGCTTAGTAAATGGATCAACTAGGTTATTGTCAGTGTGTACTCGTTCTAATTTCACATCGCCCCTCTCTATTATTTTTCTGATCAGATGATACTTTCTCTTAACATGCTTGTATCGGTTAGTAGCTCTTGGTTCATTTGCTTGCGCAATTGTGCTATTATTGTCACAATACAAAGGTATAGCACTATTGGCACTTGGAACAACACCTAGTTCTTTCATGAACTCTAACAAATAAACAACTTCCTTGGCAGCTTCAGATGCAACAATATGCTCAGCTTCGGTGGATGTTTCAATAAGTGTCTCTTAATTGGAACTATTCCAGCTTACTGCCCCACCATTTAGAACAAAGACATAGCTAGACTGAGACTTATAGTCGTCGTGGTCTGTTTGGAAGCTAGCATCAGTATACCTAGTAACTAACAACTCTTGCTGCCCACCATAGACTAAGAAGTATTCTTTAGTCCTTCTAAGGTACTTAAGAATAGTCTTGACAGTTTTCCAATGTTCCTCACCACGATTATGCTGGAATCTGCCAGTCACACTAAGCGCATAAGCCACATCTAGCCTATAACATGCCATGGCATAAATTACTGATCCTATAGCTAAAGCATATGGGACCCTTTTCATATATTGAATTTTCTTGTCATTAGAAGGACAATCCTTTTTAGACAATTTGATGTCATGTCTCAGAGGAAGATTTCCTTTCTTGGAATTTTCCATAGAAAAACGCTTTAGTACTTTGTCTATGTAAGTGGATTGTGACAACCCCAACAACCTATTAGGTCTATCTCGATAGATCCTAATTCCAAGGATATGACAGGCCTCACCCAAGTCCTTTGTCATGAAGGAGCTAGACAACCAATCTTTCACGGATTTAATCATAGGACGATTGTTTCCTAAAATCAATATGTCATCAACATATATGATGAGAAACACTATGTTCCCATTCTCACGTTTACTATAAACACAAGGATCCTCTTTGCTTCTGACAAAATCAAACTTTTTGATAGCTTTTTCAAAACAAATATTCCAACTCCTAGATGCTTGCTTTGGTCCATATATGGACTTCTTCAATCTGCATACTGCATTTGGCCTAGTTTTAGATACAAAACCTTCAGGTTGTTTCATGTAGACAACTTCCTCAAGTTCTCCATTGAGAAACGCAGTTTTGACATCCATTTGCCAAATATCAAAATCATAGTATGCAACTCTAGTAATTAAAATCCTAATGGACTTGATCTTAGCAACTGGTGAAAAGGTTTCGTCATAATCAATGCCCTCGCGTTGACTATAACCCTTTGTTACCAATCTAACTTTGTAGGTTTGAACATTTCCATTTGCATCTCTATTCTTTTTGAAGATCCATTTGCAAGCTATGGGTATAACCTCATCTGGCAAGTCATCAACTAGTTCCCAAACTAGATTGAAACTCATCGAGTCCATTTCAAATTCTAAGGCAGCAAGTCACATCTCCGAATCAGTGGCCGTCACTGCTTCGGTATAGGTCTTAGGATCGTCATCCTCTAATTTATTTTCATCATTTTGGTTTCGAACCAAAAGATTGAGTCTATCAGGTGGACGACGATTCCTTTGAGGCCTATCGAGTTGGCCTTGTATTTGATTAGGCTTGTCATTCTGACTGTGAGAAGATTCTTGTGTGTTGGACGATCTAGCACTTTGGGAGTTTTCGGGAATTTTATTTCTTGTTCTTTCTGAGATGGAGGTGATGCAACCCGTGCATCATCTTCACTTTGATGAGTCTCATTGTTTTCAGGTCGTCTGCTAAGAGACAATCCCCCATCCAATAGACCATCAAAGACTCTCACTGAATTCTTGTCTACACTATTAGGCAAGATTTCACCATCTAATTTATTTTGTGGTTCTCGAATTTCTTCAAGTTCTACCACATTACGACATTGTTCATTATATACATAATCGTCTTCAAGAAACGTCGCATTACTATCACCTTGTGATCTCCGGGATGGTAGAAATAATATCCTTTAGTTTCCTTAGGATGTCCCACAAAATAACATTTCTCACTTTTAGTTTCCAACTTATCAGTCATCATTTTCTTGACAAATGTAGGACAACCCCAGGTCCGTACATGCCCAAGACTCGGCTTCTTGCCGCACCATAACTCATATGGTGTTTTCTCAACTGATTTAGAAGGAACCCTATTCAGAATATAAGCAGCACTAAGTAAAGCATAACCCTAAAGTAATGTGGGAAGATTTGAGAAGCTCATCATGGATCGAAGCATATCCAATAAAGTTCAATTTCTTCTTTCGGATACCCCATTCATTTGAGGTGTCCCAGGAGGGGTCCATTCTGAAAGGATTCCATGTGACTTCAGCTAATTGGTAAATTCTTGATTCAAGTATTCTCCTCCTCGATCGGATCGAAGGGCTTTAATGCTCTTGCCAAGTTGTTTCTTAACTTTTAACTTAAACTCCTTAAATTTCTCAAAAGCCTCAGATTTGTGTTTCATAAGATACACATATCCATATCTTGAGAAATCATCAGCAAAAGTTATGAAGTACGAATATCCACCTCATGCTTGTAGTAGAAGTTGTCAGCACACATTTGTGTGGACTAACTCTAACACTTCTTTGGCTCGTAGTCCTTTCCTAGAAAGTGGTTTATTGGTCATCTTTCCTTTGAGACAAGACTTGCAATAACCATAAGACTCAAAGTCAAATGATGTAAGATAATCTAATTTTCTTAATCTTGCAATTCTCTTCTCATTAATATGACCAAGTCTACAATGCCAAAGATAAGTATGGTTATTTGCATTACCTAGCTTAGGACGTTTGTTTTGCACATTGAGAATATTTTGTTCGCATTCAAGCATATATAAACCATTCATAAGAGTGGCATTTGCATAAACAATTCCATTAAATGAAAACGAACATCTTCTATTTCCAACATGGAAGTCAAAACCTTCAATGTCTAACATACATACGGAAATAATATTCTTCAAAATCGAAGAAACAAATTAACAATCTGATAAAACTAGTCTATTTTCCGAAGGAAGATCTAATCTATAAGTCCCTACACGTTCAGCAGCAACTCTTGCTCCATTTCCCACCCGTAGATCGACTTCCCTGGGTCTCACCATCCTGCTATCACTTAGCTCTTGCACATTATTACAAATGTGTGAGCAACAAGTTGTATCTAATATCCAAGAATGTGAATTATTAATAGACATGTTTATCTCAATGACAAACATACCTGAGCTCATACCTGAGGCACCTTGTGCCTTGAACTTCGGGCAGTCTCTCTTCCAGTGTCCCTTTTCATGACAGAACAGACACTCATCCTTTAAAAATTTCGGCTTTTTCTGAGTTCCCCCTTTAGGTTTCAAAGCTGCAGCAATCACTGCTTTCTTCTTCTTCTTCTTCTTCTTCTTCTTCTTCTTCTTCTTCTTCTTCCTTTTTGAGTTGGAAGATTTTGCAGAAGAGCTCACCATGAGAATAGATTTGCCCTTAGAGGTAGAAGACTCATAAGTTTTCAACATGTTATGAAGCTCTGGCAGACATGCCTTTGTACCGTTCATATTGAAATTCACTATGAAGTTTTCAAATGAAACAGGCAAAGAATGCAAAATCATATTGACTGAGATATTGACGGGTAGTTGTGTTCCAATCGCAGCTAATCTCTCAATCAATCCGATCATCTTCAGAACATGATCAGAAACCTTGCCCCCTTCTTTGAGCTTACACTCAAAGAGATCTCTAAGAATCCCATACTCCATAGTTTGAGCTTGTGAAACATACAAGCTCTCCAAGTGTTTAAGCATCTCATAAGGGAACATGTGTTCATGCTGCCTGTGTAATTCTAAAGTCATGGATGACAACATAACACATTGAGCCGTAGTAGCATCATCCACATATTTCTTATGAGCATCTTCGTCAAATGATTCATACTCTTCAGATTCCTTATCATGGATGACACTAATTGATTTGTCCAAGACATACTCAATTCTATCTTGCCTTAGTACTAAACACAAGCATCGGAGCCAATCTGGAAAGTTCGACCTAGTCAAGTTGTTGGTCTCCATCAAGCATTTCAAAGACAAATTTGACGACATTCTTATCTGATCAATAAATAAATAGAAAAGCAAATTAGAACAGAATAAACAAAGATCACATTTATACCACATTAATCAAACAAAGCCTTCTGTATTAATTAGCTCCCATTAATTTTGACACACCCTGCGACCCCAACGCAAAGTACGGATTTATATATCAAATATAAATCTTAGTGGACCAAGACCCAAGTCTATATTATCAGAGCCTCTGCTTTGGCTGAAGACTGCGATAATATCACCTAGTAGGCATCTAAGCCAATTGCAACAACAATTTTGCAATTTCTGGTTGATTAATCCAATTAATCTACGCCCTTAAATCATTTTGGACACTTTGACGCCAAAACTGATCTAAGCAAGTCAACCCCATTACACGATGCTACCATACATCTATGATTGAGCCTTAGCCTTGTAGACTAGAGGAAACACTTTGGTGTAAATACTCTTGATCAAAAAAGTTTTTGCACTCAATCAACTATAATGGACGACGCGTATTATTCCAAATAATACATGTATTTTAAAATGAGGATATTATTAGAGGAAATGTACCCATATGTCATTAAGGTACATGTTTTTATCAAATTTTGTTAAAAGTTCATTTTTGACAAAAAATGAGTAATATTGTACCCTAATGGACAAAAATACCCTTAGTGGATAGTAGTTTTTATTTGTCTCATTTCTCTCTCTCTTTCACTTTCTCTCTCTTCCCTCTCATTTCTCTTCCTGCTCGTCCTCTCTCATTCGCTCTCTTCTCCGCCGCTTCGGATTCTCTTCCTCCATCACGACGCCGTCAACCACCTCGACTTCGCCACGTAGAAGCCAAAAGTGTACCATTCTCCTTCTGCATCCCGACGTTGCCACGAACCAAAAAGCAAAAAATGGGAGGCACCAGCCGACGATGAGGGACCGCTCATTTCTGCCGCCGTATGCAACATTCAGAACCACCACAGATCCATAGATCTCGCCGAAAATCTTTAGATCTAAAATTGGGGTAAATGAGTTTATTTAATTTTTTTAATTTATGATTTTTTTAGACTTGTTTTTAGTCATTATATAGGTTTTTTGTATAGTTTCTAATGATTTATAGTGTATTTGGGTTGCATTCTGAGCGATTTTGATGTATTTGTGCAGATTTTCGGTTTGTTTATGTTGTTGCAGAGCTGCTGTTTTTGTTGTTAAAAACCCGTTGGTACGCAGTACGTATTTGTAAATACGTACTGCGTACCTGGTACGCAGTACACATTTATAAATACGTGCCTAGTTTGAATTAAGTGTATCAGTATGTTTTGTGCAATACGTACTGGTAGTGGTACATACACATCTTTAATTTCTGACATTTTAGTTTATAATTGGGGATGCCTCATTATTGGTTTTCTGAAATTATGCATGTTGAATTTTGGATTCAATTGATGTGAATATACGCATTTGTATGATTTTTTGTGAGACATTTGTTTATGCGATTGTATGATTAAACATGGTACGAATTTATAAATGCGTACCTAATTCCGAAGCATATAAGTTGGAACGAGGTACGCATATGCAAATACGTACAAAGTTACCAAGCATATTACTGGTACACTTGGTACGCATTTACAAATACATACAAAGTTCACAAGTATATTATCGGTAAACTTGGTACGATTTTATAAATATTTACCGAGTTATCAAGTAAAATACAAGTACACGCGGTACACATTTTTAAATGCGTACTGAGTGTACCAGTAATATTTTTATTTACTATTACGTGATTGCAAATACGTACATATTTTACAAGTACACTTGATACGCATTTGTAAATACGTACCGATTGTACCAGTAATATATTTGTTAAATTGGTACGTAATTGCAAATACGTACTTATTTTATTTGCATTCTTCATTTCGAACCTAGTGTACTTCAATTTTTTGAGCCACTTATAATTTGTTTTTGTTTATGTAGGAGGTCGTGGCAGAAAACATCTATTTTTATAGCATGGATGAAAAGAACACTTGTAATAGCATTGACAACCACATTAGAGATTAGTGAATCTCTAGAGTTCTTATTTGTAAATAATTTGCTTTAATTTCTTTTGTAAACAATTCGTTACAATATTAGTTACATCAATATGTAGAAATACGTACCAGTTTGAATTAGGTGTACCAGTACGTTTTGTGCAATACGTACTGCTACACACACATTTTTGATTTCTGACGTTTTAGTTTGTAATTGAGAATGGTTCATTATTGGTATTCTAAGATTATGCATGGTGAATTTTTGCATTCGATTGATGTGAATGTACGGATTTGTATAATTTTTTGTGAATCTGACATTTGTTTATGCGATTGTATGATTAAACTTGGTACGAATTTATAACTGCGTACCTAATTCCGAAGCATATAAGTTGGAACGAGGTACGCATTTGCAAATGCGTACAAAGTTACCAAGCATATTACTAGTACACTTGGTACGCATTTGCAAATACGTACAAAGTTCACAAGTATGTTGCGGAAAACTCGGTACGTTTTTGTAAATACGTACCGAATTATCAAGTAAAATATAGGTACATGCGGTACGAATTTTTAAATACGTACCGAGTGTACCAGTAATATTTTTGTACACTATTACGTTATTGAAAAATACGTACATATTTTACAAGTACACTTGGTACGCATTTGCAAATACGTACCGATTGTACTAGTAATATATTTGTTAAATTGGTATGTAATTGGAAATACATACCTATTTTATTTGCATTCTACATTTCGAACCTAGTATACTTAAATTTTTTGAGCTGACTTAAATTCTTAAACCTTGTCTAACAAATTAATACTTCGTCGAAGACATATTTGGTACGCAATTGTAACTACGTACCAGGTGTACCACATCAGAACTTGGTAAGCAGGTACGCATTGGTCAATGCGTATCTGCATATCAACTTCTGATGTGCAAATTTCGTACGCAATTGTAACTGCGTACCACGTGTACCACATCAGAACTTGGTAAGCAGATACGTGTTGGTCAATACGTACCGGCGTACCAAGTCTGATGTGCAAACTTGGTACGCAATTGTAACTGCGTACCACGTGTACCACATCAGAACTTGGTAAGCAGGTACGCATAGGTCAATGCATACTGGCGTACCAACTTCTGATGTGCAAACTTGGTACGCAATTATAACTGCGTACCACGTGTACCACATCAGAACTTGGTAAGCAGGTACGCATTGGTCAATGCATACCTGCGTACCAACTTCTGATGTACAAACTTGGTACGCAATTGTAACTGCGTACCACGTGTACCACATCAGAACTTGGTAAGCAGATACGCGTTGGTCAATGCGTACCGTCATACCAAGTTCTGATGTACAAACTTGGTATGCAATTGTAACTGCGTACTAGGTGTACTACATCTGAACTTGGTAAGCAGGTACGCATTGGTTAATGCGTACCGACATACCAAGTTCTGATGTGCAAACTTGGTACACAATTGTAACTATGTACCACGTGTACCACATCTGAACTTGGTAAGCAGGTACGAATTGATCAATGCGTACCGGCGTACCACGTTCTAATGTGCAAACTTGGTACGCAATTATAACTGCGTACCAAGTGTACCACGAAATTTGGCACAATAGGTAAGAATATTCAATTAATCCGAACACATCTGTAATTTTCCTTGTATTAGTACGCAGTACGCATTTAGAAACTCGGTACACAAGGTACGAATTTATATATGCGTACCATTAAACAACAAACTCGGTACGCATAAAACAATTTATACTCACATATAACAAAATAATCTTCAGGTACGCAGTACGTTTTTCTAAATGCGTACTGCGTACCAATACGCATTTAGAAATGCGTACTGTGTACCACTAAAGAAAACAGAAAAAAAAAACGAGAAAGAAGAGAGAGAGAGAGAGAGAGAAAAAAAAACAGAAAAAAAGAGAGGAAATATGCGTAAGGGAAGAAAGAGAGAATAGAGAAGAAGAGAGAGAAATGTGTAAGAGAATAGAGAGAAAGAAGAGAGAAGAAAGGGAAAAGTCAAAAAGTATGAGAGAGAATGTTGTTAAATATAATAAAGGACAAAAATAAGGGCAAAAATGTCCAAAATGTAAACTTATGACAAAATTTGATAAAATTCAAACTAGTGATAGATTTTGATATGAGATAATGACTAATGACATATCACCATTTGCCTCATATTATTATGTGATACAAATTGTCAAACAATTACTGGGTGCCTCCTACCCAGGCATACGAATGCGAACCACATATACTGGGCGCCGTCTACCCAGACAAATTATACTGACTACAAGTACTGGGTGCCGCCTACCCAGGCATAATAGCGGACTCTAACTACTATAATTAAAATAAAGCATAAAATCAAATATCATGCTTATCACATAAAATAACACATACAATCTCCACGAATAAAATTACAAATCCAATTAAAACTTTATTCTCTAATTAAAATATGGGTTAAGAGATTTATATTAATTCTAAATTAATATAAATTTAATACTTATAATTTCAAAAATAATAATATTAAAAGTATAAGATAATATCTACTAATCTAATTAATAAAATTATCTTTTAAATGAATTTGAATTTCTGATTTTATATTAATTTTAAATTAATATAAATTAAATTTATAAACATTATTTCTAAAATAATAATAGATATTTTAATTTTCAGGTCGAACCGGGTCAAACCCGGTCCAATTGTTGCCCTAGGCAACTGACCCATCTTCTTCGAAGAAGATGCAGCAGCAGCAATAACATCAAGCAATGGCAGCAACAACATACTGGAAGGACGGCGGAGCAACCACCGACCGCCCCTCTGCCTCCAGTGATGGCGTTGGGCTGTCGTGCACAGCACAAAGGCAAGCCCCGACAACCCGTTATCATCCCTATGGCGTTGTGCAATTGCTGCAGTTTCGGTGAAGATGGTAGCGTCTAACACCCCTCTAATCGCCGAAATTTGCAGGTGTTCGTGGTCGAAGAGACGACGCTCGCTAATGCAGGGAGTAAAGGCTTCTCTTCTACCTCTGACGACGGTGGGCTGTCGAGCGCAGCACAAAGGCAAGCCTCAAGCAACTCGTCGTTGTCTTCATCGGCAACAGGTAGCAGCAAACAGAGAAAAAATAGCATCGTTAAACGCTCCGCTCTATTTGCCAATTTTACAGATTACAACTAGGGGTGTACATGAACCGAACCGCACCGAAAAAACCGATCGAACTGATGAGTTTTGATCGGTTCAAGCCTGTTTTTAAGGATGTCAGTTTTCGGTTCGATTGAAAATTTTTGAAAAAATCGGTTTTCGGTTCGATTTTCGATTATGCTAAATAAGTTCGGTCGGGGACCCAACCGACCGAAACTTTAATATTAAATATATTTATACTAGTGGCAGATTATACATTCAATATGTATGTATATATTGGAAGATGCACAAATCCCTTGGCCTTGGGCCCGCCACTACACCTAAATGCCACATCTATTTTCTCTTTCTTTCTCACACTCTCTCGCTGCTTCTCTCGTAAGTATTTCTTAAATTTGATTTTCTCTCTCTTCCAGTCTTCCTCCCACTCTATCTCTCTCTCTCGCTTCTTGTTTCTCTTGTTCTTAATCTTAAATTTATTTTTCTCTCCCCTCCATTTTTCTGTACCACCCTATTGACGACATTATAATCCTCCCCTCTTTTATCTCTTTCGCTCTACCCCTTTGCTGTTCTAGCTTATCTAGTCAGCCACCGCGAGGCTCTGTCGACGTTGCCCACAATCTTTAGCAGGAACTGTAGAAAAAAACAAGTAATACACACATTACTATCGGTTTAAGAAAACCGACCGAAATTTTCGGTCCGGTTTTGAGTTAGGTCGTAATCTGAAGGTCGGTTGGTTCAGTCCAGAAAAAATACGATCGGTCAGTTTATCGGTTTATCAAATTCCAGTCGGTCGGTCGAACCGACTGACAGATGCACAGCCCAATTTACAGCCCAGCGTTGTTAACCACGAGCATGAAACTCCCAATTTCAATTAATTGAAAAGCAACACATTGTCAGCAAACTATTTGTAGCCAATTTTGACCATTAATCTTCAATTTTGACCAAGCTTTTTCAATTTAATAATTTTATAAGAGATGTTTTCGAAAAAGCATCCCAACTAATATACAAATTATTAAATCGTTAAACCCATATATTAATTACAACACATGAAATTAAATTATAAATCGAGCCCTTGGTTCAGATATCACTGTTGAGATTTTTTGATATTATTAATGATACGTAGCGGAATTAATTATCAAGAAACAGATTCAGATTTACAATTAACTTTGCGTGTGGAGATTTCTATGAACACAACAGAAAAAGAAACTTACTTGTTGTGTAGAATATCAACTCGTTCCAATTATTGTAACTGAATCCGCTACTATGGTATCCACATGTAGTGTTGAATTGATGCAGGAACAATTTCACGGTGCAGATTTGATTCAAGAATGCTAGGAATTCTCTAAATCAAATCATGTAGTGCTCCTAATATTTCTCTAAGAACTAAACCCTAGTTTTGAAGTGGAGAATGATAATACGTAAATCACTACAAATAAAAAACAGAATTCCTATACTTATAGGAATATAACGGCGCTTATTACCCTAGGTAATATGGGCCGGACTTTTCTTTTATCTCCAATTAAGTAATCTAATAGCCCAACTATTAATTAATTAATATATATATAAAATTATATTTAATTAATCCTATTTAGACCATATTTCTTTAATTGAAAGCAAACTCTCGCATTTCTTCCATTCTTGCATTGAAATAATCATCGTCACCTGGCATTATTTTTTAAGAAACGCGATCGAAATAGACAAGAAATTGAAGATTGGTGTGAAGATTTGAGAGAGAGTGAAGAGAATGGTGTATGAAATGAGTTGGGAACGGTTGTATTTATAAATGACAAGAAAAGAATTAAAAAAAAAAAAAAATCGGCGACCCCTGGCGATCGCAACGGCTAGGGATCCGACCAACTAGTGATCACCACGTGTACACTGAAGTCAGCGAGTTCACTCGAGCTCGAGCTCGGAATGTAGAGGGCGCGCTCGCGAGCTCCAAGCTCGCTAACGGTGTGCGAGCTCAGGGTTGGAGCTCGCAGATACAGCGAGCGCGCTGTTGTGGGCAGCATGACAATAACAAATAATACTAATGTCTTAAAAAAAAACAAATTAGAAACAAACATTGGCACATATAATGAAATTTATTTAACTATGATGTCTCAAAGCACCCCCACTAGAGTTTTATAGATAAAGTAAATTAAATTACTTGTTTTGAATAAATTTGTGTACATCGTCGTTTGTCTAATTATAAAAGATGAAAATTCAATCCAATCTATCCAATCTTTTTCTTAATCGTACTGAAACATATTATTAAGCTTGGCAAAATTCCGACATACATTAGCTCGAATTCCTCCCTTTTGATCGGATTGGTGGGGCGTTGGGCCATGCTAGTTTGGTGTTGACTATATTAATACATAGTGGATGTTGTGGCTTTGAGCTACACAAATACCATCATCTTATTTAGATCTATGTAGAAAATAAACTATTATCTGGGACGGTAATTTCAAGATTGATTAGAATTATTAATATTTATTATGATGTGTAAAACTCGTAAATGCATTAACTATGCATATCGGGTAAAACTCCACCACTATATAATAGCCAGTGAAAGCAATTTGGTACGACCCAACCTTTTATAGGAGATTATTAAGAAATTAATTTGAGATTTTACCTTTTAGGTGGTTGATCGTTAGTTGCCCCAAAAGACTGTAAGAATCATTAATAATGATATATATATATATATATATATATATATTCATTTTATTAGTATTTTATAATAAGCCACAAGAACCTCTGCCCCATACAAAACTAGAAAGAGAATTTATAGTCATCGTTAATTTGAAGAAGAAAATAAAAGAAGGATTGTGAAAGGAATATCGAATAAGCAACATCAAATTAACTGTGAGGTGGGGTTTTAGATAAAGCTAGTGATCAAATTTGAAAGAAGCGATCAGCTGACACGTGCACAGTATCTTTCTCGTGTCCTTCTCAACCTATTTCGAACTTTATTCGAATTATTAATTGAATATAACAATTCTTTAATAATTATACGAAAATGTTACTCTCTCTAAAATTGATATGGTGTTAGGTTCGGGGATTAAAAAAAAGAGTAAGAAGATCAAAAGTGGATATATCTTATTATTTTTAAATGATTTTGAAAGATTAATCTTTTTTATTTGAAAGATGACAATATGAATGAAACACATAAATAATGAAAAGATTACAATATGAGTGATGGGAGGGTACGTAATTAAAATGTACATCCTATGTACGTAATTAGACTCTATCGATATGATTAGACTTCAATGAATTTAATTACCTTGTGACCCACCAATATTACTATGCAAAAGATCTTCTAGGTAATATCCGTTTCTTTTCTTTTTTAATGTTTGTACGATTTTTTTTTTTAGTTTAAAGAATACTATAAATTATTGTCATATTACTACGGATAATAAAAACTGTATTTTGAATCACGTACCTTTTTATTTTTACAATTTAAACTTAAATTTTAAAATTTTGCATGTTAAATCAGAGACGTTCAATTTTTGGCAATTTGAGTTGATAGCCTATTTCACTTGATGGAAAATTTATGTGATTGGATTTACTCGACATCTTGACATATGAAATCTGTCGTATTCTAATTGTTTGATTATTAAATAGATAATCAGGTTAAATTGAAAAAAAATGAAAGTTTATGATGATTAATACTATAAAAACGAAATTTAATACACAAACTTTCAATGTTTGAATTAAAATTGCAACATGGAATAAATTTCGTGATTTAAAGTGCAGTTTTCGCTACTATACTACAATTGTTTGATAATTTAATCGATCTTTCCATATTGTACTACTATTAGATTTGGTTTTGAACAGCTAAAATACTTCCACACATATTTAGTTTTTTTAATTATTATTATTATTATTATTATTATTATTTGCTGAATAGGTTGAGTTTAAACTGAACTAAAGATTTATACAAACAATAAACATATGTTCAAGTTTGCACAGTGCATCAACTCTCAAGATATGTGAAGAGCCCACTACAAAATGCTTGGCCCGTTGCTATTTCACTATCCCTTCCATATTAATAAGTTCTCGCTCCCCCAATATTATTAATATTATTTCTACGTGCTTGAACAGTAGTAACTCATATTAAAATTTCGGTGGTCAATTTTACCCCGGCTCTCAATCGAGTAGCTTCAAAGATGCACATCCATTTTCCCATTTCAAATTTCGCATCGATCAAAAACACTCTCTTCTCCCATTTCCCATCGTGAAATTTCACCTAGCAGAGGACTCGCCCCAACTCCCCGCTGTTGACGACTAGCATCAGCTTTGAAGTTCTATACGTCGATTTTGAGGGCAGATCCACACACGAGAGTTGTTTCTTCGACCCACGACGTCGAAGAAAAACCCCAATTTTGAAACTGGAAAGGCTCCGTCGCCGCGTTCCCATTTCCCTCTGTCGTCGATTCGGTTCTGACGGTGATTAATTTTAGCCCCATAATTATTATCGAAGCTCCAATAGATAAATTTTATAAACATTTCACTTTTAAATCTGAATTTGAAAGCTGAAATGTTTTGAAAATTCATTTTTATCCCCAAATGAATTAAATTCATTTTTTGGTGTGTGCTGTAATCCGTTTCTTAATTGACGAAAGGAGGTGAAATCCTTCAATTGGTTGCTGAAAATGTTATATTTCTGATGCGAATTTTGGATGTAAGTGATAATTTGTTTCATTATCATATTCATATCCACTACTTTTTTTGCGTGGCCAAAGGGATTTGCCTTTTCATTAATCATTAATGGCTGTGAATGTGGCTATAATCAAAATGAATGGCTATAATCCAATAGAGCTAACTTTAAGAAATATTCTTCGTGCGATTAATCCCTCAAATGAAGATCGGACAATCAGATTTCATATTATAAATGAGGTCCGAGATGTTATTGGATCCATAGAAAGTTTGAGAGGTATGTAATGCTTCGCCACCATTTTTGTTTATGATATGCTTGTTGAGTATTGTGTAAAGAAAATTAAGGAATGGAGTCCTATAGGTCATGAAGTTTGTATGTGCAGAGAGGATACACTTTACTTCACATCGGAAGAGTAGAATTTGATCATAATAGGAGCAACAATCAAACTAGTTCTTTCACGTATCGCATCCATTCATGATGACGCTTCACTCAGTTATGTCTCCTGCTCTGTTCAGCTGCATTGTGATACTTGTGTAGCTTACACATTGTGAGTTTCTAGGGTACGTTATTTTGATATAATTAATTAGCACCTGGACTTAGCATGTAATGATAATTGTGTACTTTATTTTATCTGATTTGCTTTATTATTGTAGCTTATTACTGTGGCTTATTATTTTGCAAATTTGTGGTAATAATAGGCTGATTTTTGGCTTAATAATAGGGTCATTCAGAATGCTAAAGTAAAATGAATTAGTGTGGTTCTCTGCTCTTCATTTTGTAGCTAAGATTTCTACCATTTCATTATGCTGAATCTGTGTGGTTCTCTTCTTTGATTTAAATGGAGCAGTCGTTTCATTGTATCAGTTATTTTAAAAGAAATATTCGGAACAAATCACTCTTTAACTTTATGGTGGAATGCCTCCTAAATTTCATGTTGTAATAACAGTATGCTAGAATTTGAAACCAATATTTTGTCTGAAGTATGTAAGCTAGCATTTCATTTATGCTGATGATTGTAATCTAATTTGATTCATAGAGAACAGCTGCTGATTTTTGCTAATGTTTCATGAATTTTTATGCTTAAGCTAGCATTTCATTTATGCTGCTGATTATAATCTAATTTGATTCATAGAGAGCAACTACTGATTTTTGCTAATGTTTCATGAATTTTAATGCTGCTGATTTATGATAGAATTTCATTATAATTTCGACCAATTGTGTCCTCCTCAGTTTGCATGTCGTAAAGAAGCATGGAGATGTGTTTTGAGAATAGAAAATTGATTCCGGAATGTGGATGTGGAAAAGGCAAAATGCTTCTTATGTGTGCCGGAAAGGATGCAACAAACGCTGGGCGCTATCACTACAAATATCAGACCAACATGAAACACTATAGGATTACGTTGTTACTCATCTTAAGTTACAATTTATGGGTTTAGGATGTTCTCGTATTCGATTTTGAGGAGAAGTACTCTGCTTTTAATGGTTTTATTTCATGTTGTCACAACTTTAATTATTTTAACAATTTTTATGCAGTTTAAATGTTGTAAGTTGCAATTTTTAATCGTTTTATTTCGAACAATTTTTATGCAGTTTAAAATGTTGTAAGCTGCAACACCCTAACATGATTAAGCAAATCTTTTAAAAACAAACACGATACAACAAATTAGAAGTGTAATAATTAATCATCAAGCTATATAACCAAAGGCAAAAACTGACTAAATAATTAGAAAATGAATATAGATAACGCCAATGGCAAGCAATGATTACATAATTTAGAAGAAAAATTATTTATGAGAGAACGAATATTAGGATAGAAATATGGTAATAACTTGTGCAAACCCCAACACAAATTCGGAAAATAAAATTTCAACCCAAACGGATAAACGAATGAGTAAAAATTCGTTATATCCACTTACTATATATTGAAATTAGTTATATCCATTTATTGAAAACCAAATTAGTTATATCCAATTTGATCTAAATACCCTTAAAATAATTGAAACATGACAAAAAAAAACATCACTTCAATTCTGCATTTCACCCGAAAACATGGAAAGTGACCGTGTGTTGCATGGGGAATTGGAAAGACAAAGATTCTGTTAACTACTTTATGAATTAATTAGGTTAGATTGAAGAGGTAGGTGAGAGTAGAGTTAAAACCCTAATTCCGCCCACAAGTTCATGTGAAAGAGTTAAAACCCTGCTAGTTAATGTCATTTTTATTATTATTATTTTTTCGTTATTTATTTAATGTAATTTGATCATTGTTGGAAAATTTATTAGTAAGAGTTTTGATGAATTCCAAAACCGACTGACCCCAACCGAGTAGATGTTGCCAGAATCTATTGTTAGCTGTTAGGCTCGCTGTTTGAGCAAAGTTGAGATTTTATCTTTACAGGTCTCCAGCTAAAGATGGCAACAAGGCATCACTCAGACAGAACATCAGTTATGATGAAAGACAACTGAGAGTTCATATGTTCAGATGGAATGAGGGGGAAGTCTTCAGAACATCAGTTGTGAAGGAAATCAACTGAGGGTTCATCAGATGAGAAGCAGTAGAGAGGAAGAGAACATCAGAAGAAAAGGAAGTCATCTGAGAGTTCGAACCCAACTGACTAGATACAAGAAGGACAACTGAGTGTTCTAGTTGGAACATCAGTTGTAAACTCAATCAGTTAATATCAACAAGATGAAGTTCAAAGTCAGCTGAGAGTTCAACCGTTCCTAATCAGACAGAAGCTCTCAGATAGAACATCAGCTGAAGACCACTCAGATAAAGATCAAGACTTTCAACCGACTAACCGAGGTTGACTGTCAGAAAGGTTTGAATTTGAATTTCAAAAGGAAGTTATATGAGGGTTTGACCGTTCAGTCATTACCCCATTTGGCCCAACACAAGGCTGTCTCAGATGGAAAGCAGAAGAGCACAGATGCCATATCGGGGAAGTCTGCAGAGATGAGAGACAAGCCATCGCTTTCAACGATCAGAGATCAACAGCTCCTCCAACGGCTAGTTGATTCTCTCCGCTTATAAATAGAGGCTTCCATTCATTGGAGATTTGGGGGAAGACACACAAGAGAAGACACACGAGACGAGACAGAGCGAAAGAAAGAACTATATTCCTTACTCGAGCTGAATTAGATTTAGCCTCTAAGAACATCACTTGTTGAGAGTTCAAGAGCATTAGATTGTGTCTGAGTGTCTTTAAATCGAACCTTGAGAACATCACTTTGTGAGAGTTCGTAGAGTGTTAGATCCCAGCTCGCTTCTTGTTCGAGCTGTTAGTTGGAACCTTATCTTTTATACCTGAAAAGGTTTTAGGACCCTACTCTTCCTGTAATTGAGTAGCTAGGTTGTCAAGTACCCGCAAACTTGACATAAGTTGTTAAGTACCCGTAAACTTAACTGTAAAGGTTGATAAGTACCCGTAAACTTATTGCAACGGTTGCACAGCCCGGGTAAGCTGTGTGGAACTGTCCAGAAGAACTTGGACTGAGTTGTGTGGACTCACAACTCCCCGTGGACATAGGAGGGTTATCTCCGAACCACGTTAAATTTCTGTGTGCTCGTGTTTTTCATTACTCAGTTATTTCTAGCATTCTCATCTGTCTGACTAACCAGCATACAAACTGCATCCGCACATATTCAACTGTTTTGGTTATTGACCAACCGTGCATAAAAGCGTGAGTTGTTAATTTCCACCACATTCCGCACAGCACCACTCTACCAGCTGAGGTTGCTTACTCAGCTGTGAGATCCCAACTGAGTCTTTTTACTCGGTTGAAGTATTTTTCAGGGTTAAGTTTTAAAATCCTAACTGGTGTATTCCCCCCCCCCCCCCAAACACCAGTAACTCGTATCGGGACCATCAATCATTAATTTTTTATTCATTGATAATGATAGCATTATAGTAAGAACAAAATATATTTTACATCGAAGAACAATTATATAAATTTGAAAAAAAAAATGATCCTGCTCGAGTTATGTAGATCCCACTCGAGCGGGATCTAAAAATAATTCAATAATATGCGAGCGGGATTTAGTGTTTGACGAGTGGGATTAAAAAGTTGTGAACAGAAATATATTATTTTGTGAAATTTATTTTATATATTTTAAGTTATGATTTTTTTAATCATATTAGGTATTAATTTTATAAATTTCATTAAATTTAATTTTCTAGTGATAAAAAGAACATTTTCCAACTCAAATAAATTATATAAATTTAAAAAACATAGATCCCGCTTGAGTTATGTAGATCCCACTCGAGTGGGATCTCAAAATACATCCATCATTTGCGGGCGTGATCTAGTTTTTCACGAGTGGGATTTAGAAGACATAAACATATTTTTTTTAATATATTATATATATATTAAGTTATGATTTTTTTATCGTATAAGGTATTATTTTTAAATTTTATTAAATTTAATTTTATAGTAATAAAAAATATATTTTTCAACTCAAATAAATTATATAAATTCAAAAAATATAGATCCCGCTCGAGTTATGTAGATCCCACTCGAGCGGGATCTCAAAATAATTCCAATATTTCCGGGCGGGATCTAGGTTTTAACGAGCGGAATTTAGAAGTCGTAAAAAGAAATATTTTTTGTTTTCAAAATTATTATATATATATTATGTTATGAATTTTTTAATCGTATAAGGTATTAATTCAAATTTTTCAAAATATTCGTGCATGCTTGTGAGATATGACATTGCATCACATGCACTGGTTGAAGAATATGGGTTGACTCAAATTTTTGTCCCATATCTTTGTATTACTCAATATTCGATATATATAATCTATATATATCTTAAATTTTCTATCATCAAATCCCGCCCATCACGCCAATATATATCATCTATATATATCTTCAATTTTCTATCACAAATCCCGCCCATCACGCGACATTAAACACCCTAAATCCCGTCCTATATACAATTCATCGTAACGCCTCCACCCTTCACCGTGCAAAAATCCTCCGTCCTTCACAGTCGAAAAACCTCCCACCTCCACTCCTAAATAAAGAGAAAACAAGCGGCGGCTAGCGGGATCTTCGTTCCCCACCTCCATTCCACCGTCAAGATGTCTTTAGAGGTTAGCCAATATTTTTATATTAATTAATATTTGTTGAATTATTAGTTAAATTATTAGTTGAATTATTTGTTGAATTAATTGTTGATTGATTTGTTGGTTATTTTTGCGTTTCGATTTTGTGCGTACAAAATTAAAATCATATGTTTTAGGTTTATAGTGTAGTTTATCCCATATTAATAAAATTATATGAAATCTCACTCGTAATTTCATGTTTTTGTTGTTTATTGACTTCTAAAGTATGCCAAATTGAGTAAACAATAAATCCCGCTCGCCGTGAAGAAGATCCCGCTCGGTGGGGTTGTATATCCCGCTCGGTCGGGATTTTCTGTGGGACCCTTATGTCCGAGCGGGATCTTTATTTTTCTAGGATGAAATTAATTTAAAATTAACAATATATAATAATTTTTATTTTAGTCGAATAATTTGATGGTTAAAAAAATTAGTTTCCATTTGTTTAGAAAATTGTCAATTCGCTTTAGTTTTTAAATTATGCGTATATGTTCACGTACTTGGCCTGTAATTTTCACGTAATTGGCGTGTAGAAAAGATTAAGTGTGGATTTAAAAAATATGCGTATTTAAATGTAATCAATTTTTATTTGTGGATTATTATAAGAAGATGGGTAATTTTTTTTGGATTATGTATCGAATTATTTTCTATTTTATTTGTAATGAATTGTTATTTTGATTTTGTGCATTTATTACATACAAGAGGCCCGACTCTATCAACCGTAGTTCCACTATTAGCACGTATTATAGGATTGGTGTTTTGGAAGATGTTAGAAGGGTTTTGTATGAGGTCGGTGGTCAAGAGTTGGTCGAGAGATTTATAAATGGGTGCTTCGGGCATTTTGTCTATTGGGAGCCTGGGCAGAAATGCGGGATGACTGTGCATCACGTACTGTCACGTAAGATCAACTATCCATGTTCTCAGCCTCACGAGATGTGGTTCCATATCAACGGCGTAAACCTCCGATTTTCTATTGAAAAATATGCCTTGGTAACTGGTTTGAGCTTTGGCGAGTCGAGCTTTAATCCGACGGATGACCACGATTTATCGGATGTGGAGGTTTATCGACGGTTTTGTAACGGTATGCCTATCACTGGGAATGCCTTACTGGAGTGATTTAAGAACACGCGGGCGCCCATTGCCGATCGAAATGGTGATCTATGTGTTGATTTGTACCTCGGCGCGGCTCATGTTTTAGTGGCGTACGCGGTAATACTCGGTAGAGACATGAAGAAATTGGTTCCGCAGTGGATTTGGAAATTGGTTAATGATTTGAATTTGTTCAATAATTTTCCATGGGGAGCATATTCATACTTGAATTTGAAGCACTACATCACCAATGTGCAGAATACAAAGAAATATCACTTCTATGATGCAGTGTGGGCATTTCATGTGTGGTCTCTAGAAGTCATGCGAGATTTAGCGGAAGCCGCTGCAAGACTTGATGACCCGACCGGGGCTCCCAGATGCCTTAAATGGAGGTTTAGAAGCAGACCTACAACAGATCTTGGACCACTTTTTTCTCAACTGGTAATAAATTAATTTTTTTATCTCTTAATACTTTGCTGTTCTTATACAATACGCCATATCTAATATCCATTTTGTTTTTGTACAGGAGCCCAATTTGACACCAATTACTGTTTCTGACGACGAGTTGATGACGTTTTACTGGCAGTCGACTCAATATCCAAATGCTCTCAATATCGGTTTTGTCCCTCCCAGCAATCCGCTAAGGGATGGTGACCAGTTTCCTCCTCGTCCCCGTACGGAAGCAATTTTCGATGAAGGGGCCAACCCGGCACATGAAGCTTCAAGGCCCAGACGATCACATGGAGTGGGTGCTAGCTATGTTGAGGCAGACAATTCAGACGAGGAGTCTCAAATTCAGCCACAAGATAAGGGGAAGCGTACTCGCAAAACTGCAAAAGCTGCATCCCAACAAGCTGCATCATCATCTTCCAGCAGTGGGGGCGAGCACCACCGCCGATACAATGATCGCCGTTGGATGAGAGAGGAATTGAAAAAATCTGAGGATCGGCTCCTGGACAAGATGGACAAGAGATGGGTACCTCGGTTTGCCAAGTGGTTTGGGGACTTGATGGAACAAAAGCGATGTGGAATATCCCGACGTTCACCTGCATATGAACCTACAACTCGGCCTCGGCAGGATCCCATCTTCCACTCACCACCACCAGAGCCCACCACTGTGCCTTTTACTACGGCGCCCAGTTCCATCCCATACACTTATGAACCATCCTCTTTGCCCTCTACTTCCATCCCATACAGTACTGAACCATTCACTGTGCCCTGTACTATCCCGCCCAGTTCCATCCCATACACTACTGAGCCATTCACTCCGGCCCGATTTTCTATGCCTGAATTTGGTACGGCATATCGGCCGCAAGGACAGTTCGGTAGTACGCATCATGATCCGCCTCGGCATTCCATGTTTGGAAGTGGTCATCAGATAGATATGTGGAGTCACTTGGGAGAGGTAATGTAAAGTTTTTATTATCAAATCTGTTTTGTTACTCATGTTTGAATTATTTTAATACTTTGTAATGTAGTTGATTGGAAGCTCGTTTCAACAATCACTCGCCCAAGATCGTTCCCAAATGCAACATTCACAAGAAGTGCCAACTAGTGCTATCCCTGCTATCCCACTTGATCGCCATCATCCTGAAGGGCGGCCGTTAAACAGCCTAAACGGAAAGGGGTTAGAAAGAAAAAGTTTGCAGGCTCAGTTTCTACGCCATTTCAAGCCGAAGTTGCACCGATCCCATTGGCAGATGACCTGGTTGAAGAATTCCAAAAATTTTGCAACGGTCCGTCGAGTGGCAAGATGATTATTGAAGATAGTGGTGTAGAACTTGATCACGCATGGTTTATGGAGCTTTTAAATCCAAAAATTGATGTCCTTGCCGGGGTAAGTTAATTTGTACTCTGTTAGATGGCTATCATTAAAATTTGTTATTAATTTAATGTAATATCTAACCATTTTTTGTAGGCCGTTGATTTGTACTTATTGAATATGCGCCTGCGATTGAAGGCAGATGATGGGATGAAGCCTGGTGTGAATTGTAGGAACACAGTCATCTTAGACACGGGTGTCTTCGTAAGTAGCTTTTTACTATTAATTTCAACAACACTGTCTTGAGTGATAAATTGGTTTTAATATTATTGATGAAACAGGGTTCGCTTGAAAATGATTGGCATATGGGAAAAACCACTCACCCTCAGTACCAGCCTGCCCCAAGCATACTATTTACCATCCACGGAAGAGAAGACGCTGGAGCGTCACATACCTCAATGTTTGATGCAACACAAGTAAGTGAATTTAGATTTTTAAGTAATTTGTTGAAAACTATTTGTGATAATGTAGTAGATTTAATTGAGTTATGCTTCCATGTCCATTTTGTGAAGGTCATACTAGTGTGTTGTGTAAGTACACACTTCATGGTGGTCAGTATCGACATGTTGGCATGGACGGCGACCTTGTACGACTCCATGTACTACAACCTTGATCCATCAGTGCAACAAATGCGATTTGATAGGTTGAAGCCACTGCTACACTTATGGCCTGTAGTGCTTAGCCATGCCTTCTATTGGAAACATCAACGTATTGGGCACACCCGTATCGATGATCCATTGCAATTGGTAGTGGCTGACATTGATCATCAATTTAAGCAAAGAGACAATCACAGTTGCGCTCCATTTGCACTGATGCAAGTTGAAATATTGATTACTGGGCGTCCATCCATATCATGGGGGCAAGCTCGCACTACAGCATATAGACTAAGGATGTCATGTGCTATATATGAACTTTGTCGACCAGTTTAAGAGCTAAGGACCACTTTTCTTTTTTTTAGAATTGGAACAATTTTTATTATAATGAATTTCGAGCTTTAGACTATATTTATGTTATGATTTAATTTGATTTAGTAATTTTAGATTTTTTTCATCATATAATCCATGCATTTTATTGTTTTAAATGTGATGAAATTTAACATAATAGTAGTAAATAATGTAGGAACCAGTTTTTGATAACCAATCCGTTCTTTACCCATGGATCAATTATGGATATCTAACAAACACATACAAAATCCATACCTAGCATGCTCCTATGAATTTAATTACAATCATAGGATGTTTATTCGATATACCTGCAAATTTGATGCACAACGACTCCAGAGTTGATCTTCTGAACTGTTCCCGGCTAGAATACGACGATGGATGGGATCGACCTCGTACTCTCTCTCTTACTGGGATAGGCGCCGATTCTCTCTCTCTTTCACTAGGTTTTAATTGCTTAGAATGCAAGTAAGTAATGAGTCTTATGAGCCTTGTATTTATAGATAAATAACTGCTCACATTCATTAAACCTAGACAACCCACACGGGCCGTAGGAGACAGGCGCCTAGCCCACTAGAAACACAGGCCATTGGGCCAGTTCAGGGATCTACTAGCTTAAATAAGATTGGCCCGATAATATCTGATTTAATCCATTCAGCCCAGAAATATAAATCAGATATAAATATTAATTCATTCCACTAAAGAATTAATACTGAATTACCCTCTTATTTAATTAATTGAGTCGGGGCTAGTATTAGACTTAATTAATCTCCGTGTTTAAGATTCTCGAATATCCATTAATTAATTAAATATTTCTGACAGTAAATTAATTAATCAATTAATTATTCACTAATAAATAATTATCTCGAGTGCTACCACTTAAACTTATTATCGTATCGGAACTAATTCCACCTGCAGGGTTTAATACGACAAACTTATTAAGTTCCTCGAGAGGATATCATCATCCCATTATTCACAGGACACGGATCCTTATTGCAGCTCTATCAATATCAAATAAGAACTGCTACCGCCCAAAATACGAAATTTTGAACCAAGATTAAGTTCTCATTTATAATAGATCAAAGCAATAGTCAGACACTTATTCATACTGATAAGCCCAATTAAGGTTAAGACTATTTAAGTCACCGAGATCTTTAATTCTCAATAATTCAGAACAGTAAATTAATCTCACTGTGATCCTTTCAATACGATTAACGTACTAGCATAAATAAATAGTCAAGATAAACTATTTAATACTATTATGCTACAATCTAAACCAACAACTCGTCCAAGTTGTCTCGATTGTGAATATTAGTTTATATCTCATAAAATGCCGATTATATAATCTTCTGTGATCTACAACACACTATATAATCTATAATATTGAGATAATTGGACAAATAATAATTATGCAATAATAAACATTTCAGATAGGAGAATTATAGTGAAATAAATATCAATTGTATATAGACAAAAGTCTTGCTTTCGTATACAACCCTTCAAATAATTTATTTTTCACTTCAGATAAATTATATAAATTGAATAGACAAAGATCCCGCCCGAGTTATATAGAGATCCCACTCGAGCGGGATCTCAAAAAATATTCAAGGAGATCGAGCGGGATCTACACCTAAACGAGTGGGATTTCAATTTTGCAATCCAAAATATATTTGTTTGTGAAATTAAAGTTATATATATTTAATTACGATTTTTTTTAATCAAATAACACATGCATTTTTTAAATGTGATGAAATTTAACATAATAGTAGTAAATAATTCATTTTCCACCTAAGATAAATTATATAAATTGAATAGATAAAGATCTCGCTCGAGTTATATAGAGATCCCACTCGAGCGGGATCTTTAAAAATTTTCAAGGATATCGAGCGGGATCTTTGCCTACACGAGTGGGATTTAAACTTTGTAAATAGAAATATAATTTCTTTTTCAATTAATTATATATATATTAAGTTATGATTTTTTTAATCGTATAATGTATTCATTTTTTAAAATTCGTTAAATTTCATTTTCTAGTAATAAAAAATACATATCAAACTCAAATAAATTATATAAATGCAAAAAATATAGATCCCGCTCGAGATATGTAGATCCCACTCGAGCGGGATCTAAAAATAATTCCATTATTTCCGGGCGGAATCTAGGTTTTCACGAGTGGGATTTAGAAGATGTAAACAGAAATATAATTGTTATTTAAATTTATTATATATATATTAAGTTATGATTTTTTTAACCGTATAAGTTATGCATTTTTTAAATTTCATCAAATTTAATTTTCTAGTAATAAAAAATACATTTTCCAAGTCAAATTAATTATATAAATTCAAACAACATAGTTACGATTAATGGTAGATTGTTAAAGCCGATTACAATGTCTACGCGTATGACCTTCTTCACGACAATTACCACATCTCCTCCGATGTTGATTTGTCGATGATTCTGCTTCTTGCCTTGTGGTTTGTCTCCGGCTAGTTCTCTCTAATGCAGATGTTTTCCGATTAGTTCTCAGCCGTCCTGCCTGTGAAGTGATTACGGGAGGCAAGACCAAGATATTGGCCACTTGAACTGGAATATCCCAATCCTCTACATGTGGAACACGATGTATAGGATATTGATAAGCTTCGTCCCAAGCTTCTCATTTGTAGTACCATTGCACATATTGGTATACATCATCAGCATTTTTTCTACATTTTTTAACAATAATGTTAATTATAATTTTTAATAATTGTAATTATAATTTCATATGGTTATGCAAATTGAAGCAATAAAACATACCGGATAGCAGCAAAAGCATGCGAACAAGGCAATCCATCATCTTGAAATTCACAACATGTGCAAGTGTGTAAATTGAGATCAACTTTCCAATTTCTTCTACCATCACCCACGTTGAACACCAAGCCGATTCCACTACTCGTATCGTACCTAAATGACTTAGTCATTGATTCTGTCATCTTCTTAGCCGCCTCTTGAGTGACAACTTCATCGTCCCTTTTGGGCAAATTTCGTCTCTCATCGAACCATTGCTCGATGATATACCTTATAGCGTCAAGCATTGAGCATATAGGGAGACCACGAGTCCATTTTACTCTATGATTCCACACTTCTGCTGCATTTGAAGTGAGATGGCTATAACGCGGCAATGGACACTTGCATCGAGCCCACTTCTCTGGTCCAACTCTCATTAGTTTGTCGTATGCGCCTTGGCTTTCTTGTTGAATAGAGGCCATTGCCTTATCATAAATTGAAGTGCGATATGCAAAAGCAGCTCGTTCGTACAATCTTACAACAACTTTCAGCAAGTGATAGTAGCAAAGACCGTGAACTGCATTTGGAAACACCTCATTGATAGCGTTCGCTATGGAGACATGTGCGTCAGAGACAATCAATGTATCTCTAAGCTCGCCATAAGCCATTTTCAAACGGGTTAGAAACCATCTCCAAGATATATCATTCTCGATTGGGCCAACACCTATCGCCAGTGGAAAAACATGCTCGTTGGCATCATTCGTCATAGCGACAAATAAAATACCTCTATTCTTGCACTTTAGATGAGTGCCATCTAAAACTATCACAGGTCTCATATTGAATGGATAAGCGAGTCTGCAGGCGCCGAGAGCCACGAACAAATGCTCAAATCTCCCATCATTTCCAACCTCAAGATCAGTCAGCGTGTCGGATTTGATTCTTTGAGCATGTGAAGATAGCCAGGCAACAACTGGAAGGATTCAACATACCCTCCGTATATACTTTGTATTGCGTAATTCCGTGCTCGCAATGCCAAATCATAACGGATGGTGATACCGAACTCGCGTAACATCTCCTCCATAATGGCCTTTGGCTCCATGATTTTACAGTTGGTTCTGATTTTTCGCTCCACGTAAGCTGCAACAACATTCATCTTGATTTTCCTCGGAGTGGCACGTCGTAGCTGACGGATGCATGAATGCTCAGGAATGAACTTGTGTATTATCCAAGTATTCGTTCCATGTGAGGCTGCACGCAACTCAAATGGACAATTCAGATATTTGCATAAGAACTTCATTCGAATATAATCTGATTTCGGAGTTTTGAATTCAAGTCCTCTCTCCATGTGCCACGTTCCGACTGCAATATTTATCTCTTTTTTGCTGTGGAAAACAGCACCAACACGCAACTCATCATCATCTGTCGGGTTAGGATCACGTGCTACGAGAGAAATCGTAGCATCGGGCGGAATCACCGGAACTAACCAGTTGTTTAGATTGCACGCGTCCGTCGTTGCACTGGGACGAATCCATGCACTGTGCTCCACCATAGTAAAATCGCGTAAACCTTCCTCAGTCCAGTCTTCAGATGCTTCACTATTAGTTTGGAGATCAGCACTGTCAACATCTTCATCGTCTGAATCCAACTCAACAGTGCATTGTGGTTCATCATCTTCGTTGTCTGGAACATGACAATCCAGAACAACAGGTACGTGATACGTGGACGTCGCTTCGTAATTATACCCACTAGGATATAAGTTGGAAAAGAAATCCTGGGAATTGATTTGTTGTTGGATACGCTCCATTTCATCAGAATACGTGTGCCCTTGGTCGTATTGAAATGATGACGGCTGCCCTTGGTCGTATTGAAATGATGACGGCTGCCATTGGTCGTATTGAAAGGATGACGCCACAGGTTCTTCGAAATATGGAACATATACATCTATTTGGCTGTGGATGAGATACACGGTTGGACGGGACTCCATGCACAATTGAGCAAATTGTTGATCTGTGCTCAAGAGAATTTTCACAGTGCGTCCACTTCGAGCATGCGATAAATAATACATCTCGTACCGAGTGCTCATCGAATTTCGACGCATCAGCACATCGATGTTATATTTCAAATTGATAAGAGCTGGAGTGGAAGCAAGAACTTGAGTGATCGATTCTGAACCGCCCACATACTCACAATCGTGCCATTCTCCACCATATTTGATGTTGAAATATTTCTATTCTTCCATATTGTGATAATTTTTTATGAGGAGTACAAAATATTTTGATGGTTGTGGTGTTTGAAGATTCATCTCTGCTACCACTTATATAGAATTCATTCATTCATTCAATCAATTGGGTGAGTGAAATTGTACAAATTCACGTGAAAGTAAAATTGTTACATCAATGGTGAAATTTCAACTATTCACGTGAATATTTACAGATGAATTTTCACATCCACCAGTGTCGATTACTATCACACTCAGTTGTATAGTACAATTATTATCACATACTGTATACAAATTATTAAAATCTACGAATTAAAATACCAATACAATCCAAAAAATATGTAAACTATATAAAAAATTAAATAATGTTATTAGTTCCAAAATAATTATATATCCTGCTCGTACAAACTTAACAAAAATGAAGATCCCACTCGAGTGGGATCTTCAATAATATCGAGTGGGATCTTTATTTCTTGTTAGAACACACGAGCGGGATTATTGTTCAATTTACAATTAATAAATTTTTGCTTATTCTAATATAGTTGTCACAGCCCCAAATCCCGAGGGACGGCAGAAGCCGGGGTGCGACTGGGGTTGGATTAAAGAAGCGGGGAAGAAGGGGGCTAACTGACTAAACATACATAAAAAGACATCGTTAAACCATGAACAAGACTTTAATATAGATAAGAAATGGTTAATCCCTAAGGATTACTCGACAAAAGTACAAAAGAAGCTGAGTTCATAATTACAGAATTAGACTACTGAGAATTGTTCAAAGTGTACATCCCAAAAGGTTCAGAGTTCTGCAGCGGAAGAGTTCTAACTAAAGCAACCTATCTTTCAACTCAACATCAACCATCACCGCTCACCGTCGCTTCAACCTGCACATTTAGAAAGCAATGCAGGGCTAAGTACAAACGTACTTAGTGGGCACGATGCCGAAATCATAGTCATATGTATAAATAATCTGACATATTATAACCGTAGCGCATCGGGGTTTTGTTGAAAAGGCCCGTGCCTACTAAACATTTTCTGACTTTTTCTCATAAATCACTCGGCCGAGTATTTTCAGGTATGCTATGTTCAATCTTGACCACTACTAATTCACCGTGGCTGGCTACCCCTCAACAGGATACCACATACACCACAGGTTATAAAGTGCACTAACTCTGGAAAGCACTTAGCAGCTAACTCAGAGCCGATCGTTAGTTAATCTAAAGTAGACTAACTCTAAAAGTCTGGAAAACCCGAAGGTTAACTCAGAAATCTGGAAAACACGAATGTTAACTCAGATAGGTACAAGAGAACTCACATAAAACAGTTGAAACAGTTTATGCCAAGATTATCACTTTGAAAACACAATTATCAAAGCGATAAATAATACTTTTGAGTTGTGGAAAAACCCACATTTTATTTGATATAGATAAAAGCCCACCTTATAAATACAGAACTTAAAGCAAACGCTTCCAACTTCGGATCTTTCGTTCTTTCTTCACAGTTGGCTTCCTCTTTCATCGTAAAATAAATATACTTAAGAACGGGTCGTAACGATAATCGATTTAAAAAGAATCGAAGAAGGTTTAAGTTGTTTTATTCTTTAGGCATTTGCACGCTTAATTAATTCGTTTTACTTAAACGGGAAACGAGACTCGTATCAATCTCGTTAGAACTTGGAAGATCTCATACTCGACTCTCGGGTCAGTAGAGATGGTAGTCAATATCCTAGTACGACTTTAAAGATTAAGAGAAGCTAAGTTGGAAGGAATCAACTTAGGCGATTTACTTTAATTCTTTGAATGATTTAAGGAATTTCTCGTTTATTACTTCTTTAAAGAAAAGATAAGATATAAGGTCTCGACTGGTCTCCATCACTAGAGGTCTTGTACTTGACTTTAGGGTCAGTAGGTAGATTTTCGATAGATAAAAATGGCTTAAACGATTGAAAGAAGCTAAGTTGTGAACTAAACAACTTAGAAAACAAGAAACTGAAAAAAATCACTGTACAGTCCAGTAACTCTGGAGGCTGTCCAGAACAGAGGATTTGGAAACAAGGGGTGAGCCCTGTACCAATAGAAAGCTTAGGAAGTCTAGTTCATGCTCCAATTTACGGATCACAAATCCGATAAACGAGTTGGAAGTTATAACAGTTTCCGGCGAGGGTCGCAAAACTGCCGTGGAAAACCCTAATTGATTAATAATTCGACGTATAACGTCTTAGGTTCGTTTTAAATTCTCGTATTCAACTTTTTTAGAAACTGGACTCTTAAAGTAGTCATCACATACCTCCATGCATGACAAACTCCTTCTCAACTTGTTCAAAAGCACGACGTTCTAACGTCGGATTTCGACTATCAAGTACTATACCAACAAAGAAATTCCAAACGTTTTCTAGTTCCCGATTATCACTATAACCCATATTATATCGACTCGGATGCTTATGATGTCAACTGGAAAGATGTTCTAAATTTCATTATAAATAATAATATCAAGTTAGAAATTTCATCCGACTTCCCGATTATTAGTTACAACTAAATATTCGTCTCTTACGCGATTATTAAAAGTCGTCGGTTTTCGTTCAAATTTTACGACGTTAAACTACGTCTAATGGGAACCGTTTTCATGCATGCAAACACATCTTAGCATCTTTATAACTCAGTTTATATAGTGATCTTTACCTCTTATACTTCATTAAACTTTTTTAGAAAATTTCCAATTAATTCCTATTATCAACTAACATGATTTGCATCATAATTCCATTAACAATTCATCACTTATATCTAATATGTATAAACTCCTAATTATCTTATAAATTTTCTGATTTCATACATACTTTAAGGGGATGAATTTCTTTTCAAATTAACAACATTTATTTACTAAACATACTCTTATATTACCAATTAAACAATTGAAATTCTATTATCACTTAACATACCAAAAATCCCCAAATTCATACTTCAAACCCTAATTGAATTTCATTACAACATAGGGCTTTCAATCCCTTTTCATTCTAAACACTAATTAAACCTCTAATAAGCATGAATTCATGATCAAAAGAAGAAAAACAAAAATTCTACAATTTTCCAAAAAAATTCTGCATTGACAAAAGTTTTAGAATTCTTGGTTTTGATCATTTTTAATCCATAATTATCATATCTAGCATATCTAATTACACTATTTCAAGATCAATTCATCTATCCTATAACTTCTAAATTTTCGAACAAGAAGAAGAAGAAAAGAAATGGAAACTAATTGGATAGGATTAAAGAGGATCATCATACCTTGAAAAATAAGGAAAGAAGTATGATGTTTGGATGGATGATTGAGGACTTGTGTTCTTTCTCCAAACTTTGAAGGTTCTTCAATGGAGGATGGGAAGGATGAAGAAGATGAAGTTGAGGGAGAGAGAGAGAAAGCTGCCGAGAGAGAGATAGGGAGAGAGAGAAAAAAAAATGGTTTTGTCTAATGTTGAAATGATGAAAAGTTTATCATGGTGTAAAGGTAATTGTAGGTGTCACTTAGATAGATAACATCTACATGCATGTTGACACCTATTTAAGGTGAGGTGGCGGCTGCATGCATGGGTTTAGGAGGGTATGGGTTTTTCCGGCGCGATCCGACGTTACGGAAAAACGAACAACGAAAAATGTTGTTCGGTACAAAAATCGTCGCGATTCGATTTGACTTAAAAATTCTAACTTATGAAATTAATTTGAAAATAAATTTATAAAATTTATTTTGACAAAAACTCGGGACGACAAGTCCGAGTTTCGTCCGAAAAAACGTAAAAACAAACTTTCTCGACGTGTTCGTATTTGCGATTTTGCAAACGTAAAATTAAACGGTTTTTCGTTCTAAGCTTACGAACTAAAACTTTTCGTACGCTCTATCCCTAAATACAGAAGTCATCTAGTTGACCCCCGTAATTTATTTTTAATAACGGATTCGACCGTTAGTCTTAGAATTCAAAAATTATAAACTTAGGCGTGCAAAGCCATTTATTTAATTAACTTTAAACTTAGTCTTATAAATTTATTTTCATTTTAATTTAAATCACTTAATAGTTAGTCAATTTTATTATATAATTAATTTAATTAAAAATTGAGTAATTAATTAATAATTAGTTTCTAATAATATTTAGCTTTAAGAAACAAAAGATCCCGCTCGAGAATTCGAAGATCCCGCTCGAGTGGGATCTTCAAAAATTTCGAGTGGGATCTTCCAATATATATGAACTAACCGAGCGGGATTTTCCAAAAGTTGTCAAATTGATATAATTATATTTAATGTTATATATTATACATATTTTAGTGTTTTTATTTTAATAAGTTAATTAGTTATTACGTATTCAATATTATTATATAATTAATTTAATTAAAAATTGCATAATTAATTAAGAATTTATTCGAAATAACATTTATCCTTCAACATCGAATGATCCCGCTCGAAAATTAGAAGATCCCGCTCGAGTGGGATCTTCAATAATATCGAGTGGGATCTTTCAATATTATACATTTAGCCTAGCGGGATTTAAATAGATTTAGCAATTCATATAATTTTGGTTATTTTTGTCTAGTTTAAATATTTTTTTTGTTTATATTTCATATAATTTTGGTTATTTTTTATGGTTTACATATAGTATCAGAAAATCTGTTTTGAGTAAACCCTAGACAAACTAATCATTGTAACACTAATTATCTAATTATTGACCACTTTTGCTAACTTCCATAGCCTAACATCACAATCATTTTTGGTTAATGAGAGTAAAAGTATGAAACAAGTCAAATCGTACCTAATGTGTAAGAGATATAATATAAAAAATACAACATCAAGGGTAAATTGGTCTCTTCATACCAAACATGGACATAACTAATTTGTTTTACAACAAGTGGATATAACTAATTTATAAAAAGTGAAATCGGATATATTTCACAATTAACACTAAACAAATATAGTCCTGCCGGATTTTTAAATTGTAAAATAGGGCAAGGTTATATATAATATTGAAGATAATAGAGACTGCCAAACATAAAAACTTGATACATGAAAGTTAATATTAAAGTTAATATAGACTATCAAACACTCATCCTATAGTAATTTATCACACACATCAATATTATTTGTATTGACTAATATTACATGGCCTACCAAACAGTATATATAAGAATAACTCTCATATTACGATTTATTATTATTCATAGATTTACAGAAAAAACATTAGGTTTTATTTAGTTTTGTTTGTAGGGCGTAATTTAGCCATTGCATGCTTCCGATAGCAACTGCGCGTTATCTACGTCATAAAAATCAAACTTACCGCATTATAATTTTTTTCCTAGTATAGTTTATGATGGTGCCGAAACGAGTTACTGGTGTATGGGGGGGATACACCAGTTAGGATTTTAAAAATAAACTCTTGAAAATTACTTCAACCGAGTAAAAAGACTCAGTTGGAATCTCACAGCTGAGTAAGCAACCTCAGCTGGAAGAGTGGTGCGGTGCGGAATGTGGTGGAAATTATCAACTCGTAAAACAACTCACGTTTTTGTGCACGGTTGGTCAAAAACCAAAACAGTTGTGAATGTGCGGATGCAGTTTGTATGCTGGTTAGTCAGTCAGTAGAGTATGCAAGAAATAACTGAATAAGGAAAAACACAAGCACACAGAGATTTAACGTGGTTCGGAGATAACCCTCCTACGTCCACGGGGAGTTGTGAGTCCACACAACTCTGTCCAAGTTCTTCTGGACAAACCACTCAGCTTACGCGGGCTGAGCAACCGTTATGGATAAGTTTGCGGGTACTTATCAACCTTACAGTTTAGTTTACGGGTACTAAACGACCTAACTACTCAGTTGCAGGAAGAGTAGGATCCTAAACCTTTTCAGGTGAAAGAAAAATGTGTTTCCAACTAAAGGCTCGAACGATGTGAGCTATGATCTAACTCTCTACGAACTCTCACTAAGTGATGTTCTCAAGGTTCGATCTAAAGACACAAAACTAACTAACTCTAGAACTCTCAACAAGTGATGTTCTAAGAGAGTAACTTCAGTTCAGCTCGTGAAGAATATTGCTCTTTCTTTTGCTCTCTGGTTTCTTCTCGCGTGTGTGTCTTGTATCCTCTTCGAATGAATGAAGTCCTCTATTTATAGGCGGAGAGTATCAACTAGCCGTTGGAGGAGCTGTTGATCTCTGTTCTTTGAAAGCGATGGCTTGTCTCTGATCTCTGCAGACTTTCCCGATATGGCTTCTGTGCTCTTCTACTTTCCATCTGAGATAGCCTTGTGTTGGGCCAAATGGGGTAATGACTGAACGGTCAAACCCTCACGTGACTTCCTTTTTGAAATTCAAATCTTAACAACAGACTTCCAACAAGGGGTGGTCGGTTAAGACTTTCTATCTTCAACTAGCTTGTTCTTCAGCCGATGTTCTATCTGACAACTAACAGTTGAACTCTCAGCTGATTTCGTTTTCAAGCTGTTGATCTTCTTGGTTGAGTTCTACAACTGATGTTCTGAAACTGAACACTCAATTGTCTTCCTTGTATCTGGTCAGTTGGGTTCGAACGCTCAGATGGCTTTCTTTCATCTGATGTTCTCTTCCCCTTTACTGCTTCTCATCTGATGAACGCTCAGTTGTTTTTCTTACAACTGATGTTCTATGTCTTGAATGTGACTTCCCCCTTTTTGCATTATGATGAAGTGAACGCTCAGTTGTCTTTCTTACAACTGATGTTCTGTCCGAGTGATGCCTTGTTGCCATCTTCAGCTGGAGACCTGTAAAGATAAAATCTTGACAATGCTCAAACAGCGAGCCTATCTACTAACAATAGGTTTCTGGCAACATCTACTCGGTTGGGGTCAGTTGGTTTTGGAATTCATCAAAACTCTTACTAATAAATTTCCCAACAATTTCCCCCTTTTTGATGATGCCAAAACCACTTACAACTTTAAATCTCTACTGATCTAAACCTTACTAACTTATCTAAAATCTCAGCTGAAATTCTAGACAGTCTATAAGATAAAACATCAAAGGGTTAGCACAGTTATAACATGGTATTTAAAAGACTTTGCGATTCAGAGCTTGGACAATGAGTGATTGTTCATCAAGGTGAATCGAATATATATACTTGAAGTTTTCATTACAACTGATGATTATACAGATATGCGCAAAAACCAAAAATTACAATAGTTGCTAGAAAACTAACTGAGCTAGAACTGTAGCCCATACTTACTAAAGATTCTAACAAAGATTTCCCTCTTAGCAGGTAACTCCTTGGAAATGTCTACTCTATGCTCCTTGCAAACCTGCCTCGCCTCAGATGCGATCTTCGGGCGGTTCGGGTTGCTGGAATCTGGGAAAAGAGGAGGCCGATAAGTAACCCTCTTCGGAACTGGAACAATGTTCAGGTCTAGGTTGGCGTCAATCATAGCCCGCCTGAACTGGCTGAACATGCCAGGATCCCCTGAGTGCAACTCGGTCAGCGCTTCCTTGAACGCTTTCTTTGGGTCGTCGGTTGCGTAAACCTTCCTGTAGTAGAAGTCATTCACGAACTCCTGCTTGAATAGCTCCCACTCTTCATTCCACTCGGTCGGCATCCACTTGTCAACATGCCTGAATCGACTCTCAACCTTGGACTTTGCAGGCAACCTTTGTTGCTTCAACCGAGCTTCTGCCTTTGATTGAATTTTGTTGATGCGGCGTCGGCTGCGGGAGGCAACGCTGCGGTCCAGGTTCTGTGACACCTTTTTCAACTCAACCTCGTACTGGTTCACCCTCCTCGCCTGGCTGGCGGCAAACTTCCTGATCCAGCTCGGGTTCATGTAGTCCTTCTCCTCTACATCCATAGCCTTGGCCGCTGCAATGCACTCTTCGGTTGTTATCCCGTCGAGTTCATAATCCAGCTCGGCTGCGATCTCGGCTATGGAGCTGTAGGAAACTCCAATCTTCTCTGCCTGCTCCAAGTCTTTAGACATCTCGGCTCCACCGACTTCGGTTGACTTGGGAGCAGCAGACTTCCTCCTCCTCAGCTGAGATTTGGATGGTTGAGCAGCTGGCACTCCTTGTTCTTGGGTCTCTTCTTCTTCCTGCGCCTCAACTTCCGTCTCCTTCTCTTCTCCCTTTTTGGCATCAGCAACAAGGCGTGCTACTGAACCGTCCAGAGAGTTGAGTTTATCCTCGGTTAGTTGAACACGGTTGAAGAGTTCATCGACCGCACACTCCAGCTCGATCTTCTTTGCCAGTTCGGAGTCTTGGCACTCTTGTTCGGCCTTCTTCAAGACAGAGAGGTTGTCGTTGACCTCTGTCTGAAAGGCAACGAACTCAGCCCAATGCGACTCGAACTGGGACTCCTATTCAGCATCCTGCGTCTGTTGGGACTTGGCCAGATTTGAATCGGCCAAAGATTTGAAGACGTTCACCTCCGACTTCAATCCCAACAGAGTGGACTTCAGCTCCGACATGTCCTGACTGGTGGAGGAGGAGAAATCATTCAGTTTGGTCTTCAGTTCGGCATTCTCCTCCACCAGTTGTTGGTACTTCGCTTCTTGTGCTGCCAACTCCCTCAGCTGGTCATCTTGTTGGTGCTGGAGGTTGGCGAGCAGTTCGGTCCTCAACTGGTTGACCCTCTCAGCTACCAGCTCGCAGATTTTTTCAGTTGATGGAATGTGCTGAGCAGCTGGAGGGGCTTGAGCGGACTGAGCTAGAGGCTCAGCTGCGACCATGGCTTGTCTGTTCGCCAGGTACAGCTTCAGATCTTCCTCTTCTGCCTTCGCGGCGGCGGCTGCTGCATCGACATCCTCAAGGAAGTCAGCTGATTTCGCCAACATGCTGTCAAGGAAGTAGACACACTCCTTTCCAGCTGCCTCCCTTGTGTCCGTCCCTTCAGCCAGACTCTGGTCCATCCGTCGAGTGAGCAGCGCAATCCGATTGTTGTACGCCACCTCCAAGTTGGAATAGTTGAAGTAGGCTCGGATGCGGGACTCATCGGACTTCAGCCTGTCCCAGTTCTGCACCCTGATCGTATCCTCCTTAACGTACCAGTGGCTGAAGATCAGGTGGAACTGGTACAATAGCTCGGTTCCCAGAGTGGCGAAGATGGGCATGTTGCGAGCCTCAGGGAATAAGCATAACAGCTTTTGAAAGCAGTAGGCCACCCTGCCTTTGTGCTCCTGAGCAACTGCTTGCAGATCCTCCACTTCATTAATTGGGGAGGGGGTAAGATTGTATGGCTCAGGTTCAAGAGGTTCATCGATGTTGGCCAAAGAGTCGGTCGCAACATCAGCATCGAGCTGAGAGCTCGGAATTTGGGATTCGGTCGGGAGAGTGGGTTCAGAGGTTTCCTCAACATCGGCCAAAGGATCAGTCTCGATGTTGGCATCGAGCAGAGTGCTCGGAATATCTGGCTCTGGTTGGGTAGAAAGAGCAAGAGGCTCTGGGGGCGGTACGGTATTGTCTCCTGCCGTGGGGGAGGTGGTAACAATTTCAACGTCCTCAGACGAGGAGGATGCATCCGACGTCTCCATGCCCTCAACCTCATCAGCTCCGGGGGCTCGAGGGACGATCTCGAATGACGCGGCCTCAGCTGAGCGGCTGGATTCGGAACGCTCCTCAGCAGGTGTTGACTCAACCAGTGCTCCCTCCTCGGCTGGAGCTTGCTCCTCAGCTGGCTCCTCAGCTGGAACCTCAACTGGCTCATCAGCTGACTCATCAGCTGGAACATCAGTTGGCTCAGCAGCTGGCACCTCAGCTGCCTTCTTGGTCGACTTCTTGAACCGTACCCTTAACATTTTCTGGGCAGGTTCTTCAGCTGACTCCTTTTCCGCCTCAGCTCGGCGGCGTGAAACTTTGGATTTGGCGGGGCGAGTAGCGGCTTGTTCCCCCTCAGCTGGATTTAGGAGTGTCTACACTCCTAAGGACAAGAGGGAGTCGGGAACAACAACAGCTTCTTCAGCGGCGTCTCCTCGCAGTCAGCCCAGACCATGTTGCGGTCCTTCGTTGCGAGCAAGATGAGGGCGGAAATCTTACAGCCGAAGTTGAGTGTCCCCTTCACACTCAGCAGCTTCTCTCCGGACTTGATTGTAGTCTCGGAGATCTTCGACTTCTCCACCATCAACTGGTTCAGGAAATATTGGAACCAATTGATTTGGTGTTGGTGCTCCAGTGCCACCGGCTGCTTCAGTTTGGGTCGGCTGATGTCCCCAAACGCGCCACTGTAACCGAACACCACTTTCGACACTGCATCGAACAGCAGGCGATGTTCCGGCTTCAGCTTTGTCCATTGCATGTTGCTCCTCAGCCTCTCCGGCTCGATCAGAGCATCTTGCAGAAACTCATCCGCCTGCTCGTCGGTAATATTCTCCAGGAACTCGGTGGCGGTGTGGTTGACGGGAATGATGTACCGGAGGACATCGGACACGTCGATGGGGAAGGTGACACGACGTATCGTCCTGGCCGGAACATCTCTTTGTCGGCAGGACACCTCCGTAGATACTCCCTCTGTACAGTCAAGGGGGCGCTTGAGATTGACGTAGAATTCTCCGACTTGGCGTCTGAGCAAGTGGGAGGGGCAGAGTTTGGCCCATTCGAGGAGGCCATTCTCCCTGAGTGTGTTTGCGAGCGGGGCCAAGACCGGTGACTCCAGTTCCTCGTCGGAGAGGATTTGCTCGAAGTGAATCTTCGATACTAGCATATCGAATGATTCTTCATATGTGGTAGGGACGAGGGATGGTCCAGACGATGCCATTCTCTTACTTTTGGGTGCCATTAATGATCACTGCAAAGAGAATATATATAGAAGAAAGGAAATTAAGATGATGGGTTAGGCAGAAACTGGGAAGATGATGAACAGGTAATTAAGATATGCACGAATGAGGAAAGTAGGAGATATCTTCCTGATCTTTCACCTTATATAGGTCTTGACTCGGATGAAATCGACGACTGGGGTTAAATGGCGCGAATCCATCAACGGCTGAGATCACGCGACTGTTGACTATCTTTGACTTGACGTTTTGATCCGAGTTCCAATCAGCGCGTGAGAAGGTGTACAGTTTATCTTGTCAGCCCAGTCGCACTATAAAGTAGGCTATGGATGTTCAGCCGTACTTTACATTTAATGCAACATGATGGCTATTTTTAATGTAATTGACTAGTTCAGGAATGTTTGAATTTATTTCAAACATTCTCATTTAAGAACATATCACCTTAAGCCATAAATGTTACCTGCCAGCTGATGTCGAAATCAGCTGAGTTCCCATGTTGCAGCATACGATCAGCTGACTCGAGTTCGTCTGTTCAGCTGACGTCTGATGTCATCAGTTGGCGATCCGCATCTGAAATTTCCCCTTTATCTGAGCTTCCCCCTCAGATGGATATCTATCTCTTTTCCCCAGTTGACTCCTCATCTGGTGGATCCAACAGTCCAAGGAGGTCACAAAGCATCTTGAACCGTGCTTCAGCTAAAGGTTTGGTGAAGATATCAGCTCTCTGAATATCAGTTGGAATCTTTTCCATGGACACATCCTTCTTCTCAATGTGATCTCGGATAAAATGATGACGGATATCGATATGCTTTGTCCGAGAAGGTGAACATGATTCAAAGAGATAGCTATGGCACTCGAGCTATCACAATGAATGGGAACCTGTCCAGTTCCGACTTCATAATCTCTCAGCTGTTGCTTGAGCCACAACACTTGCATGCAACAACTTCCGGCAGCCATATACTCTGATTCGGTTGTAGAAGTGGCAACACATGCTTGTTTCTTTGAGAACCACGAAACCAGCTTGCTTCCCATGAACTGACAGTGTCCAGATGTGGACTTCCTGTCCAACCGATCTCCTGCTAGATCTGCATCTGAGTATCCAGCCAGTTGGATATTGTCGTCAGTTGGATACCACAATCCAACATTAACAGTTCCCTTCAGGTACTTGATGATATTCTTTGCTGCCAACATGTGTGTTTCCCTCGGTTGAACTTGGAATCGGGCACACACTCCAACTGCGTATGATATGTCTGGCCGGCTGGCAGTTAGGTATAGCAAAGAACCGATGATCCCTCTATACTTACTGTATCCACGAGCTTTCCTTCAGTTCCAGGTTCAATCTTCCAGTTAGTATTCATTGGGATCCTCGTGATCTTACTTGTCTGCAATCCAAACTTGGTGATGAGCTCCTTTGTATACTTGGATTGATTGATGAAAATCCCTTCTGGCGACTGCTTCACTTGTAATCCAAGGAAATAATTCATCTCGCCCATCTTTGACATCTCGAACTTCTCCTTTATGAGGTTTGAAAATTTTTCATTCAGTTCCTCTTACTTGGAACCGAATATGATGTCATCCACGTAGATTTGCACCACAAGAATGTCATCTCCAACTTTGATGGTGAACAGGGTTTTGTCAACTGAACCTCGTTTGAAACCCGAGTTCAGAAGAAAACCACAAAGAGTGTCATACCAAGCTCTTGGCGCTTGCTTTAGTCCATAGATAGCTTTCTTCAACTTGTACACTCTTCCATCTCCAGTCTCAAAACCAGGAGGCTGTTCAACATATACATTTTCCTTGATATCTCCGTTGAGGAATGCACACTTCACATCCATCTGATACACCTTGAACTTGTGATGTGCGGCATAAGCTAGAAAGATTCGGATGGCTTCCAGCCTTGCAACCGGCGCGAAGGAGTCCTCGAAATCGATTCCTTCTTGTTGGCAATATCCTTGAGCTACCAACCTTGCCTTATTCCTCACTATGAATCCAATGGCGTCTCTCTTGTTTTTGAAGATCCACTTCAATCCAATCACCTTGACACCATTTGGTGTTTCTACCAACTCCCATACACAGTTGCGTAGAAACTCATTCTGTTCTTCTTGCATGGCTGTTGTCCAGTGAACACAGTTGAGAGCTTCCACAACGTTCTTTGGTTCTGGCACATCAGTTACAAAGCAAGAAATCATGGCAACATCCCTAGCTTGCTCGAATTCCTCTAGAATTGCCAACTCCTTAGCATATTGGGCATAAGTGTTGGAATCTTCCTCGGTTGAATCCTGAGTCACAACTCTGCTTCTTGTACGAACACCTTCGATTGGATCTCCGATGATGTTGTCAGTGGAATGAACTTTATACCATCTTCGGTTGCGTCTTCCTTCTTCTTCCACCTGTGGCTGTTCCGTAATCTGAGTTGGAGTCTTCAGAGCTGATGATTGATCAGCTGTTGAGTCTGGATCCTCAACATTGACATTATTTTGAACCGGACTTGGTTGAGCTTCGGATGCTGATGCAGTTGGAGGGGCATCAGCTGGAGTTCCCCCTTGAGATGAGCTGGGGTCCTCGCATTCATCTTCAGAGGAGTATGGATTTTCATCCTCGGTTGCCCATACCAGTGGTTCAGCTAGATTCTTTTCCCTTAGAGCTTGTGATCTGGTGAAAAAAGGTGGAACTTGTGGATTGCCCTGTTGTCCTTTAGCCTGTTCCCTGCACTCAAAAGTAGATTCATCAAAACTAACATGAGGTGTTATCTCCACAACACGAGAGCTATTGTTGAAGACTCTATAAGCCTTGATCCGAGCGGCATATCCGAGAAATATGCCTTTCGAAGCTTTGGCATCAAAAACGCGAAAATAAGAAATATCTGGCTTCCTGCGTCTCTATAGCTCGTATGGTGTCTTTCCCAACCGCTTGGTCAGAAGAGACCGGTTCTGAGTATAGCATGCAGTGTTGATCGCCTCAGCCCAAAATCTCTTTGGTAGAGCTGAGCTGGTTAACATGGATGTAGCTGCATCCTTCAGCGTTCTATTCCTTCGCTCAGCTACTCCATTCTGTTGCGGAGTACGCGCGGCTGATGTCTGATGGATAATTCCATTCTTCTCGCAATACTCGATGATGGTTTCATTTAGAAACTCAGTTCCACGATCTGATCGGATAGAAATAATCTTCATCTCTTGTTGGTTCGATATCCGATCCATTAGCTTGGGTAGCTCATCTCGGGTTTGACTCTTGTGGCGCATGAAGATGGTCCACGTATATCTTGAGTAGTCATCAGTTAAAACCAGGGTGTACTCGTTCCCGTTCATGCTCTTGGGCGTAACTGGCCCGAAGAGATCCATATGGATCAGCTGTAACACTCGGTCGGTTGAGGGAGTTGATTTCAACCGGAAGGAGGATCTAGCGAGCTTTCCCAATTGGCATGCACTGCAGATATGTGTTGTTGAAAACACTCGGTTTGGTATGCCTCTTGCATGTTCTTGTCTGGCGAGTCGGTTCATTGTCTTGAAGTTCAGATGGTTGAGCCTTTTGTGCCACAGCCAGCTCACATCTGAACTGCTCTTTGATAGTAGGCAGGTGTCAGGAAGACTACTGTTCCAGTCAGCATAGTAGACGTTCCCGGTTGGCGATCGATTCCCCAACAATATGACCTGCTTTGATCCGACATCTTTAACTCTGCAACCCTGTGCATTAAACTTGACAGAGAAACCATTATCACAGAATTGGCTGATGGAGAGCAAGTTATGCTTCAATCCATCCACATAAGAGACATTAGAGATTGAAACATGATTGGTTTCAAGTGTACCGTAACCTTTGGTGTAACCTTTTGAGTTGTCACCAAAGGTAACTGATGGACCTTCTTTCTCCACGAAACTTCCAAGCAAATCCTTCAGATTCGTCATGTGTTTCGAGCATCCACTGTCCATCACCCACATTGTTGCATACGCTTTATTCTTCCTCAGCTGTTTCTCCTGTACCTGCAAAGAGAAACTCGCTTAGGTCCCCAATTTCAGTTGGGTCCTGGAGGGTTAGAACCAGTTCCCCCTGGAACTGTGCGTCACTTTTCCCTGTAAACTTGGATGGATTTATCATTCCAGATCACTTTTCCTTCATCATCAACTATAACAACACCTCGGTTATCCTTAGGCTTGTTGTTAATAGTGATGTTCTGTTTCTTGGGAGGAGTTGGATTTCTCCCATTCTGAGCTTTCGGAGGAGAGGCTTTCCCCCTGTTTTGATGGCGATTCTTATCCTGTTGAGTTTGTCTGTGAGGTCGGACGCCATGTTGGAATCTTTGTGGCTGATTCTGATTCCAACTCCTTGAGTGTTGTTGATAGGTGTTCATGCCTTGTTGATGATTCATGTTGTGGCATGAGTATCTCCAACTGTTCGACCTGTTCCTTATCGGTTGACTCGGTTGGAACCTTTGGTTGAACTGGGGATGGAACCGCTGTTGATTCAGATGATTGAACTCTTGTCGGTTCTGCGGTCGGTTCCATTCTTTCTGTTGTTGACTCTGAGGTTGATGCAGAGGTCGGTTCTGATTCTGAGTTCGGTTGCGATTATGTCTTCGACGCCTCTGATTCCTCTTCTGACTTTTGAAACATTCCCCTTCGGTTGATGTCCCAACCGATGGAACATTCTGTCATTCATCTACTGTTCCTTTTCCCTTCTCAGTTGTGGTTGCATTGGTCGGTTGAGCTTGCTGAGAAGCGGAGGTTGAAATATTTTGTGGTGACTCAGGTTCCACTGTGTTCGGTTCAACAACTTTAACCTCGACAGCTTTGATGAAGGTTGCTGAAGGAATTCCACTATCTTTAATCACATCATAACCGAGTCCTGACACGTCATCCATCTGTCTGCTGTAACTGATAAGATTCTCTATGATCTTGGATGACTGATACAACTTGATTAGATTGTCCTTCTCAGTTTGCAACTCCTTGAGGAGGACAGTTATCTGCTCGGTTTGTTCATCTGACTTCTTTATCAGCTGCTCGATCTGAGCCTCTTGATTTTTCAACTGATCTTGCTGTTCCTTGATCTGCTTCATCAACTCCTCATCAGTTGGAGCCTTAGCCTCGTTCAGTTGACTCTTGAGATTCTCAATCTCCTCGGTTTGGCTCTTGATCATATCGTCTTTTTCGGTTAAGGAATCTTCAAGTTTGGCGAACTGAGCTTGAAGACTCTTAAACTCAACCGATTGGAGATACAGTTCCTCACTGAGTTCTTGAAAATCACTAGGAGGGTTCCAACTCTTAGTCTAGTGATTCCTGCATGTTAGAAATATTTGAAGAATTTAACTTAGCAGGATTAGAGTGTACCTCAGTATCATTCTGGTCGGTTCCAAGAGCCATGAGGCATTGATCCTGACCGGTAGCGTTGTTGGTGGAAGTCAGCTCATCCTCATCTTCAGTGTCAGTGAAGATGTCCATGTCGTCAGCTGCTTCTTCTGCAACCATGGCCTTGTTCTTTCCAGCTTGTTTGGCCCTTAACGCTTCTCTCTCTTTCTTCGATAGATCTGGGTAGTCAGCCTTGAAATGACCTTCCTTCCCGCATTCAAAGCAACCGTTGGTGACAGGCTTTGAACTGTCTCGAGTTCGGTTTGATTTGTAGAATCGTTTGTGTTTCCCGAACCGAGTGTCCATGTCGGCTAGTTTCTTTGACAGGGCTGCAATGTTCTGTTGCAGTTTTTCTCTGCTTGGCTCCTTTGCAGTCGTGTCAGCCGATCTGGTTGGCCTCGATGTTCTCAATTTTGAGTAGTCAGCTCGGAGAGCAACTGACTTTGAGGCTGAACCAATATCCTCAAGTCGACTCGTCTGAACCGAGGACTGAGATCTTCTTCGGTTCACTTTATACTCATTTCCCTTTAAGATTGAGAACAATCTTTCAGTTCCCATTTCACCAAGGTCAGCTCGGCTCTCGTGGATATTGGTGAAAGTATCCCACTCAGCCGGTAGAGCTTGTAACACTTTGAGATTGATTTTTCTTAGTGTGTATTTTCCTCTTCGGATGGACTGGATTCTTCTGAGGATGTCCATTAACCGGAGCTCTAGCTGATCAATTGTTTCATCTGTCTTTAGACAAAAATTGTCGAAGTCTTGGCATGTATGTGAGAATTTGTTCTCCTTCGTCTCATCACTTCCTTCACTCAGCGATGCCAGGATGTCCCACATCTCTTTTGCAGTCTCACACTCCGCTATCCAAGGCAGATAATCTTGTCCAACTGTGGACATTATTGTGCTCTGAGCCCAGATGTCTAACTGGCTCACCTTGGCTTCCTCTGGAGTGTAGTCTTCCGGTTGCTTCTCCACAAACTCCACAACTGTATCCCCATCGTTGGGATTTGTAGGAGTGCGAGCTATTTTTTCTTTGATGATGATCGGTCCGGAAGAAAGAACTTGTTGCATCCTATGATGCTTCGATAGTAAGATCTTCTTCATCCATGTCCTCCAGGATGTATAATTTACAACCGAGAACATTACCACGATCTTATCCTTGACGTCCATCTGCACACAACAACAGAGCAAATATGCACTAGCGTGAAAAAGATCTGTTCAGTTGACCACTGAAGAAACTTTCTCGAATTCACACCTTGTGAAACAGAGTCAGTAGTCTTTTTAACCACTGCTCTGATACCACTTGATGGTCCAGAAATGAGTTACTGGTGTATGGGGGGGATACACCAGTTAGGATTTTAAAAATAAACTCTAGAAAATTACTTCAATTGAGTAAAAAGACTCAGTTGGAATCTCACAGCTGAGTAAGCAACCTCAGCTGGAAGAGTGGTGCGGTGCGGAATGTGGTGGAAATTATCAACTCGTAAAACAACTCACGTTTTTGTGCACGGTCGGTCAAAAACCAAAGCAGTTGTGAATGTGCGGATGCAGTTTGTATGCTGGTTAGTCAGTCAGTAGAGTATGCAAGAAATATCTGAATAAGGAAAAACACAAGCACACAGAGATTTAACGTGGTTCGGAGATAACCCTCCTACGTCCACGGGGAGTTGTGAGTCCACACAACTCTGTCCAAGTTCTTCTGGACAAACTACTCAGCTTACGCGGGCTGAGCAACCGTTCAGTCATTACCCCATTTGGCCCAACACAAGGGGTGGTCGGTTAAGACTTTCGATCTTCAACTAGCTTGTTCTTCAGCCGATGTTCTATCTGACAACTAACAGTTGAACTCTCAGCTGACTTCGTCTTCAAGCTGTTGATCTTCTTGGTTGAGTTCTACAACTGATATTCTGAAACTGAACACTCAGTTGTCTTCTTTGTATCTGGTCAGTTGGGTTCGAACGCTCAGATGGCTTTCTTTCATCTGATGTTGTCTTCCCCTTTACTGCTTCTCATCTGATGAACGCTCAGTTGTTTTCCTTACAACTGATGTTCTATGTCTTGAATGTGACTTCCCCCGTTTTGCATTATGATGAAGTGAACGCTCAGTTGTCTTTCTTACAACTGATGTTCTGTCCGAGTGATGCCTTGTTGCCATCTTCAGCTGGAGACGTGTAAAGATAAAATCTTGACAATGCTCAAACAGCGAGCCTATCTACTAACAATAGGTTCTGGCAACATCTACTCGGTTGGGGTCAGTTGGTTTTGGAATTCATCAAAACTCTTACTAATAAATTTCCCAACAGTTTATTTCTCTTATATTATCTGTAGATTATTACTCCCTCCGAATCTTTTCATTAAATCCATTTTGCCTTATTTGGACATATCGTTTTATTCAGTTAATTTCTCAATTGGAAATGCACCATATGATACGATGTATTCTACTATAACTCATAAATTACCATATATGTCACTATAAAGCTACTAACTTCATTCTCTCTCCTACTTGATGTGACAAAAATACTCCTAAAAAGTTACTTTATCTTTTCAATTTTATTATAAATAAGTTCTTTTATTTACATAGGTACATAACTTGAAGAAGGATTCTGTGGTGTAATTTTATCTTTCATTAATAAAGAGGTCGAAACATGCAAACCAATTGTTTTAATCGTTTCATTGCTGAATTAGGATTTATTGATTTACGAGTCTGATCTGATAGACCTCTTAAGCAGGCCTCGTTTGGGGCTATGCAATTCATAAAATGGGCCCAATTAATAACCAGATAACAGCCCAAACTAACTCAAAAAATACTACAGTAGTAGTATTTGAAATGTTAATATTGATTTTTTATTTATATTTTCGTTTTTATGTTTGTTCAATGTTTTATGCTATTACTAGTATATAATCTGTTTTCCCCTCAACAAGAAACGCACCAAAAAAAGGATCTCGCTACTCTTCACACTAGATTAGAGTTTATGAAAACTATTAACTTCTAACTTATTTATTTCCTATGTTACCATTCGAGTAGCATAATTGGAAGTGAATAATTATTTTTGTCTTATACGGTTTTGATTTTTGAGGATTAGTCATATCGGTTTAATACTTTTTATTTTTTGTGTGATCATATTCAATGAAATTTGGTCGGCTATACAATTTTTCGAAATTTTGCATATTTATATCCCATTTGGATAAAGTGGATTTATAATATACCCTTTTCTTATATTACATTTGCAAATATACCTATTGGCCCACTAATTTAGTTATTTTTCAAATTTTATCTACCCACCCCATCTCTTTGTCAGCCAGATTCCCGCAGACTTTCTTTTTCCTTGAGAAATGATTTGTCTTCTTGCTTGTCGTCATCCCCATCTTTGACTGTACTTCCCTTCCCATTATTGTTTCCATCTACCCCCACTCCCCTGCATGGCTACTATATTACTCCCCCCTCCTTTATTTTGTTCGAAAACAATTGCTCTCTAAGAAAAAAAAAACTTAAACAATCAGTCGTGAGCTCTTCTCTTCTCCCATCTCCCTTCTCTAAAACTCTCTTCAATTGCACAAAATTTTAGCTCTCAAAGTGTCATTAATCGCAACAAATTAGTACCACTTTTAATCGCCCATTACCAATATATTTTACGGCCATTACAAATATTCCAACGACCGCTACTAATTTTTCCGACGCCGGAGAACTCATATAGATGGCATCGTCATCAAGATCCACAGGGAGAAACAAAAATCCACCACAAGAAGAGGTTAGTAATTTTTTTTTTCGTTTTGCACTTGTTAAATGAGTTAATTAGTTAATGTATGATATGTGTATGATTTCTAACTTGTTGTAGTTTTGTAATTTGAATATGTAGATTCGATTGGGATTGATGTAATTATTTTTTAATGAAGATTTGATAATATAATTATCACGTGTTTTTTAATTAGATATTTTTAAATAATTAAGTTCGTATTGTTTTGAAGAACTAATCACGCTTGTTGTTTTCTATAATTATTATATTGTGTATTAAAAAAATAAAGTTGGTCGCGATTATAAAATCAATGGTCATGGTTATATTTTCACGCATTATGATCATTACTATTATTTTCATAACCATGACTAATATTTGTTGAATGGTATGTCTTTCTTATTCCTGTTTCGTGTAATATAGTTATAAAGGTATGAAAATAATTAGTTTGATTGGGATTAAAAATTGATTGAGATTAAAATTTGATGGGAAAAATATTTACATCAATTTGATTGGGATTAAAAGTTGAGTATAATACTGAATTTTGGATATTGTTACTAATTGGTGTTTATTCATATATTTATTTTGCTTAAATATAATATGGAATTATGAAATGCTTGTTCTAGACTTGAATATTTTTTATTGTTTTAGACTTATCAATATTATTCATTCGTTTTATATGATGAATATACAATTTATTGAGCTCTAAAGAAAAATAATAGTCACGGTTATAAAAAATATAGTAATGGTCATGTGTGATTAAGTCACAATCATTACCATTTTATAACGTCCATGACCAAATTATATTTTCAATACTATTTTATTTTACTTTATAATTCTGACTTGTGTTATGTTTTAATTATTTTACAGATTGTATGGTCATGAAAGAGGAAAAAAGCAATAAAATGGCACCCGAAAGTGAACCTATCGTACAAAGCTTCTCATATGTCACGGATTCGAACCCGATTGATAGAAGTTGGGGGTCAGGCCCTACTTTAACGGTTTATGGCCGGGTGTTTTGGCCACCTTATTCGATGGCCGGAGGGCAAAACAAATGGTAAAGCGCTACATATGGTTGTAGCTCGAGAAGTAAAGTTATCCGGTGCTCCAGATTATGAGACTTGGTTCCGAATTGGTGATACAAATATCAGATTCGGGCCTCAAGAATTCTGCTTAGTGTCCGGTTTGAGATTTGGACCCACCTCATTTGATCCACACGATGAGCACTCGCCTGAAAATGTTTTAGCTTTTCAGCAATTTTGTGGATCTTGTTCAAGAAGTGGCGAGGACCTCCTTTTTTACTTTACCGAGCCAAATGAAAACTGATGACCCTAACGGTGAGCTTTATCTGAAGGCGGCCAACGTTCTAGTCTCTTTTTATATGGGGTTAGAAGGGGATGAAAGACAGATATTGCCACCGTGGCTTTGGGTGTCGGTGGATGATCTGGACGAGTGGAATAGATTTTCCTGGGTTGCTTATACATTTAGAGTATTGAAGAATTATATTGATCACCTCACGGTGAATAATTCCCACTGAAATTTCTTTGGGCCAGCATAGGTACTACAATGTGGATTGTTGAGGCTATACATGATTTAGCTCGACAGATTTCCCACCAAGTCGATAGTGCTGCCCTTCCTCGTTGTATGAGGACGATGATGGTATCTCCCCATAAAGTTAATTTGGACGAATATTTTCGAGACGGGGTGGCTTGTAAAGAAACACTTGTACCAGAGGATGAAGCAGAGGAGGCAACCGAGTATTGGAGGTCATATTGTTCACATAATGATGTTATTGGTGTGAACTATAGGAAGCCGGTAAATAAGATCAAAGAGGGGATACCATTTGAACGCCCCCCTCGGAAAGCGAGGGGTACGAGTTATCCCCACGCGTTGGAGTTTGAGGACAAGGACGAGGATAGGGCATATGATTTGAGAGATCGACCCCCACCCTACCCCCACCCCCACCGGAAGAAAAGGGAAAACGTGCTTGAACTCAAGAGCGTCGGTTTATGGAGGAGCTGTCCGAGGTGAAAAGACACAAGGTTAAAAAGGATGCCATGATAATGTGGAAAGATGTTATGTTTTCGGACATAAATTTTTGTCTAAAGCTAGTTTGGTAGGGGTTCGCGTCGTTCCTCACCACCTCGACACATACCACGGCCATATCCTTCCTCACTACAGCCTTCCCCAACCGAAAGCCCAAGAGAGCATCTTTGGACGGAGGACGACACAATTGGAAATATTTCGGGCCACCATTCGATGCCGGAGTACTCTACAGAGTGGAATCCCATTTCCAATACATCTAGAAGAGATATGAATCTCTTTGAGACTCCAGCTCAGGTAATCATAAACTTTAAATTATTAGTCGCGATCAAATGAAAAATGGTACCAGTTGTTTATTATGTACATATGACCATTACCATTTGTTTACCACCATGACCTTTATTAAGTTTTTAAGATTGTAAATTTTGTGATTTTCTGCCATTAACAGTTGATTTACTGTTTATTTGTTGTGCATATATTTTAATATATTAATTTTGTATTATATTTGAGACTACATTTGTGGATTTTTAGAATGAACAAGTTGCTCTTTCCCGCCATTCTATTCCAGATTTGAATGAATATCACACTCCACCCCAGGTAATATGAAGTTTTACATTTTTAGTCACGTTCAAATGAAAATGGTACCAGTTGTTTATTATGTACATATGACCATTACCATTTGTTTACCACCATGACCATTATTAAGTTTTTAGTATTACAAATTTTGCGATTTTCTGCCATTAACAGTTGAATTACAGTTTATTTGTTGTGCATGTATTTTAATATATTAATTTTGTGTTATATTTGAGACTACATTTTTGGATTTCCAGAATGAACAGGTTGCTCCTCCCCGTCATTTTGTTCCAGATTTGAATGAATATCACACTCCACCCCAGGTAATATGAAGTTTTACGTTTTTAGTCACGTTCAAATGAAAAATGGTACAAGTTGTAAAGTATTTACATATGACCTGTACCATTCGTTTACTACCATTACCATTTTTAATTTATCAATATCGTTGATATTACATTTATGGATTAATAGTCTGCACAAAATGTCCCTCCGCGACATTCTTTCAGTGCTTGGACCATATATTCTACTCCACCTCAGGTAATTTTCAATTTGAAATAATTTAGTAATGTCAATGAAATATGATATCGTTTATTTAGTAAGATCCGTGATATACTATATTTTTGGATTAACACTTTGCACTTAATATCCTTCTTCGATATGATGATGAAAATTGGATGACATATACTGAATCGCAGGTAATTTGGATTTGTATTATTTGTCATGGTCATTGAAAAAATAATATTGATTGTGTATGTCTCATTTATGAACATTACCATCATTTTTTACACCATGACCATACAGATCCTCGAGAGTAACCCGCTTAGTGCGATCGTCCCAGATAATTTCGACTTCAGGCACGCAATCATGCACAATCCTGATCTATACAATCAATACTCTGAGCTTGCACAACAATGGAATGATCCTGCATAGTCCAGAGAAACTCCTGAGGAAAATTTGCGCAAGTCGAAGGGTAAAGCACCAGCTATAGAACAAGAGGTTGAACCATTTAGGCCTCTTCGGCGAAGTGAAAGGGCAAGGAATCCTGCACCTACACAGATAAGCCCCTTCGTAGTCGTGCGTCCTCCTGCTCGACTTGTAGGGGAGGATAAGGTGGAGCGCCGTTACAAAGCTTTCTTACTTGAAGAAAGAGAGACTGGCGTTGTTTTCATGAATCGGGAGTTGTTGCCGTCATTCGTTCGAGAGATTGAAGATTTCTTTAAGGCCTTACATGTTACGGTATATTTCAACCTCTATTTTTATTTATTATAAAATGTCTGTTGTTTTTATTATTGTAATTAATGGTCTCAATTTCATTTTCAGGCGTTTGATATGTATATAGACATATTGCGACGTCGGGTGGAGGCTAGAAATAATGTCTTGTCTAGCGTGAATTCACAAATCACGATCATCTTGCACACTAATTTCTTCGTATGTTTCTAGTTACTTTATTTATTTATTTTATTATTTGTGTTTCTGCGTTGTAATATGTTCAAACTACGAAATTAATTTTGGTCATGTTCAAGAGTTAAATAGTCCTGGTAATGTAGATACGTTAACACTGACATTACCATTTATTCGTCAACCATGACTAATTGTGTTTGTTTATCAATGTTTTATGCTGATTACAGACAAAATTTCGCCAAAAATGGTCAAAACTACATGGTGAGGGCCGTCAAGTGACATCTTATTTGAGTGCAAAGATCGACGTGCAGGAGAACATTGCTTCTTGGAGAAAGGCTAATTACGTAAGTCTTTGTTTATTGTACATTTTTATACTACATTGTTTATTTTCTTTAGAATGTAATTATGTTTGGCTTTTTCATTTTATATAGATCATCATACCATGCATCATCGGTTTGCACTACATCATAGTCCGGGTTTGCATGAACTTATGGGTGGCCGAAGTGTATGATTCATTATCTCACGTTGACGACATTCAAACGACCCGAACGGCCCAATTGGTAGCTCTAATAAATGGCTTTTGGCTTGTTCTTGAGTCTGGAAAGTACTTTCGGAAAAAAGGGAATAAAATCCCTCGTACGACATCACCGTTGATGCTCGAGTTTTTGAGCAAGCGTAAGAGCAACCAGCTCAACTGTCAATTTGTTCGAAAATACGAGCACAGTTGTTTTACTACCATTGCCATATTTTATTTTTAAGGATTGCAATATTTTTTATATTCTGCCATTAACAAAAATGCTAATTAAGAAAGCAATACATGATTTGTATATTAAGCATAGTACTGAAAATATTTGTCACAATCAAATATAAATGGTACTGGAATAATAATAATAATAATAATAGTCGGGACCAAATAATAATAATGGTACTGAAATATTTGAAATAAGGTTTCTTAACAACATCACACAATGCTTAATTCACTATGTGAACTTACAAACCAAGTAACATTGGCACGAACAATTATAAATAGTACCGAATTTATCACAACATAGCTGGGTAAGGACATCTTCTGACGTTGTGATCAAGTGAGCCACATCGACTGTATTTTTTAGGTGCCCGTTTACTAGCACTACTCGAGGGCTCACCGACGGTGAATGGACGTGATCTTGACGTCAAATTTTCAACTGAAGATCGATGACGAGAGTTTTTGGGTCGTCCAGCTTGACTAATAGGAGCGGGTGGCCAAACTACAACTGCAGCAATATTTGGTGGAAGAGACCACTCGGTTTGAGGAGGAACATCATTCACATGTTTTGCATACGTCTCGAGCATGGTAGTTCTCGTGTAGAAATGATCCACATAGGTATATACATACTGTCAATTTCTCCTGTTTTTACATAAAAAAATGTTATAGAAAACAAATCAAAATCAAATTATTCATTAAAATAAAAACAGAAAAGGTCATGATAAAAAATAAATGGTACCAGTCATAACTAAATAATAACAGCCGTTACCAAATTATAATTGAACGTGACTATTATTCAAAGTGAACTTGTCAATGTAATGGGTGTGACAGTGTAAGATCTTGCTTTCTCAACCTCTACAGTGAGCTTCTCATGTGCCTTCTTTGTCAAATAATCATTACTCGATGCTGCTTCATGTCTTCTTTCGTCGAACCATTTCTCAACGAGACCTCTAATAGCCTCTAAGCAAGAGCATATTGAAAGTCGTCTAGCCCACAACGGAGATCTATTGAATGCTTCAGCCCAATTGGATGTCAATGTACCATATCGGCGGACAGGGCAAAATGATCTAGCCCACTTCTCAGGACCGATTCCAATTAGCTTATTGTACGCAGCAGGTTTGGCGAGCCGCATGCTCTCCATTGTTTTTTCATACACAGATCTCCGATATGTAAATGCGGCTCTATGATACAACTTGGTAATGGGTTTTCCAAAAGGAATGTATCCCTTGAGGATGTGAAAGTAGCATAAGCCATGTGCTACACCAGGATAGACTGTCATCACTGCATTCGCAATGCTTAAGTGCCCATCTGAGACAATCAACAAATCATCACGACAACCAAATGCCACTCTCACATGACTGAGAAACCAGATCCACTCAATGTCATTCTCAATCAGACCGATCCCCCATGCCAAGGGAACTACGCCGTCATTCTCGTCCTTTGTAACGGCAACGAATAAAATGTCCTGATTTTTTCCTTTTAAATGTGTTCCATCTAAAATAATCACGGGCCAAACAGACCATTCCAATGCCGCTATAGAAGGTGCCAATGCCATAAAAAGATGTTTGAAACGACCATCATGGCTAACACTGTAGTCTATAATCGACCCTGGATTTGTTCTCCTCAACATGTGTAGATAGCCAGACAGCTTCTTAAACGAGTCTCCATATCCACCGTATATTAACTCCAGTGCTTTATTCCGTGCTCGCAGACAAACACCGTAACTTGCAGTGATTCCAAAATCTCGGTGCAGTGTAGCCATTATTTCGTGGGGCTTGATGATGAGTTTTTCATTTCGCATTCTTTTCGCAAAATGAGCTGCAATCACCGTGGAACTGACCTTCCTTTGAATAACACCACGGTCCAGGTTAAGATTGCATGTATGTGTCGGATTGAACTTGCATATATACCAAAAGTTCCCCTTGAATCGGGCACGCAGAAGAAAAGGACAGTCTTCATGCTTGCATTTGTAGTGAACACGATCCAGATCGGACCGGGGAGTACGGAACTCAACTCGTTGTTCCATATGCTACATTCCAACAGCAAGATGTATAGCTTCCTTGCTGTAAAATATGTCGTGCAGTGCCAACGGACCGTCTGGCATCCGGTCAAGATCGCTCACAACAAGTTAGATAGTAGCATCAAGTGGAATAACTGGAACTAACCAATTTTCTAGCTCTTCCACTTCATTGCCACATTCTGTATCTTCATGAATAATGGGTGGACGGTTAATCTGCGTCAACATTGACAAGAGCTTCTCCACTCCGCCCTGAGTGTGCACCCACGAAACAAAATCTGCGAAAGAAGCAAGACTTAAATTTAGGAATTCTGCCTCTTCCTCCTCCTCATCGGACTCTGATTCTTCGATATATTCTTCATCATCCTCGTCTGACTTTTCGACAGTACATTCCACATGCTCGTGTGATTGCGATGTCGGTATCTCCTTCGTAGGAATGCTTGCGCCACTACCACTTCCAAATCGAGTTTCTCCTGACAAATTGGATGAAGCCATATGTGTGAATGGCACGACATACTCATTGTGCCGAGAGTATTGATTGTCATAGGCATATGACGATGAATTCAAATCAAATGAAGGTCTGTACACATCATCATTGTGCACCACATACAATGTAGGCTCAAATTCAAGCCCACACAAACGATATAGTTCATCATCATTGCTCACACAATATTTAACAGTTCGGCCACTTTCAGACTTTAATAAACACCATAATTCATAAATGCAACTCAGCGATTTCGACATCATTATCAAGTCGATATTATCTTTAATGATAGAGAAACTTATCGTATTCAGCGGCACGTAGAAAGTGCGTGACTCTCCACCATTATACAATGTATCGCCTAATATCCCACCATATTGAACGATGAATCTCTTACACTCAATCTGTAAAATAAAAACAATTTCCGAAAAAATATTAAGTATAGAAATAATAATTTCAAAATGCATAAAAAATAAATAATTTTAGTCATGACCAAATATATTATAGTCATGTTCAATAATGTATTGGTTGCGATCATATGTTAATTAATTGGATTGGGACTATTTTTTCTTGTTCCAATATCAATATATAAAATTAAAATTCAATTTACTTGTCAAAATGTGGCTGAAATTTCTTACTTATATAGTATTTTTGGGTGAAGCAACTAATTTTCAATTGGTTCGTGGTGGCTTCGTAAGTTATATACAAAATAAAACAGTAATGTTATAAAATCATCGTCAATACTTATTCAATAATGTAATTGTCACAACCCCAAATCTCGAGGGACGACAGAAGCCGGGGTGCGACTGGAATTGGATTAAAGAAGCGGGGAAGAAAGGGGCTGACTGAATAAACATACATAAAAGACATCATAAATTCTATCAACAAGACTTCATTACCAAAAGATAGAGTTAATCACGATGGATTACTCGACGAAGTTCTCAAAAGGAAAACTAAGTTATAATTACAGAACTTAGTCTATAGTGATTAAACATAAACAACAAGGTTTAGAGTTATGCAGCGGAATAGTGAACTAAGTACATAAGGCTTCTCTAACTCTATTCGACCTCAACTCAACCATCCACCGCTGCCGTCGCTTCAACCTGCACATTTAGAAAACATATGCAGGGCTAAGTACGAAAGTACTTAGTGGACACATTGCCGAAAACGTATTCATAGATATAGATAAACAGGAATCTCATTTTATAGCGCATCGGGGTTTTTATTTAAAGGAGCCTGTGCCTATTAAACATTTGCATTTTTATTCATAAAGTAGCTCGCGAGCATTTTAATGTATGTTACGTTCAAATCTTGACCAAATCCTCATTCACCGTGGCTGGTTACCCCTCAACAGGATACCATATACACCACAGGTTACAAAGTGCACTAACTCTGGAAAGCGCTTAATAGCTAACTCAGAGCCGATCGATAGTTAACATCCTAGCGGTTAACTAATAAATCTGGAAAACACGAATGTTAACTCAGATTGGTACAAGAGAACTCACATAAAATATTTAAACAGTTTATGCCATGATTATCACTTTGAAAACACGCTTATCAAAGAGATAAAGAATTACTTTCGAGTTGTGGAAAAACCCACATTTTATTTGTTATAGAATAAAAGCCCACCTTATAAGTTACAGAACTATTAAACGAGTTTTCTATCGTCGATCCTTCGTCTTATCCCGAGTGCTGACTTCCTCCTTCATCGTAAATAATCATAACTTCGATAAGTCATCGAGTCGATAAAAGAAAACGGAAATTGAAATCGAATTCGAATTAGTTCTCATATGTTCTTAAGCTTTTAGGCTTTTGCACGCTACTTTAGATTCTTTTAATTAAACGGGAACGAGAATCGAACATTTCTCATTTAGAACTCTTACTTGACGCTAAGGTCAGTAAATTATGATAGTCGATACTTGGAACGACTTAAAAGATCGAATGAAATTAAGTTGAGAAGAAATCAACTTAAGAAATTAAGTTTTGAAACTTCACTGCACAAGGCAGAGCTTCTGAGGACTGCCCAGAACAGAGTACCCTGAAACAGGGGAGGTGCTCTATACCGAATGAAAGCCAAGGAAGTCTAGTTTACTCTCCAATTTACGGATCTCAATTCCGATAAACGAGCTAAGAGATATGGCAGTTTTCGGAAAGGGTCGCAAAACTGCCGAAGTTAACCCTAAGTTTTGATAAAATCGACGTGTGACTTCCTAGGTTCGTTTTATGTTCTCGTACTTAAATTCTCAGGAAAATTATACAACAGGGCAGTCAACACTTATTCCATACGCGACGAACTCCATTTTATTTTCCCGTCTATGAATACGACGATCAAAACCTCATCGATCAATCTAACCAATTACTAAACCAATTCAAGTTCCTAATTCAAATTCCAACTTCTCAAATTCAACTAAAACCTATCATTCCAATACTCGGATTAACACGTCGTCAACTACAAACTTAATCACTTAACGATAAGATTCATTACTATCCAATTATTTTCTCGGTTCGACTTTTCTATCGTAACTTAGGCTCGTTGCTTCGTTTCTTACTAAAATTTCAACGTTCTTAGAATCCGATTAAATTCTACAACATTATTCAACATCTATCTAGACTCATTAGTATGTGATCCATATCCTTAACTCATTAACCAAACTCGGTTTATTTATGAATTTTCGTCTCTTACATTTTACTTAATATTTTTATAATAATTTCCATTAATTCACATAGTCATTAACAACCAACTAGAGTACTAATCCATCATCAATTTCTTAATTAAAAACAAATTAAAACCAGCCCCTAAAACCAAATAATTTTCGGTACTTAAATAATATTAGGGGAAATGATTTTCTTCCTCAATTCAATTCATTAATCCCTTCCTAGTCTTACTACAACAATTATAAATCAAGGATTAGTACTACTACATCATTAATTAAATTTTCCAACTCAAACCCTAGCCCTAAAAATCGGTCTTCACTTAATTCTTAGGGGAATTGATTTCTTTTTGTTTCTATCATCAATTAAACCTCTCCTAAGTCTAATTATCCATTTAATTTATGAATTAAAACATCCTAACATAAAGCCCTAATTTTCGGCTACAACTAATATTTAAGGTTCTTGATTTTCCTTTCAATTAAACCATAGGGATTACTTTCTATCCAATTAATTAAATGATTTAAGACTTAAATCATTATTGTAATGCCCCGGAAATTCCTTACGATCTCAAAATTTTAAAGTTAATTAAATAAATGGCTTTGCACGCCTAAGTTTACGTTCTTAAATTCTAAGACTAACGGTCGATTCCGTCTCTGAAAATAAATTACGGAAGTCAGCTAGACGACTACCGTATTTAGGGTTAGCGCGTACAAAATTTTTTTAGTTCGTGAACTCAGAACGGAAAACCGTATGATTTTTACATTCACGAAATTGCGATACGAACTCGCCCGAGAAAGTTCGTTTTTATGATTTTCCGGACGATACTCGGACTGTCTCGTCCCGAGTTTTTGTCGGAATTATTTTTTATAAATTTTATTTTTTTCCAATTAAGTTTTATTCGTTAGAAATTTTTGGACGAATCGGATCGTGACGTTTTTGCGTCGAGCTACGTTTTTCGTCGTCCGATTTCCGTAACGTCGTATCGCGTCGGAAAAGCGCGTATTTTTCCTCCCTTCCCTCTCATAACCGATTTCTCTCTATTTTTCTTTAACAAGATAATTCTTTTCTTCCATGTAGTATTATTTTTTACACCTACTACTATTCAAACACTATGCACTATTCACTTTAACCTAATATATATATATATATATATCTATGTTGCATCACAAAAATCACATCTCCTCCCTCTTTACCCCAAATCGGCAGCTCCCCCTTTCTCCCTCTCTCTCATCTTTTTCTTCCACCATTGTTGAATCTCCAAGCTCTTGAAGAAGAAAATCACACAAGCCCCCATTCATCCATCAAAAACTTGTTATTTCCTTTAGTAAAAACCTAGGTATTCACCTCTTCTATGTTTCTATCCATCCAACATCTTCTTCTCTTTATTTTTCTTTTTGATCAAAAATTTAGGGGTGAAGAACTAGATGTTTGAATCTTTGATTAATTTAATTAGTTGTGTTTGGATATGAATTTTAGGGTTAAAATTGAAGAAAAATCAAAAGCCCTAACTCTATGTCCAAAACCGAAATTTAGGGCTATTGTGTAGGTTTTTGGAATTCTTCAATTGATGTTAAATTCATGCTTAGAAAGTGTTTAATTAGTGATTAGAACCAAGAGAAATCGAAAGCCCTTTGTTTGTTGAAATCGATTTAGGGTTTAGGGTTTGAAATTGGGGATTTTTGCATGTTGATGTGTAATTGGACTTGAATCGATTAATTGATGTTATAATAGGATGATTAAGAGTTAAATGATGTTAATTAATGAAGAAAATCACTCTCTTAAACTATGTATGAAAAACCGAAAATGAGTAAGAAATTAGGGGTTTTCATGTGTTTGATTTAGATGATGTTTGGTTGATGAAATAATGTTGTAAATGGTATTAATTGATGTTAGGAATTTATTTGAGAATTTTCTAAAATTATTTGGTGGGATGTAAGAGACGAAGAACTCGTCGTAAGATGAAATATAGTGTTGATGTGAAGTGATTATATGCATGAAAGTGATTCTAGTTAGATGTTGTTTAATGACGTAAAATTTGAACGAAATCCGACAACCTTGAAAATTGTGTAAGAGACAAACCACTAGTCGTAACTAATAACCGAGAAGTCGGATGGGATTTCTAACTTGATAATATCATTTATGATGGACTTGGGAATAAATTTGTAATTGATGTCATGAGCTTTCGAGCTAATATAATATGAGATATAGTGATAGTCGAGAACTGGAACGGGAAATTGATAACTTGTTGGTATAGTACATGTTAGTTGAGAGCCGACGTTTAGAACGTCGTGCTATTGGACGAGTTTTGAGAAGGAGTTCATCACGTACGGGGGTACGTGTTGACTGCCTTGAGGGTCAAGTTCCATAAGAAATAGAATACTAGAACTTAGAACGAACCTAAGACGTTATACGTCGAACCTATCGAGCAACTAGGGTTTTCGCGGCAGTTTTGCGACCCTCGCCGGAAACTGTAATAACTTTTAGCTCGTTTATCGGATTTGCAATCCGTAAATTGGAGCGTAAACTAGACATCCCAAAATTTCCAACGGTACATGGCTCATCCCCTGTTTCAAGATCCCCTGTTCTGGGCAGTCCCCAGAGTTTCTGTATTGCGCAGTGAAATTTCAGTTTTCTTTCTTCTAAGTTGTTTCATTCGCAACTTAGTTTCCTTTCGATCGTTTAAGCCGTAATAACTAACGACTATCTTCCTACTGACCCTAGAGTCAAGGAAGGAGCCTTGAGTGCTAAATGAGACGAGACCTCATCTCTTATCCGTTCAAGTAAAGAAGTTTAGTCAAGCGAGAAATTGTTCAAGCCGTGTAAAGAACTAAAACTTATTTTTCCTAAGTTGATTCCTTCCAACTTAGTTTCTTATGGTCTTTTAAGTCGTATTAAGCTCTCGACTACCTTCTCTACTGACCTAAGAGTCGAGTATGAGACCTTTCTAGTTCTAAACGGGATTTGTTCAAGTCTCGTTCCCGTTTAAGTAAAATGAATCTAGTAAGCGTGCAAATGCCTAAAGAATGAAACGACTAAAACCTTTTTCGATTTTCTTTTATCGATTATCTTTTACGACCCGAGTTTAAGTATTATTATATTACGATGAAGGAGGAAGCCAGCAGTAAAGAAAGGATGGAAGATCCGAAGATTGGAAGCTAGTACTTCTTAGTTCTGTATTTCGAGGTGGGCTTTTATATACAAAATAAAACGAGCAATGCTCGGAAAATCTTTCTTTATCGCTTTGATATCTGTGTTTTCAAAGTGATATTATGGCATGAACTGTTTTACGTTTTATGTGAGTTCTCTTGTACCTATCTGAGTTAACATTCGTGTTTTCCAGATTTAGAGTTAATCTAACTAGGTTAACTAACGATCGGCTCTGAGTTAGCTGCTAAGTGCTTTTCAGAGTTAGTACACTTTGTAACCTGTGGTGTATGTGATATCCTGTTGAGGGGTACCAGCCACGGTAAATAAGTTTGGGTCAAGATTGAACGTAACATACCAGAAAAATGCTTGCAAGCTAATTTGAGAAAAGAGTCAGAAAATGTTTAGTAGGCAGGGTTCCTTTCAATAAAACCCCCGATGTGGTACAAATTATGAAATGCCATATTATCTATACTTATGATTATGATTTCGGCATCGTGCCCACTAAGTACTTTTGTACTTAGCCCTGCATAGTTTTCTAAATGTGCAGGTTGAAGCGACGCGAGCGGCAACTGTTGAAGTTGAGTTGAAAAGATAGGGTGCTTAGTTAGGACTCTTCCGCTGCCAAACTCTAAGTCTTTTGAGAACTTTTCTATTGAACAAAACTCTGTAGTTTAAGTCTGTAAACTGGAACTTAGTTACTATCCTGTACTTTTGTCGAGTAATCACTCGTGATTAACTCTTTCTTGTTATATTCAAGTATTGTTCATTGATTGGTTGATGTCTTTTATGTATGTTAGTCGGTTAGCCCCCTTCTTCCCCGCTTTTTTAATCCAACCCCAGTCGCACCCCGGCTTCGGCCGTCCCTCGGGATTTGGGGCTGTGACAGAGTGGTATCAGAGCAGAGGTTCGTCTCTTGCTCTGACTATGAGTCAATCTTCTAGTTCGAGTCACTTCCCTAGTATGAGTTATTCTTAGGTACTACCACAAAGTGGTATCTGAGCAGAAGTTCGTTTTCTGCTCTGGATGCGAGTCGGTCTTCTAGTCCGAGTCATTCTTTTAGTAATACCACAGAGTAGTATGAGTCATTCTTTTAGTACGAGTCATTCCTTCTAGTAATATCACCAAGTGATATTCGTATGCAAGTCTTCCTTCGAGTAATAGTATAGAGTATTCATCCGTACTCTATATCGAGTCTTTTTTCGAGTCGTAGAACAGAGTATTTGTATATACTCTAGATCGGAGTCGTCTTTCCAAGTATAAGATAAGAGTTAGACTCTAATACTAAGATTGAGAACATAGATGTCAACTCAACCGCCCGCTACATCGACTCAACGAGGAAAAGGAAAGAATTTGATGATGCGATTTCTTTTAAATAAGAAATTTTATGAGCAAGTATTCAATAAAAAAATTGAGAATGAGAATGAGTTGTGTTTTAAAATAAGAATTCTGACAGAAGTATAATTTTCTTTTTATACTTTATGTGATTATGCGATAGTACAAGTACTATCCTATGTGAAATTATTTGCGCAATGATTTCCTTTTTATTAAAAATTATGCGAGTACGAGAATCTAGTCTGATTTTAGGGATTTTTCCCGGTTCAATGAGAACGTAGACTTTAAACCTAAGATCTTTCCGGTTCTTCGAGAATTTAGACGTTTTTAAGAAACGTTGTTATGAAATGATTTCGAAAGGAGATCTCCAGCGCGAGAAGGACTTCTACTGATGAATGTCACGTGCGTTAAGTGACATGATTAAAGATTCGGCAAAGTCGAACTTGTTTTCTACGAATTTCCTGCGAGGAAAAGAGAAATAAAAGTGACCCGATAAATCGTGTTAGTGAACGAAGGGAGCGATTAGACGTTTGAGAAGCTTTCGGCTTCGAGTTAAGAAGGATATGAACGAGACGACGAAGATCAAGTAAAGGGAATCAAAGCTAAAGGAAATAAGTGAACGTTGCTTCCGTTTAAGCAATGTTAAGGACGTCATTCGTATCACGTCATTCCGTTTTCTTCTCGTTTTGTGTTTTAATAGGGTTCGCCTCGATCGAACTCTACGAAGGAAAATCGCATAGATTATTAGAAGTCGAGCACGAAGCTTGATTAAATTTTTTCCATCGATCGCCCGATTCTAGCAACGACAACTGGAACTTAGTTTTCCAGAAAATATTTCTTAAGTTATATTCCTTCCTTCTTTTGGAATTTAATTCCATATTTCGCCCTTGAGCGACGACTACAACTAGTACGAATATCAAGAGTCGTAAGTGACAAATTCTTTTGTAAATGGATGTTACTTTTGAAAAAGTAACATGAACGAAGTAAATGTACTTTGTTTTAATAAGTGAGAGTCGTTAAGAAATGTGTTGGGAAAGAAATAAAGAATTAAAAAGAGTAAAAATTTGGTAAACAAAGAATGGAAATAAAAATCTTGATTTTTTTTAATTATGCATGTTGTTTAAGTGCAATTTCCTAAATTGCTAGAAGTCTTGATAAGTGGTTGACTTAGGTGATGAAGTTACAATTGAATAAGGAATATTCATTTTGTAATTTAAGTTTTTCGTTGAGATAAGTTATTTTTCTCTACCTGTTACTGATCCGTGTTTCCTTAAAATTTTTGTAGGATGGCTAGGACTCGTGTCACGGCTCGAAAGAGCCAGCCTTTAGCCTCGTGCGAGCGCACCATAGTAGACATGCTGCAGGACGAGTACTACGAGTTCGAGGTAGACTACGGAGAGGAGGACGTAGGGCAGATTGTTAGTAACTTTTCTTCAGTTTACTACCCAGTGCGACACTTGATCCGGGAGAGTCAGGCGATCTTCGACCTGATTGTTCACCTACCGGACGAGTGGCGCGGTTGGGCGCACCGTGCAGCGTGGTACTTCTTGGGGATTTTCGGCTGAGCCGACCGGCAACTACGCCGGATTTTCCCTGTGCATACACAGGAGGTTCTTCGAGAGCAGATTCATGTTTCCCCTCCCACTAGAGCCACACCTTCCCTACAGTCAGTTTCTAGCAGAGACAGAGCCAGAGCACCTCGACTTAGACCCAGAGCTTGTCGCCCTGTTGGAGTTGCCACCAGACGGTGTACCGAGTGAGGAGGAGGATGCAGAGCCTGAGCAGTTAGAGGAAGATGCAGAGTCCGAGCAGTCAGAGGAGGACGCAGAGTCCGGGCAGTTAGAGGAGGGCGCAGAGTTAGGACAGCTGGAGGAGGACGAGGAGACAACAGTTACACCTGAGTCACCACCAGTCGGTCAGCAGATCGAGGAGTTGATCCCAGGGCCGAGATTCGTGGAGGTTGACGCTGAGACAACCGCGCTGTTAGGGTTGTCTTCACCTTTTGTGCCGGACGTCTGTGTTAGAGTCAGGGGACCGTTGGAGACGAGACTGTACAGAGAGCGGCCAGACCACCGACAGATCGACGTGGAGCTCGCCGCCTTGTTAGAGTTACCTTCTCCACTCACGCCGCTTGAGGAGATCTGTGCGAAGTGGGGAGTAGTCAGAGAGCGGATGGAGGCAGGACCGTCCAGGTCCGTTCTAGAGAGGACTTCGAGTCAGGTTCAGATTCAGTTCCCGAGCACCTTCTTCCCCTGAAGAAGCGTGCGATAGAGGTCAGCAAGGACTACTTGGTTTCCGACCTGGAGGAGACGGTTTCAGAGGCACCCTCGCCCACCCTGCTTACACTTGACGACGGTTCTACTCTGAGGGTGGACGAGGCACTACAACTTGTTTTTGGTTCAGAGTCCGAGGAGGAGGACCCGGACGAGAACTCGGAGGAGGACCCAGAGGAGGATCCGGAGAAGGACCCGGAGGAGGACCCAGAGGAGGACTCTTAGGGTTTTTGCAGGCCATAGGGGATAGTTTTTGGACTCGACTGTGGTTTAGTTGAGCAGGGCGTTGTAGACGCGGGTAAATATCAGTAGTGGTAGTAGCTCTTTGTCCTGTATAGAGTCGGATCAGTAACTAGTTAGTTTTTGTAGTACTCTAGCGGATACGAAATTTTACAAATCGTTTCCGTTCTAGTACTTTAGTAGGTACGGAGTTGCAGCTTGTTAGTGCACCTGATAAATGGTAGGCAGTCAGCCTAGTTTAGACTAGTAGTAGTCTAACCTTTTTGTATGTCCTCGTTGGAGGCAGAACTAATATTCTTTTTGATGTATATATATATATACATGACCCGTAAAGAGGGTTTTTAATCAAGCAAAAAAAAAAAAATTTCTTATGAATTGAGTAATTAAAATCAGAATGTCAAATGAACTTGTGTATCGAGAAATTGAGTTTAACTCGAAAGTTAAAAGAATAATGAAATAATATCGAAGCTATGTTCGATATGTTGTTTTGTGAGCTTGAATAAGTTGAGAACGAGCTAGTAAGTACTAAGTGTAATTAACAGAAAAGAACTAATGAGAATTTCAATTTTCCTTAGACCAAAGAAAATGCCGCCGAGAAATGTTAACAACAGGAGAGGTCGAGGACCTAGAAGGCCGAGAGGAAGTGGCAGACGTCAGCCGGAAAACAACAGAGAACAGGAGTATGAGCAGAATGCTACCCCACCCCCATCTCCATCCCCATCTCCACCCCCGTCATCACCACCTCCACCACCGCCCCGTAGAGATATTGAGGATCTTTTCCTCAAAAGGAACCCTCCAATGTTCAATGGAACTGGTAGCCCTAGCGATGCTGAGCTATGGGTGAGATCGACTGAGAAAATTTTCAAGCTCCTCAGATGCACTGATGAGGAGAGAATGCTGTGTGTCGCATTCCAACTGACGGGATCGGCAGACTACTGGTAGGAAGCAAGACAGAAGGTGATACCTGCAGAGCATCTGGCTCGTTTTTCATGGGAAGAGTTTAAGGAGATTTTCTTTGACAAGTACGTCTCCAAGACATATAGAGCACAGAAGGAGGCCAGGTTTTATAATCTGAAGCAGGGAAAGCTGACTGTGACGGAATATGATGCCAAGTTTTGCGAGTTGTCAAGGTATGCGCCGACTTTGGTCGATACCGAGGAGAAGCTGTCAAAGAAATTTCAGGGAGGTTTACGACATGAGTTAGGAATTGCTTTGGCTAGTCATGGAGGACTAGGTTATACGGATATTCTGGGAAGAGCACTGGAAATGGAGGCCGTCGTGCCTGATGAAAAGAAGATCGTACCAACTGCGTCAACACCAGCGCAGAGTCAGAACCGAGGCTACTACAACAACAATAGTAGCAACTACCAAGGGAAGAGGAAATGGAACGGAGGAGGTAGCGGAGGCTACGGTTAGGGTTATAACAACCAGGGAAATCAGAAGAGGGGTAACCAGCAGGGTTACCAGCAGACTGGCAACAACAACAACAACAACAACAACAACGGTAAGAGGCCATGGCAGGGAAACAACCAATCGGGGTTGTTCATTCAGGGAAATAAGCAGAACTCGCCGTGGAAGGGCAACAATCAACAGAACCAGCCGCAGGGGCAACAGAGAAACTTCAACCAGGGAACGAATAACCCAGGGAAGGTTACCATCCCCGTCTGCCCGAAGTGCAACAGAGCCCATCCTGGAGTCTGCCAGATAGGCACCCCTAACTGTTTCAACTGTGGACAGAAGGGGCACATGAAAAAGGATTGCCCGAAGCCGCTACAAGCCGTACCCCTCCGAGCCATCCAAGCATAGCAGCAGCAGCCGCCAATAAACCAGCAGCAGTTTCAGCAGTATGCACAGCAGCAACAGGATGCGAGGGCATGCGCTATCAAATAGGGTGGTCAGTGCAAAGGAAAAGGCAATCTCGCAGGTATGGGAAAACTCCACAACACCCCTATTAAGATACTGTTTGATACTGGCGCATCGCATTCTTTCATTGCTGGCTCGTGTACCGATAACTTAGACATCAGGCCTGTAAGAGCTGCACACCCTATGAGAGTAACCACACCTTCAGGAGAGATCGCTACTTCTACTCATGTTTGCTCTAACCTAGAACTAGAAATCGGAACTCATAAGGTCATAGCGAACAACTTAAATGTTATGATAATGTGGGACGTAGATATAATCCTAGGAATGGATTGGTTGTCAGAGAATTACGCCACAATTCTCTGCAACGAGAGAAAAATCTCTTTTCAACCGCCGGGAAAAGAACTGACCGAATTCCACGGAATTTCCACGGGTAGAGGCGTACCAATTATATCAGCCCTTCAAGCCACAAAACTTATGAAGAAGAAAGGTACAACAACTTATCTTGTGTACCTAGTCGAAGAGCCAGGAGCCGAGAAGACCGTCCGAGACGTAAAAGTTGTGAATGAATACGAAGATGTCTTTCCAGAAGTGTTACCAAGATTGCCACCAGATCGTCATGTGGACTTCACGATCGACTTGGAACCAGGAGCAGCTCCTAAGTCTAAAGCCCCATATAGGATGGCACCGAAAGAATTGGAAGAGCTCAAAATCCAGCTACAAGAACTGCTAGACCTTGGCTTTATCGGGCCAAGCGTCTCACCTTGGGGAGCACCCGTGTTATTCGTTAGGAAAAAAGACGGATCAATGAGAATGTGCATCGATTACCGAGAACTGAACAAGATCACGCTCAAGAACAAATATCCTTTGCCGAGGATCAAGGATTTGTTTGATCAGCTCAAGGGTGCAGGAGATTTCTCCAAGATAGATTTAAGGTCAGGGTACCATCAACTTAAGATCAAACATGAAGACGTACCGAAGACCGCTTTTAGAACCCGATATGGCCATTACGAATTTTTAGTGATGCCATTTGGTTTAACCAACGCTCCAGCCGTATTCATGGATCTGATGAATAGAGTTTTCCACCCCTATTTGGACAAATTTGTTCTAGTATTCATCGACGACATCCTCGTTTACTCTAAGAATGAGATGGAGCACGAGGAACATCTACGAATAGTGTTGGAGACGCTAAGAGCCGAGAAACTCTACGCCAAATTCAGTAAATGCGAATTTTGGCTGAAGGAAGTAATGTTCCTTGGGCACATAGTGTCGGCGGAAGGAATCAAGGTGGACCCAGCAAAAGTAGAAGCAGTACACAACTGGAAGTCACCAACGAGTCAGAACGAGATCAGAAGTTTCTTGGGATTAGTTGGTTATTACAGAAGGTTTATCGAGGGATTCTCTATGATCGCTCGCCCGATGACGCAGCTATTCAGGAAGGATACCAAATTTAAATGGACGGATGAGTGTGAGAAGAGTTTCCAAACTCTTAAGGAGAAGTTAACTACAGCGCCAGTACTAGCACTTCCAGATACGAACAAAGAATATGTGGTTTGCACTGATGCATCGAAAAATGGATTAGGTTGTGTCTTGATGCAAGACGGACGAGTAATAGCTTATGCTTCACGACAACTTCGACCTCACGAAGTTGAGTACCCAACCCACGATTTAGAACTCACAACCGTAGTGCTTGCGTTGAAGATTTGGAGACACCATCTCTATGGTGTAAGAGTTGAGATATTCACCGATCACAAGAGCCTGAAGTACTTTTTCGAGCAAAAAGAACTGAACATGAGACAAAGAAGATGGCTCGAATTAGTCAAAGATTATGACTGCGGAATCAACTACCATCCAGGAAAGGCTAATGTGGTAGCAGACGCATTGAGTCGCAAGGCTCCAATGAAGTTAGGATGCCTTTTTGTAGAAGAAGAAACTTTAGTACGAGAATTCGAGAAGATGGATATCAGAGTGCTTGACACGCCAGCTACGATAACAAGTCAGATAGCAGCGTTAGAAGCTACACCAGATTTGAGAGAAAGAATCATCAACGCTCAGAGGAAGGACGAGTCAATGGAAAAGTTGCGATTAAAGATAAGAACAGATAAGCCAGAAGGATTTTCCGAAGCACCAGACAATGTGATACTTTTTGAAGGCAGAATTTGTATTCCTGATGACGACAGTGAACTGAAGAACGAGATCTTGAGTGAGGCTCACGATACGCCTTACACAGCACATCCAGGAAGTACGAAAATGTACCAAGATTTGAGAAGAAACTTTTGGTGGAATGGAATGAAACGAGACGTTGCCTCGTTTGTAGAAAGATTCCTAGCATGTCAGCAAGTCAAGGCTTTACACCGACGACCATATGGATAGCTACAACCATTGGATGTCCCAGGATGGAAATGGGAAGGCATAGCTATGGATTTTGTCACAGGCTTGCCTAAGTCGAGAAGAGGAAACACAACGATTTGGGTAATAATAGATAGGCTTACGAAGTCAGCGCACTTCTTACCGATTAAGATTATCTATGGATCAGAGAAACTAGCGCAGTTGTATGTCAGAGAGATTGTACGTCTTCATGGAGTACCAAGGGTCATAGTATCAGATAGAGACGCCAAATTTACTTCGAGATTTTGGATTTCGATGCAGAAAGAATTGGGAACAGAGCTTAATTTCAGTACAGCGTTTCACCCACAGACGGATGGGCAGTTAGAGAGGACGATTCAGATTTTAGTCGACATGTTAAGAACAGTGGTTTTAGACCGAGGCGCGAATTGGGAAGAAATTCTACACTTAGTCGAATTCGCTTACAACAACAGCTATCAGGCCACGATAGGAATGGCGCCGTTTGAGGCTTTGTATGGAAGAAAATGTAGATCGCCACTTTATTGGGACGAAGTAGGTGAAAGAAAGAACCTAGGCCCAGATGCGATAAATGAGATGATTGAGATAGTCCGGCAGATACGCGATAGAATGAAAGAGGCCCAAAGCCGACAGAAGTCGTATGCCGATGATCGTCGAACCAATCTTGAGTTTGAAATAGGAGATAAGGTTTTCCTTAAGATATCACCAACCAAAGGAATCGTTAGATTCGGAGTCAAGGGTAAGCTAAGACCCAGGTTTATAGGTTTTATTAAATCCTTGAGAGAATAGGACCCGTCGCTTATAGATTGGCCTTGCCGCCAAGTCTAGGAAGCGTTCACAACGTTTTCCACGTTTCTCAGCTGAGAAAATATGTTTACGATCCTAAGCACGTCATTAGTCAGCAAGACGTAGTTCTTGAATCTGACCTAAGCTATGAAGAGAAGCCGATATCGATTCTGGATAGGAAAGTCCAAGAGTTAAGAACCAAATCGATTCCGATCGTTAAAGTGCTATGTAACCACCACGGGCAAGAAGAAGCCACGTGGGAACTCGAGGAGAAGATGAAGGAGCGATATCCTCATCTTTTTGCAGAAGGTATGCAAATTTTGGGACGAAATTTTTCGTAAGGGGGGTAGGATGTAATGCCCCGGAAATTCCTTACGATCTCAAAATTTTAAAGTTAATTAAATAAATGGCTTTGCACGCCTAAGTTTACGTTCTTAAATTCTAAGACTAACGGTCGATTCCGTCTCTGAAAATAAATTACAGAAGTCAGCTAGACGACTACCGTATTTAGGGTTAGCGCGTACAAAATTTTTTAGTGCTAAATGAGACGAGACCTCATCTCTTATCCGTTCAAGTAAAGAAGTTTAGTCAAGCGAGAAATTGTTCAAGCCGTGTAAAGAACTAAAACTTATTTTTCCTAAGTTGATTCCTTCCAACTTAGTTTCTTATGGTCTTTTAAGTCGTATTAAGCTCTCGACTACCTTCTCTACTGACCTAAGAGTCGAGTATGAGACCTTTCTAGTTCTAAACGGGATTTGTTCAAGTCTCGTTCCCGTTTAAGTAAAATGAATCTAGTAAGCGTGCAAATGCCTAAAGAATGAAACGACTAAAACCTTTTTCGATTTTCTTTTATCCATTATCTTTTACGACCCGAGTTTAAGTATTATTATTTTACAATGAAGGAGGAAGACAGCAATAAAGAAAGGACAGAAGATCCGAAGATTGGAAGCTAGTACTTCTTAGTTCTGTATTTCAAGGTGGGCTTTTATATACAAAATAAAACGAGCAATGCTCGGAAATCTTTCTTTATCGCTTTGATATCTGTGTTTTCAAAGTGATATTATGGCATGAACTGTTTTACGTTTTATGTGAGTTCTCTTGTACCTATCTGAGTTAACATTCGTGTTTTCCAGATTTAGAGTTAATCTAACTAGGTTAACTAACGATCGGCTCTGAGTTAGCTGCTAAGTGCTTTCCAGAGTTAGTGCACTTTGTAACCTGTGGTGTGTGTGATATTCTGTTGAGGGGTACCAGCCACGGTAAATGAGTTTGGGTCAAGATTGAACGTAACATACCTGAAAAATGCTTGCAAGCTAATTTGAGAAAAGAGTCAGAAAATTTTTAGTAGGCACGGGTTCCTTTCAATAAAACCCCCGATGTGCTACAAATTATGAAATGCCATATTATCTATACTTATGATTATGATTTCGGCATTGTGCACACTAAGTACTTTTGTACATAGCCCTGCATTGTTTTCTAAATGTGCAGGTTGAAGCGACGCGAGCGGCAACGGTTGAAGTTGAGTTGAAAAGATAGGGTGCCTTAGTTAGGACTCTTCTGCTGCCAAACTCTAAGTCTTTTGAGAACTTGTCTATTGAACAAAACTCTGTAGTTTAAGTCTGTAAACTTGAACTTAGTTACTATCCTGTACTTTTATCGAGTAATCACTCGTGATTAACTCTTTCTTGTTATATTCAAGTCTTGTTCATTGATTGGTTGATGTCTTTTATGTATGTTAGTCAGTTAGCCCCCTTCTTCCCCGCTTCTTTAATCCAACCCCAGTCGCACCCCAGCTTCGGCCGTCCCTCGGGATTTGGGGCTGTGACAATTATCCTAACTAATCTAATAAAATCGGTCATAAAGGAAAATAAAAGGAATGAAATTCCATTTGGATAGATTAATAGAGGAGATCATTACCTTGATTTATTATGAACGTAGAAATGGAATTGGATGAAGAATTGTTGAACTTGATGAAGAAAAGCTTGACAAAAGCTCCAAGCTTCTTCAATGGAGTATGAGGAAATTGAGAGAGAATTATGAGAGAGGGAAAATGAGAGAGGGACGGTAATGAGGTGGTGAAGGGAAGAGGTGATGACTTAGTTTTTTTTTTGTGATATTTTAACTTAGCAATAGGTGGCCAATATTAAATTATTAGAACACCCTAAGATTATGAGTCATAAAGGTTATATATTAAGAAAAAATGAAATATCCTAATATTATATAATAGAGAGGTCGGCCATGTGGGATATTTTTCCCAAAAATCGCGCTTTTCCGCTCGCTACGACGTTATGAAAAATCGAGTAAATAAAAACGTATTCGGCACGTTTTCGTCAAATTCCGATTTGACCAATAAATCCGATATATTTAACATACTCGAAAAGTATATTTTAAACTTAAAAATTAAATTAAATTAAATTAAATTTTGGGACATCACAGTCCAAAATTTATTCGGAAAAATCATAAAAACGAACTTTCTCGGGCGAACTCGTATTGCAATTTCGTGAATGTAAAAATCAGACGGTTTCCCGATCTGAGTTATCAAACTAAAAAGTTATCGTACGCGATAACCCTAATACAGTAGTCATTTAACTGACTTCCGTAATTTATTTTCGGAAACGGATTTCACCGTTAGTCTTAGAATTAAATTTTATGAACTTAGGTGTGCAAAGCCGTAATTATTATTAACTTTGAATTTTTAACGCAGTAGAAATTTTCCGGGGTATTACATCCTACCCTCCTTACGAAAAATTTCGTCCCGAAATTTGCATATCTCCTTGAACCCGTTCGGGGTACTTCTTCCTCAAATTCCCTCCAAATTCCCACTTGGCTTCTTTTTGCTCGTGAAGATCTTATATCACTTTTACTAGTCGAATCGACTTGCTTACTTGAATTTTCGCACTGTTCGATCCAAAATCGATTATGGTTTTCTTCATAACTTAAGTCAGATTCAAGAACTTCGTCTTGCGGACTAGTTATAAGCTTAGGATTATAGACGTGTTTTTCTTAATTGCAAAACGTAGAAACATGTTATGGACACTTCCTAGATTTGGCGGTAAGGCCAATCTATAAGTAACAGTCCTATTTTCTCGAGAATCTTATAAGGTCCTGAGAACCTTGGTATTAGTTTACCCTTACGCCGAATCTAACGATTCCTTTGGAAGGCGTAATTTTTGAGGAAAAACTTTATCTCAAGTTTCAAACATAAAAAAAAATTCTCACAACGGTCGTTGGCATATGATTTCTGTCGGCCTTGAGCTTCCTTCATTCTCTCTCTGATCTGCCGAACGTTCTCGATCATTTCATTAACCGCATTTGATCCTAAATTCTTTCTTACCATCCCTTAACTTACGATAATAGCGCAGTTATGTAAAGCTTCTTCTTAGACAAGACCTCGTACGGCGCAAAATTTTATCGAAGCTCGATAACCATCGTTGTATGCGAATTTAATTTGATAATAATTTTTTTTTTCAACTTGCGCTTGGATCTGATACTATCGTTCTTAGCATAATAACGAGTATCAGAATCGTTTCTCTCGGATTATCGTTCCATTTGAGGGCGAAAAGCGGTACTGAAGTTAAGTGCGGTTCCTAACTCTTTCTGCATGGTGATCCAAAATCTCGAAGTGAACTTGGCATCTCTGTCTGATATTATGGACTTCGGTACTCCGTGCAGACGTACAATTTCGTGGACGTACAACTGCGCTGACTTCTCTGACTCGTAGGTAAACTTAATCGGTAGAAATTGAGCTGATTCTGTGAGTCCATCAATTACTACCTAGACGGCAGTGTTTCCTTTTCTGGACTTAGGCAAGCCTGTCATAAAATCCTTAGCTCTATCTTTCCCATTTCCATTCTAGGACATCCACTGGCTGCAACAATAAATACAGTCGTCGATGTAAAGCCTTTACTTGTTGATAAGCCAAACGTCTTTCCACAAACGAGGCAACGTTTCGTTTTAGTCCATTCCACCAGAAATTTCTTCTTAGATCTGGATACATCTTTATATACCCTGGGTGCGCTGCATATAACATATCGGGAGTTTTACTTCGTTCTTATCCTCAGTCGTAGCTCTTTGATCAACTCGTTCTTCCTCTGTCTCTCATCACTCTTCCTCATAATTTGGTGTTGTTACCAGTGCCACTGTTCTACCTGTGATCGTTGCTAACGTATCGAGCACTTCTATATCCATCATCTCGAATTCTCGTACAAGCGTTTCTTCTTCGATGAAGAGATACCTAAACTTAGTTGGAGTCTTACGACTCAGCGTGTCTACTACGCTTAGCTTTTCCTAGATGGTAATTGATACCACAATCTTAAGTCTCATCTAATTCGCGCCATCTTCTTTGTCTTATGTTACTTCTTTCTGCTCGAATAACTACTTCAACTCCTTATGATCTGTCAAGGTCTTAACCCTTATACCATAACGATGATGTCCAAATTTTCAGTGCATGCATAACGGTTGCGAGTTCTAGGTCGTAGGTTGGGATACTCAACTTTATAAAATCGAAGTTGTCGTGACACATAGGCTATCGCTTCTCCATCCTTGCATTAGTTACATCGTAGGTCTGATATTCGTGGAAAATTGTTGCACGTTCTTTCTCATTCTTGGAATGAATGAGGATGTCGTTGATGAATACTATGGTAAATTTATCTAAAATACGGGTGAAATAACCCTATTCATGAGATCCATGAATACCGCAGGGCGTTGGTCGAATCAAATGACATTACTAGGAATTCGTAATAGCCATATCGGGTTCTAAAAACTATCTTAGGTACGTCCCCGAGTTCGATTCCTAGCTGATGATACTCTGATCTCAAATCTATATTCGAAAAGACTCCTGCACCCTTAAGCTGCTTCCGGCTCTAAGTCGATCATGAAATCTGCGCGACGATCTGGTGGCAAATCCTGGCAAAACTTCTGGGAAATTGTCGTCATATGCATTCACTATCTTCACATCCTGGACGGTCTTCTTAGATCCTAGTTCTCCGTCTAGGTACACAAGGTAGGTTGTGGTACCCTTCTTCATTTTCAACTTCGTGGCTTGTAGCGCTGATATTGTTGGTACTCCTCTACCCATCGAAAACCCGTGAAAAGTCGGTCGGCTCTCTACCCGGCGGTTAAAAAGAGATTTTTCTCTCGTTGCAGAGAATCGTGGCATAATTCTCTGACAACCAGTACATCCTAGGATTAAATCCATGTCGAACATTTATCACGTTCCAATTGTTTGCTATGACCTTATAAAGACCCTAAATAAATTTTACGTTCGAGCGAAACTAAGGGAAATAATTCTCTGAGATTATCATCACTCCCTAAAACGTAGTTGTTCTTATTTCACGATTAGCGCGTCCTAGCTCTACTCCTAAATGTTAACAGATATTAATAACAACCGAATATAAGGCTCTAAAAGAAGTAAAAAATTATGACGGGGAAATTCTTAAGAAATTCGTCCAATACCTGTCACGCTTCCCTTGTCCTCACTTCGCTTCTCCTGCCAAACCACGCATGCCCATTCATTTTGTTGGGGGTGTCAGTTGTTGCTGTGATTGGGTTTGGATGGTCCCTAAGGGTTGGGGTTGACTATACTGGTTTGGTTCCACCGTTAGAAACAACATTGGGCATTTCCTCTTCTTATGCCCCGTCTGTCCACATTGAAAACAATTTCCCGTGCCTGCTAGAAAAACACCGTAATGTTCCTTATTACAGTTGGGACACATAGGAACATCCTGCTTCTGGTCCACTGCTTGTTGCTGTCCTAGGCAATCCCTCTTAAAGTGCCCCTCTTGTCCACAGTTGAAGCAGACACCTAGGTTCGCTAGACAAACACCGTAGTGTACACGATTGCACGTAGGACATGCTGGAATAGCATTCTTTCTTTGGTTAAGCCGATCATACTGATTGGTTTCAACTGTTGGTAACGGTTTCGGGCAATTTCTTTTCACATGTCCCTTCTGCCCACAGCTACAGCATGTGTTAATGTTTACTGGACATTTTCCAAAGTGCATCCAATTGCACCTAAGACAAGTAGGTACCATGATTTCTCCTTGGTTATTCCCTCCCTGATTATTGTGATGCTGATAGCAGTCACAGCTGCTTTCTCCTTCCCACTTCCTTTTTCCTTTACAGTCGTTATTGTTATTGGAAAGGTCTTGGCTTGAAATCTGGGTCGGTATTGGTGAGAACGTTGGAATCCTTCTCTGATCTGGCATCACTGCCTCTATCTCATGAATTCGTTCCAATAATTCTGTATAGCTTAGTCCCTCTTGGCTAGCTAATGCTATCTCCAGTTTACGTTTGAGTTCTCCTTGAAATTCCTTTGCCATTTCTTCTTCAGCAGCCACCTGATCGAATACATACCTACCGTAAAACGCTCCCTTAAAGTTATTCCAGGTAATTTGAGTCGTTTGCCCCATCGGCATAGCTTCCTGTCTAGCCTTCCACCAGTAGTTAGCTGGTCCGGCTAGTTGAAACTCAACACACGCAAGGCGTTCCTCATCCGTACATCCTAGAAGCTCAAATATCCCTTCGATTGATCATACCCAAAACTCAGCGTCGTTCGGGTTACTAGATCCCTTAAAAACCGGCGGATTTCTTCTGAAGAATAAATCCTCAATTTTACGTTGTTGTGGGGGTGGCGGAAGAAATTGGTCTTCTTGAAGATTACGTTCTCCTATGCTTTCTTGCTGTCCTTGACCTCCACTGTACCCTCTAGGATTACCAAATCCTCCTTGATTGTTACTTACTTTCGACGGCATTTTGGTTCTATAAGAAACGAGAATTCTCATTAGCGCTTGCGCTTAAGTCTTTTATTTATCTACTAGACCCCTTTCCAAACTTAACAAGTTCACGTAGAAGATAAATCAGTAATGATTTTGATATTAACCTTTGTAAACTTTCAACTTTCGGAGTTAAATTAAACTCTCGTTACGCGAGTTTTTTCAACGCTCTGGTTTTCATTAAACAATTTGGAGGGATTTTTTTTTTGTGATAAAAAACCCTTGCACGGGTCGTATATCTATATATATATATATATATATATACATTTAAAAAGAATATTTATTTTGCCTCCGACGAGGACTTATACAGAAACTAGACTACTACGAGTCTAAATTAGGCTGACTGCCTATCTGTACAGTAAACCTTATACCTACTAGAAGTACTAGAACGGAAATGAATCATAAAATTTCGTATCCGTGGAAGTACTACAAAGGAACTAGTTACTGATCCAACTATGCACAAGGCGAGGAAAATCTACTAAGAATACTATTACGCGTCTGGTATGCTCCGCTCATCTAACTGTGGTCATGTCAAACACTGTCCTCTACGGCCGGTAAATCGTCAGGGTTCTCATCCGGATCCTCCTCTGGATCCTCCTCCTCGGATTCTAAACTGAAGACGAGCTGTAGTGCCTCGTCTATCCTCAAGGTGGTACCGTCTAGAAATGTAAGTGGAGGTGGTGAAGGTATCTCTGAACTAATCTTCTCTGCGTCTGAATCCCAATAATCGTCACCGATCACTACATACGCTTCTTCAGGGGAAGAAGGTGCTCAGGAATGGAACCGGACTCGTACTCGTCCCCGAAATGGACTTTGGATGGTCCTGCCTCAGACTCTGCTCTGCCTCTGGCCAACTCTGAACAAACCTCGTCTAAGGGGTCTGTATGGATATGGTAACTGTATTAGGGTGGTAAGCTCTGCATCTGTCTCATAGTATCCTGGTCCTGTCTCGAACTGATCTCGAACCCTCACACTAGACTTAGGTAGAAAAAGGAGTAGACAATCCTAACAAGGCAGCTATCTCTGCGTCCATCTCAACTAATCCCGGTCCTGGAACCAACTCCTCAAGTGGTCTAGGTGAAAGCGGTAACTGTGGTACAACTGCAGTCTTCTCGTCTGTCTCTAAAAACTCTACCACTTAATCCCACTCCTCATTAAGTACAAAATCTGTCGGGATCTCCAATAAATCGGCCATCTCTGGGTCTAAGTCAAGAGACTCAGGCTCGGTAATCGCTGGGAAAAGACGGTAAGAAAAATGTGGCATGAGGGGATCTGCCATCATGAACCTGCTATGGAAGAAACGCCTATGGATAGCTAAGGCAAAACCCTGGTAACCCCCCCCCCCCCCCCCCCCCCGCTGGCTCAAAGTCGTCATCGAACAATCCTAGGTAATATCATGCGATGTCGTGTGCCCAACTATGTCACTCGTCTGGTAGCTGATAAATCAAATCGGACATGGCCTGGTTCGCTGAAATGAAATGCCATGCTGCATAGTATACGGTCGAGAAGTTGCTCACTATTTGCCTGACATCCTCCTTATCCGGGTCTGACATGTAATTATGATTCTTATGTCGTATCACATCCACTGGGGTACGCTGAGGTAGGGGCTGGCTCTTCCGAGTGGTAACCATCCACCCGGCCATCTTATAGAAATACGGATCAGTGACGGTTAAGGTAATAACTTATCTTATAGAAAATCTTAAATCACAATAGAACATTCCTTGTTCAATTGTAATATTGCCGACACTTAAGATAATAAACTTATCTTAGATACCTTAGAAATTTTTAAGAAAAAAATTGCTCTCAAACAATATATATAGAAATAAAATTTCAAGATCTTATTTCCATCCTGTATATTATTATTCTTTGGTATATATATATATATATATTTTCTTTCATAAGGGAAATTTCTGAACGATTTTTACTTTATTAAAACAAAGTATGATTCTACTTTGTTCATGTCACTTACACATTTACGACATTCGTTTATAAAAGACTTTGTCGTCCTCGACACTTAATGCTTGCACTCGTCGTACTCTTCGTTTAATTTTGAAGTAAATAAATAAATTCCAAAAGAAGTGGAATAATAGCTAAAGAATAACTTGTGTAACACAAGTTCGGGTCATCGACGGAATCTATTGATCGTTGAAATTTAATTAAGATTCGTACTCGATCTTAGTAAATAGAACAAATCTCCTATTGGAGTTTTAACGGAGCAAACTCCATTTGAAAGACGACTTCGTTCGTTACTTGTACGGAAGTAACACTTATTTCTTCATTCCCTTTGATTCCCTTTATTCTGTCCTCTTCATCTCGATCGTATCTTTCTTGTTTCGAAGTCTTCTTTTCTTCTCGTTCCGATCATTTCTCGAATGATTTGAAGCCACGTTTCTTAAACGTCTAAGTTCTCAAAGGATCGGGAAGTCCTTAGAACAAAGTCTATGTTTTTCATGAATAGGGAAAATCCCTAGGATTTGTCTAGATTCTCGTGCCAAGGTATCTTTTTAAAAAATAAAAGAAATTATTGCGCAAATAATTTCACATAAGATAGTACTCGTACTATCACATAATCACATAACCAAACAAAGTATAAATTCTTATACTTTCATAACTGAAAAGTATTTTGGCACCATAATCATTCGTTAGTCATTGAATATTTATTAAAAAAAAAATTCTTCTTTAAAGAAATCACATTATTTGAATTCTTTCCTCATTGAGTCGACGTAGCGGGAGGTTGTGTTGTCGTCTATATTTTTAATCTTATCTTATTGTTCTGACTTAACTTTACTTGAAAGAAGACTCAGGTATAGAGTATATACAAATACTCTATCCTACGACTCGAAAGAAGACTGGTACCACTCGGTGGTATCACTAGAAAACAACTTAAGGCCAGAGCGGAAACGAATGCTCTGTCGTACTACTCGAAGGAAGACTTGTATACAGAGCAGAAACGATTGCTCTGATACCACTTAGTCACAGCCCCAAATCCCGAGGGACGGCAGAAGCCGGGGTGCGACTGGGATTGGATTAAAGAAGCGGGGAAGAAAGGGGATGACTGAATAAACATACGTAAAAGACATCATAAATTCTATCAACAAGACTTCATTACCAAAAGATAGAGTTAATCACGATGGATTACTCGACGAAGTTTTCAAAAGGAAAACTAAGTTATAATTACAGAACTTAGTCTACACTGATTAAACATAAACAACAAGGTTTAGAGTTATGCAGCGGAATAGTGAACTAAGTACATAAGGCTTCTCTAACTCTATTCGACCTCAACTCAACCATCCACCGCTGCCGTCGCTTCAACCTGCACATTTAGAAAACATATGCAGGGCTAAGTACGAAAGTACTTAGTGGACACATTGCCGAAAACGTATTCATAGATATAGATAAACAGGCATCTCATTTTATAGCGCATCGGGGTTTTTATTTAAAGGAGCCCGTGCCTATTAAACATTTGCATTTTTATTCATAAAGTAGCTCGCGAGCATTTTAATGTATGTTACGTTCAAATCTTGACCAAATCCTCATTCACCGTGGTTGGTTACCCCTCAACAGGATACCACATACACCACAGGTTACAAAGTGCACTAACTCTGGAAAGCGCTTAATAGCTAACTCAGAGCCGATCGATAGTTAACATCCTAGCGGTTAACTAATAAATCTGGAAAATACGAATGTTAACTCATATAGGTACAAGAGAACTGACATAAAATATTTAAAAAGTTTATGCCATGATTATCACTTTGAAAACACGCTTATCAAAGAGATAAAGAATTACTTTTGAGTTGTGGAAAAACCCACATTTTATTTGTTATAGAATAAATGCCCACCTTATAAGTTACAGAACTATTAAACGAGTTTTCTGTCGTCGATCCTTCGTCTTATCCCGAGTGCTGACTTCCTCCTTCATCGTAAATAATCATAACTTCGATAAGTCATCGAGTCGATAAAAGAAAACGGAAATTGAAATCGAATTCGAATTAGTTCTCATATGTTCTTAAGCTTTTAGGCTTTTGCACGCTACTCTAGATTCTTTTAATTAAACGGGAACGAGAATCGAACATTTCTCATTTAGAACTCTTACTTGACGCTAAGGTCAGTAAATTATGATAGTCGATACTTGGAACGACTTAAAAAATCGAATGAAATTAAGTTGAGAAGAAATCAACTTAATAAATTAAGTTTTGAAACTTCACTGCACAAGGCAGAGCTTCTGAGCACTTCCAAGAACAGAGTACCCTGAAACAGGGGAGGTGCTCTATACTGAATGAAAGCCAAGGAAGTCTAGTTTACTCTCCATTTTACGGATCTCAATTCCGATAAACGAGCTAAGAGATATGGCAGTTTCCGGAAAGGGTCGCAAAACTGCCGAAGTTAACCCTAAGTTTTGATAAAATCGACGTGTGACTTCCTAGGTTTGTTTTATGTTCTCGTACATAAATTCTCACGAAAATTATACAACAGGGCAGTCAACACTTATTCCATATGCGACGAACTCCATTTTATTTTTCCCGTCTATGAATACGGCGATCAAAACCTCGTCGATCAATCTAACCAATTACTAAACCAATTCAAGTTCCTAATTCAAATTCCAACTTCTCAAATTCAACTAAAACCTATCATTCCAATACTCGGATTAACACGTCGTCAACTACAAACTTAATCACTTAATGATAAAATTCATTACTATCCAATTATTTTCTCGGTTCGACTTTTCTATCGATACTTAGGCTCGTTGCTTCGTTTCTTACCAAAATTTCAACGTTCTTAGAATCCATTAAATTCTACAACATTATTCAACATCTATCTAGACTCATTAGTATGTGATCCATATCCTTAACTCATTAACCAAACTCGGTTTATTTATGGATTTTCGTCTCTTACATTTTACTTAATATTTTTATAATAATTTCCATTAATTCACATAGTCATTAACAACCAACTAGAGTACTAATCCATCATCAATTTCTTAATTAAAAACAAAGTAAAACCAGCCCCTAAAACCAAATAATTTTCAGTACTTAAATAATATTAGGGGAAATGATTTTCTTCCTCAATTCAATTCATTAATCCCTTCCTAGTCTTACTACAACAATTATTAATCAAGGATTAGTACTACTACATCATTAATTAAATTTTCCAACTCAAACCCTAGCCCTAAAAATCGGTCTTCACTTAAATCTTAGGGGAATTGATTTCTTTTTTGTTTCTATCATCAATTAAACCTCTCCTAAGTCTAATTATCCATTTAACATAAAGCCCTAATTTTCGGCTACAACTAATATTTAGGGTTCTTGATTTTACTTTCAATTAAACCATAGGGATTACTTTCTATCCAATTAATTAAATGATTTAAGACTTAAATCATTATCCTAACTAATCTAATAAAATCGCTCATAAAGGAAAATAAAAGGAATGAAATTCCATTTGGATAGATTAATAGAGGAGATCATTACCTTGATTTATTATGAACGTAGAAATGGAATTGGATGAAGAATTGATGAACTTGATGAAGAAAAGCTTGACAAAAGCTCCAAGCTTCTTCAATGGAGTATGAGGAAATTGAGAGAGAATTATGAGAGAGGGAAAATGAGAGAGGGACGGTAATGAGGTGGTGAAGGGAAGAGGTGATGACTTAGTTTTTTTTTGTGATATTTTAACTTAGCAAGAGGTGGCCAATATTAAATTATTAGAACACCCTAAGATTATGAGTCATAAAGGTTATATATATAAAAAAAAATGAAATATCCTAATATTATATAATAGGGAGGTCGGCCATGTGGGATATTTTTCCCAAAAACGTGCTTTTCCGCTCGTTACGACGTTATGAAAAATCGAGTAAATAAAAATGTATTCGGCACGTTTTCGTCAAATTCCGATTTGATTAATAAATCCGATATATTTAATATACTCGAAAAGTATATTTTAAACATAAAAATTAAATAAAATTAAATAAAATTTGGGACATCACAGTCCAAAATTTATCCGGAAAAATCATAAAAACGAACTTTCTCGGGCGAACTCGTATTGCAATTTCGTGAATGTAAAAATCAGACGGTTTCCCGATCTGAGTTATCGAACTAAAAAGTTATCGTACGCGATAACCCTAATACAGTAGTCATTTAACTGACTTCCGTAATTTATTTTCGGAAACGGATTTCACCGTTACTCTTAGAATTAAATTTTATGAACTTAGGCGTGCAAAGCTGTAATTATTATTAACTTTGAATTTTTAACGCATTAGAAATTTTCCAGGGTATTACAGTAATGATGCTCAGTAACTAAACAAAGTTGATCCTGATCAAAAATATATTGTCTTGATCGTTTAGATGTTTGGTCCTCCTCTGTTAAATTTCTAGAAGAACCAAGTGGTTTTCAATTGGTTCATGGTGGCTTCATACTTTGTAATACCCCAGAATTCCGTACAGTCTTAAAAATTTAAAGTTAATAATAAAAATGGCTTTGCACGCCTAAGTTTACGATTTTGAATTCTAAAACTAACGGTGAAATCCGTTTCCGAAAATAAATTACGGAAGTCAGTTAGATGACTACTGTATTTAGGGTTATCGCGTACGAAAACTTTTTAGTTCTGGAACTTAGATCGGAAAACCGTCTGATTTTTACATTCACGAAATCGCAATACGAACTCGCCCGAGAAAGTTCGTTTTTTGATTTTCCGGAGGAAACTCGGACTGTGACGTTCCGAATTTTTGTCGGAAATTAGTTTTTAAATATTACTTTCCGATTAAGTTAAATATATCGAAATTATTGGTAGAATCGGAGTTTGACGATATTGTGCCGAGATACGTTTTTCGTCTTTCGATTTCTGTAACGTCGTATCGCGCCGGAAAAACGCGTATTTTCTCCTTTTTCTCCCCTCATAGCCGACTTCCCTCTCCCTCAAAACCAAGATATTTCATTACTTTATAGTATTAACCTTATGACTCACCCATTAGATATTTTAATTAACTTTACACCTATTAACTTAAATAATATAACATAATACATTGTTAGTCATCCTCCCCAACACCACATCATTGCCGCCATCTTCACACACACACATACTTTTATTTTCTCTCAATCTCCATTGAAGAAAGCTTGAAGCTTTGGCAAGGATTTTCACACAAGTTCATCATCCTCCATCAATCTTCTAACTTCTTTCATTAAAGCTTAAGGTAATCTCCTCCTCTCTTATTCTATCCAATTAGTTTTCCTTTCTTCTAATTTTTCTTGAGGATCGAATTATAGATGATGATGTAGATTAGATGATTTGAGCTTTAATTAAGATAATTGGATGGATTAGATATGAATTCTATGGTTAAATTTTGAAGAAATCCAAGAACCCCAAATACTAGGTAATACCGAAAATTAGGGGTTCTATGTAGGATGGATTAATTCTAAAATTGATTACATAATTGAGTTTAGAAGATGTCTAATTGAGGATTGGTAAAAGAACAAATGAAATCCCCTATGTAATTGATGATGACCAAAAATTAGGGCTAGGGTTTCACTTGATTTTCTTGATTAATGTTGTAGTAGTATTGATCTTTGGTTAATTGATGTTGTAGTAGGTTGATAAATGAAATAATGGAGCTAATTGGTGAAGAAAATCACCCCTTAAATTTCTATGCTATTACCGAAAATTTGTAGGAATTAGGGGTTTGGTTGTAGTTTGATCTAGTTGATGATATAATGATGGATTAATGCTTCTAATGATATTAGATGATGATGGGAATTAATTGGAATTATTCTAAAATTATTTTGTAGAACGTAAGAGACAAAGAATTGGAATTTAACCGAGTTTGGTAAATGATTTGATGTTGTGACATACGTAGTAATGATTCTCGATAGATGAAGATTTATAATATCGAATTTGAACGAATTCCGATAACTTTGAAAAATTTCTAAGAGACGAATAAGTGAACATAAGTAATAATTGAGAAGTCGAGTAAGGATTCTAACTAGATAATAATGATTATAATGGACTAAGGCACGACTTTGTAGTTGACGACATGAGCATCCGGATTATTATATAATGAGTTGTAGTTATAATCGAGAACTAGAAACAAGAATTGTTAACTTGATTTTGGTATAGTACTTGTTAGTTTGAAAGCCGATGTTTAGAACGTCGTGCTATTGGACGAACGGCGGAAGGGAGTTCTTCACGTACGGGAGTACGTGTTGACTGCCTTGAAGTGCTAAAATCGTGAAAATGTAGATTCGATAACATAGAACGAACTTAGGAAGTTATACGTCGATTCTATCGAGCAACTAGGGTTAGCCGCGACAGTTTTGCGACCCTTCCCGGAAACTGTAATATCTCTTAGCTCATTTATCGGAATTGAGATCCGTAAATTGGAGAGTAATCTAGACTTCCCAAGCTTTCTAAAGGAACAGGGCTAATCCCCTGTTTCCAATTCTTCTGTTCTGGGCAGTCCCCAGACCTACTGCATTGCGCAGTTAATTTTCAGAACTTGTTTTCCTAAGTTGTTTTCTTCGCAACTTAGTTTCTTTCGATCGTTTAAGCCGTAATAAGTTAACGACTATCTTTTCTACTGACCTAAGAGTCGAGTATGAAACCTTCGAGTTCTAAACGAGATTTGTTCAAGTCTCGTTCCTAGTTAAATTAAAAAGAAACTAGTAGCGTGCAAATGCCTAAAGAAACGAAACGACTAAAACCTAATTCGAATTTCCATGTTCGATTATCTTTTACGACCAAATTTAAAGTGTGATTATTTTACGATGAAGGAGGAAGCCAGCACTGAGGAAAGGATGGAAGAATAGAAGAACGAAAACCTGTTTAGTAGTTTTGTATCATCGAGGTGGGTTTTTATATATGAAACAAAACGAGCAATGCTCGAAAACCTTTCTTTATCGCTTTGATATCCGTGTTTTCAAAGTGATAATTATGGCATGAACTGTTTTATGTTTTATGTGAGTTCTCTTGTACCTATCTGAGTTAACATTCGTGTTTTCCAGATTTATTAGTTAACCGCTAGGATGTTTACTATCGATCGGCTCTGAGTTAGCTATTAAGCGCTTTCCAGAGTTAGTGCACTTTGTAACCTGTGGTGTATGTGGTATCCTGTTGAGGGATAACCAGCCACGATGAATGAGAATTGGTCAAGATTTGAACGTAACTGTCACAGCCCCAAATCCCGAAGGACGGCAGAAGCCGGGGTGCGAGTGGGATTGGATTAAAGAAGCGGGGAAGAAGGGGGCTGACTAACTAAACATACATAAAGGACAACATACATTCAATGAACAAGACTTTACTAATATAAAGGAAGAGTTAATCGTGAAGGATTACTCGACAAAAGTACTCGAAAGTATTTAAGTTCAAGATTACAGACTTATACTACAGTGATTTAATAATGTACATGTTCTCAAAAGACTTAGAGTTTTGCAGCGGAAAGTAGGTTACAAGCTAAAGCTTTCTAACTTCTCAACTCGACTCAACTTCAACCACCGCCGCACTCGTCGCTTCAACCTGCACATTTATAAACACATGCAGGGCTAAGTACGAAAGTACTTAGTGGGCACGATGCCAAAAACATAACATAAGTATAGATAATTTGGCATTTCATAATTTGTAGCACATCGGGGTTTTATTTAAAATTAGCCCGTGCCTACTAAACATTTTCTGACTTATTTTCACAATTTACTCGGCCGAGCATTTTCTAGTATGTTACGTTCAATCTTGACCAATTCTCATTCACCGTGGCTGGTTACCCCTCAACAGGATACCACATACACCACAGGTTACAAAGTGCACTAACTCTGGAAAGCACTTAATAGCTAACTCAGAGCCGATCGTTAGTTAACCTATTTGATTAACTCATAAAATCTGGAAAACACGAATGTTAACTCAGATAGGTACAAGAGAACTCACATAAAACATAAAACAGTTCATGCCATAATTATCACTTTGAAAACACAGTTATCAAAGCGATAAAGAAAGGTTTTTCGAGCATTGCTCGTTTTATTTTATATATAAAAGCCCACCTTGATGATACAGAACTACTAAAACATGTTCTCGTTCTTCTGCTCTTCCGTCCTTTCCTTACTGCTGGCTTCCTCCTTCATCGTAAAATAATAACACTTTAAATTCGGTCGTAAAAGATAATCGAACAAAGAAATTCGAATTAGGTTTTAGTCGTTTCATTTCTTTAGGCATTTGCACGCTACTAGTTTCATTTTAATTAAACGGGAACGAGACTTGAACAAATCTCATTTAGAACTCGAAAGGTCTCATACTCGACTCTTAGGTCAGTAGAAAAGATAGTCGTTAACTTATTACGGCTTAAACGATCGAAAGAAACTAAGTTGCGAAGAAAACAACTTAGTTAAACAAATTCTGAAATTTTCACTGCACAAGGTAGTAGTTCTGGGGGCTGCCCAGAAAAGAGGAATTGGAAAAAGGGGATGATCCCTGTAACATTAGAAATCTTGGGAAGTCTAGTTTATGCTCCAATTTACGGATCTCAAATCCGATAAACGAGCTAAGAGATATTACAGTTTCCGGGAAGGATCGCAAAACTGCCGCGCTAACCCTAGTTGCTCGATATAATCGACATATAACTTCCTAAGTTCGTTCTAAGTTCTCGTACTCGATTTCTCACAAAACTTGACTCTCAAGGCAGTCAACACGTACTCCCATACGTGAAGGACTCCTTCTCAAAACTCGCTTAGAACTACGACGATCAACCCTCGTCGTTTCAACTACCATTTACTATACCAAAATCAAGTTAACAAATTCTCGTTTCTAGTTCTCGATTATAACTACAACTCATATTATAACAACTTGAAAGCTCACGTCGTCATCTACAAAGTCGTTCATTAGTCCATTATAAACACTATTATCAAGTTAGAATCCTTACTCGACTTCTCGATTATTACTTATGTCCACTCGTTCGTCTCTTACGGAATTCCAAAAGTTATCGGAATTCGTTCAAATTCTACGACATTAATCAACATCTAACATAGATCATTTTTATACATATCATCACTCCATATCATCAACCAATCTCAACTTAAATGGAGTTCTTAGTCTCTTACGATCCACAAATATTTTTAGAAAATTCCAATTAAATTCATAACATCATCTAATATCATTAGCAACATAAATTCATCAACAAAACATTAACTAAATCAACTACATGAAAACCCCTAATTCTTTCATATTTTTTTGGTATTATCATAAAATTAAAGGGAGTGATTTTCTTCATCGATTATCATCATTAATCCATTAATCATACTACTATATCATCAATTGATCAATTCAAGTCTTATTACACCATCAAATTGAAAATCCCCAATTTAAACCCTAAATCCTAGAACTCGGTTTTCATCCATATATTAGGGGTTTCGATTTCTTTTTGTTCTAATCACTAATTGAACACCTCCTAAGCATGATTATCCAACTAATTGAAGAATTCAAACATCCTACATGATTCCCCCAAATTTTCGGTAATGACTAGGAAATAGGGTTCTTGATTTTCTTCAATTTTAATCATAGATCCATGTCTAAATCCATCTAGTTATACTAATTAGAGATCAAGACATCTAATTCATCTACCCATAATTTCGATCCACTTGGAAAATAAAAAGAAATGGATTTGGAATGGATAGAAGTGAAGAGGAGACAAATACCTTGAAGATTACTAAAGGAAGAAATAAGATTCAATGGAGGATTAATGACTTGTGAAGAATTTCTTGTCCATTGAGCTCTTCAATGGTGAATGAATAACAAAGAGAGAGATAGAGTGTGTATGTGTGTGTGCCGAATTGGGATGGAGGGATGAGTGAGGATGATGACTAAAGTGTGTTATGAAATATCTAACATAGACTTAGGTGTAAAGTTAAATAAAAATATCTAAGAGTGAGTCATTAAGATAAATACTATAAAGAAATGAAATATCATGCTTGAGAGAGGGAGTGAAGTCGGCATTGAGGGGGAAAAAGAAGAAATTACGCACTTTTCCGGCGCGATACGACGTTACGGAAATCGAACGACGAAAAATGTAGCTCGGCACAAAATCGTCAAATTCTGATTCGACCAAAAATTCTAACGTATTTAACTTAATCGGAAAGTAATATTTAAAACATAATTCCGACAAAAACTCGGGACGACACAGTCCGAGTTTCGTCCGGAAAATCAAAAAAATGAACTTTCTCGGGCGAGTTCGTATCGCGATTTCGTGAATGTAAAAATCAGACGGTTTTTCATTCTGAGTTCCAGAACTAAAAATTTTTATACGCGATAACCCTAAATACAGTAGTCATCTAACTGACTTCCGTAATTAATTTTCAGAAATGGATTTCACCGTTGGTCTTAGAATTCAGAATCGTAAACTTAGGCGTGCAAAGCCATTATTATAATTAACTTTAAATTTTTAGGACTGTACGGAAAATCTGGGGTATTACAGTAACATCTATAAAAAGTGCTTGATCAAGCCAAATTGTGAAAATAAGTTAGAAAATATTTTAGTAGACACGGGCTAATTTTAAATAAAACCCCGATGTGCTACAAATTATGAAATGCCAGATTATCTATACTTATGTCTATGTTTTCGGCATCGTGCCCACTAAGTATTTTTGTACTTAGCCCTGCATATGTTTTCTAAATGTGCAGGTTGAAGCGACGAGAGCGGCGGTGGTTGAAGTTGAGTTGAGTTATTAGGAAGTCTTTAGCTTATGACCTACTTTCCACTGCAAAACACTAGACCTTTTGACGTTATATACATTTGGTGAATCACTGTAGTTTAAGTCTGTAATCTTTAACTTAGATGCTTTCGAGTACTTTCTGTCGAGTAATCCTTCGTGATTAACTCTTCCTTTTTAATAGTAACGTCTTGTTCATTGAATGTATGATGTCTTTTATGTATGTTTAATTAGTCAGTCCCATTCTTCCCCGCTTCTTTAATCCAATCCCAGTCGCACCCCGGCTTCTGCCGTCCCTCGGGATTTGGGGCTGTGACATACTTTCTCTATAATATAAGATTATCGTGTTAGAAAAATACCAAAATTACATAGCTACAAGTATAAGAAAGGTTTAAAACTAAAATTATTAGTTGTGATCGAAAGTACATTAGTCAGGGTCGTTGCAATGATTGGTCCCGGTCATATATTTTCAACTTGATCGGGACCATTTTTCCCGGGTTTGGTACCAATAAATAAAAAAGAACATCAACTAACCTGTGTATATTTCAAAAATAGTGGCTTTTTCGATAGTTAAAATGTCAAGAATGAGCCTTGTTTTGTGAAATTGTGAACTTCTTCGATGAAAAATGAAATTGTGAAGGAGATATATAGAGGATAGTTAGTCAACAAGATTCTTGCGTATGAAAATGGGGAGAAATGACCATTGTATGCATAAAGTCACGTGAAAAGAGAAGGAGAGAGAGAGAGTGTGAAAAAGAAATGATGAATTGACTACATAAGAAAACAAAAAAAAAGGAAGGAAGGAGTGTGTTAAAATCCACGTGAAAGAGAAGGAGAGAGAGAGTGTGTGACAAGACAAGAGTGAGAGAAAGTTGAGAAAAGTTAATGTTTGTGAGCCAGTGGATATATTGCAAATGTAATATAAGGAAGGGATATATTGCAAATCCACTTTATGTAAAAGAGATATAAATAAATTTATCCCCAATTTTTCTATGTACTTTTAGGATCTCACCTTATAACATAACATATAAACAAATGAACATAAATTTGTCTCAATTTTTGGCCCACATTTAATTTATCTTGAATTATTATTTTCAACTCAATCATGTTCTGAAAGACCAAAGATCTTGTACTAGTCCATAAAGATCAAAGTCAAACCGTGATCCTATTAGTGAAGCAAATTCAATAAAATAACAGTTGGTACCATAGAGAAGCAGTCATTCAATAAAATAACAGTTGGTACCATAGAGAAGCAGTCATTAACTGGAGAGTTGAGACCGAAGATTTCACACAGTCCTTTTAATTGAAAATCAATTAGATTTATTTCGTACTCTTCGTTCAATGGTCAAATTATACAAGATCAATCCTATGGGACTTAAGAAATGATAAATGATATAAAAAAAAGAGAGGGGGAGAAAATCTTGACTCCTACAATTCTCATGTGCTTTTTTAAAAATTTGGGCTATTTTTTAGCATTAAATCTTGACAAGCATTGGACTTGGACTAAAGTTCCACCCGTAGTTGGTGATATTTTATGATACATAAATATATATACACAATGATAATATGAGAGCCAAACGCAGTAGTACATTATCGTTTGTCTTTGAAATTAAAGTATATACTATTATTCTACAAAACGTGATTCATTCAGAATTTTCATCACCTAATAATATATGGAATGTCTTGATTAGGCTTCAAAATATTTATTAATTTTCTCATAAGAATTTAATTTTGAAATGAGTCATTCATAGTCGTCTTGCCCTATTATTTGTTTAGTTGTTTCTTAGATAAGTAGTACTATATGTTTTGATGGATGATAAACATAGCTCATATTTTCCTTATTTTGTACGTTGTGAAATGGGAATACTCTTTAACTATATATTTTTGTATGGCGTTACATGTGATATGTAAAACCATTATTTTATATCGTACATCAATTTTGTATGTCATTTCATAAATACATGCATTTGCATAATAAAACACAAAGACAAAAAATTTGAACAAGGAATGTTGATTAATATTGCATGCATGTGGATTTGTAAGTAGCTAGCAATTTCTTTATTCATGACCAGGGCAACGCACAACGCAAACAGAAAAGAAGTAAAGCATATACTAACAAATTTTGATGCAAGATGGTTGATTGATTAAAAGTTGTTTACGATATTTAATTAGGTGACAGTTATGTTGATTGTTCCCTTTTGTTCGTTCAATTTCGTCATGTACTTTTTTTTTGTTTTTTTCTATAATAGTGTTTTTTTTTCTTTTTCTTTTTTGAGAATATATTTTAAATACCATAGTATAAGCACCCATTCATAAGAGTAGAAAAAGACTAAATTACTCTTATATAAAGGTATTGATGTTGACTTAGTTTTATTTTTTATTTTCTTCAATTATTTTCGGTTCATCATCGTCCCCTCCAAAATTCAGAAATAATTTGAAAGACTAAATTAAACTTATGCATTGAATTTTCGATTTTATTCTTCTACTTCAAACTACTTCAATCAATTTTTTGTAAGAGACGTAGTTCGCTCTCATTAATATCCTGCAATAACTTGCTTTAACAACACTCTATCTAACTAAAAGAAAGGAAGCTCACAAATCTCATGATAAGTTTCAAAAGTTTTCACTCAAATGGATCTCCCAAAAACCTTCTAAAGTCACACGATTATCCGAAAAAAGAGGATTCGTGTTTCTGGGTTGACGAAGAAGGTATGTGTAATACCCCAGATATTTTCTTTTGACGAGAAATAAAAATTTTCTAATTAATTAAGGTTTTGCACGCCTAAGTTAAGGATATTCAATTCCAAGACTAACGGTGAAATCTGTTATTGAAAATAAATTCTAGAAGTCGGTTGAACGACTACTGTATTAGGGTTTTCGCGTCCGATAAAATTTTTGCCCGAAAACTCAAATCAAGAAACCGTCTGATTTTACATTCACTCTTTTTGCGAGACGAGTAAGTTAGTAAAAATCCGTTTTTATTATTTTTTCGGACAAAATTTGGACTGTGATGTCCCGACTTTTTATCGGATTTTGAAAAACAAAATATGCTTTCCGAGTACGTGATTTATTTCTAATCTAATGGTCGAATTAGATTTCGCCGAATACGTAACCGACTAAGAATTTATTTCTCGATTTTTAATACGTCGTATTAGACCCGAAAACGAGATATTTTCGACTAAAATCCTATCCTAAAACCGCCACCTTACCCCCCCCCCCCCCCATGACTCACACCTTGTGAGTCATCCTACTTTAAGAGATATTATCTAAACACTTAGTCATCATTTCTCTCTCCCAAAACTCACCAAAACCGCCACTTTCCCTCTCATCTCTTCTCTCTCACTTTTCTTCCATTGTCGAGAGTTCTTCAAGCTTTCAAGCTTCACAAGTCATCCGTCTACCGATCGATTTTAGATCCGATTCCATATTCGACAAGGTAGGAGCTTCCTCTACGGATTGAACCAAACAAAAATCCTTTTTCATCTACTTTATTTTTTCGAAAATTTTGGAAATGAAGTAAGATGATGATTCTTTGATTAATACATGTTATAGTATGCTTAGGAATGATTCTATGGAATGAAATCATGAAGAAATCACCCCCTCCCCCCTTGAATATGTGTCATTACCGAAATTTTTAAAGAATTTGGGCTTTGATGTTTGATTCGATTTTTAAATAATTGATTAGTGGAATCGTGTGATAGATTAATGCATGAATTAATTTAGAATTTTCTAAAAATAAAAGTACAAATGTAAGAGATGAAGAATGGATGATTTATGAAGAAGATGTTATAGTTTGCATGATTTGTTAATAGAAATGGTATGTAGGATGTTTGAGAATGATTATATAATTATTTGGAATTTTTCTAAAAATAAAATGAAAACCGTAAGAGACGGAAATCCATCGATAAGTCAAGACTCGTTAATGTTTTGAGAATATGGTTTACATATTAGTGATGCTAGATAGATGGTGATCGTTGTTGTAAAATTTGAACGAAATTGGAGAACGACGGATTTTCGCTAAGAGACGAAGAATCGTCGATAAGTCGAGATTAGATAATGATTTAGGTTTGTGATTCGAACCTATGTTAATATTGATAGTTAATGATCGTAACCGTAAAATTTGAACGAATTCTAAAAAGATTAGAATTTTAGTAAGAGACGAAGAAACGAGATTTAACGTCGATAGAAAAATCAAATAAGGAAAACCAATTTGATATTAATGATTGTTGTCGTTTGATGAACGATATTGTAGTTGACAATATTTCCATCCGAGATACGAGATAATATGAGTTATAGATTATGAACGAGAAGTTTTTGAATGAAATAGAAATTGAAAATTGAATTGGTTTAGTAAATGGTTAGCGGAAAAAGGACGAGGTTATGCTCGTCGTTTGTTTAATCAAAAGACGCTATTGTGTACCCGATTAAGGGACATGTATGTAGACTGCATTGAGATGGAAATTTCGTAAGAATAAAAGTGGAATAGCATTAACCGAACCTAGAAAGTCGTGCGTCGAGATTTGTCGAGCATTAGGGTTTCGCGCGACTGTTTTGCAACGTTTCACGGAAACTGTCATAACTTCTAGCTCGCTTAACGAAATCGAGATCCGTAAATTGGAGAGTAAACTAGACACCCATGGCTTTCTTTTTATATAAATTACATCCCCTGTTTAACAATACTCTGTTCCGTGCGAACTCCAGAACTACTGTATTGTGCAGTAAGTTTCCAAAACTTAATTTCTTAAGTTGAATCCTTTTCAACTTCGTTCCTTGTGAACTTCTAAGTCGTTATGAGTTATCGACTTCCATTTATCTACTGACCTAAGTGTCGAGTAATGAGCCGAGTCAGTTTATAAACGAGAATTGATCGAGTCTCGTTTATTATTTAATCAAAAGAAAGTAGTAAAGTGCAAAGGCCTAAAAGACTTAACCGTTTCCGAATTTCTATTTTCTTTTTAACGTCTCAACTAAATACTAAAGTGTGATTATTTGCATTCAAAGAAGGAGGACGTCGAGATTAGAAGACAGGACGGAAGATAGAAGGTTAAAGTTTGTTATGTAAATGATTGAGGTGGGCTTTTGTATCAAAATAAAATGAGCGTTGCTCGAAAGTGTTTACTTGTTGCTTTAATAAGTATGTATTAAAGTAACTATCAGTGCATGATGAATTATTATATGTGAATTCTCTTGTGCCTATCTGAGTTAGCCCACAGAGTGCTATCCAGAGATTCCAACTAAACGATCAGATTCTGAGATAGCCCACAGAGTGCTATCCAGAGGGACAGATTCTGAGTTAGCCCACAGAGTGCTAACCAGACGATCGGATTCTGAGTTAACCTTCAGTGTGTTATCCAGAATTTAGTGAACAACAGTATAAGCCTTACGAGTGTTTGTGAAAAGATGCATGACTAATCTATACTAAGTATGATATATTTTCGGCAATATGCCCACTAAGTGCTTTATGTACTTAGCCTTGCATGTTTGTTTTTAAATGTGCAGGTTGAGTGACGAATGCGGAGGAGGTTGAGTAAAGGTTGTTTATAAGAAAGAAGAATTGTGTTATCATTTGAGCCTCGATTTCACATTTGATATGTGATATCATTCTACGTCTTTCCACTGCAAACTAATACACTTTTTGTTGTGTAATCTTTTCGGTTTAAGTTTTTCATACTTTAAACCTAGTCTTCTCTGATCACAACTTTGTCGAGTGATCTTTTGAGATTGACTCTCTTTTGTCTAATAAGAATCAGTTCATAGTATATTATCTTGGTTATAGATGTTAAATTATTCATTTATTCAGTAATTCCTCTTTCTTCCCCGCCCCTTTAGTCCAACCCCTAGTCGCACCCCGGCTTGGCCGTCCCTCGGGATTTGGGGCTGTGACAGAATGAAATCAGAGCAATCGTTTCTGCTCTGCATACAAGTTTCTTTCGAGTAGTAAGATGGAGTATTTGTATATACTCTACACCTAAGTCTTCTTTCAAAGTAAAAGTTAGGTCGTAACACTAAGTTTAAGAGTGTTGATGATAACTCAACCTCCCGCTACGTCGACTCAACCAAAGAAGAAAAGTAAGGAAAGAATTTCAGAAGTATGATTTCTTTTAAGAAGAAATTTTGATTAAAGTATGCAAGAATTGTGAATAAAGTATGCAAGAATTTGTGAATAAAGTATGCAAGTATGATATGAATAAAGTATGCAAGTATGAATGTGATTAAAGTATAAAAGCTATACTTTGTGGTATTACATGAACTATGTGAAAGCATGAATGCTATAGTATGTGAAATTATGTGAGTTATAATTTCTTTATTCAAAATGTTTTGTGGGCGTGAGAATTTAGACGAATTCTAAGGCTTTCCCGATTCTTTGAGAATATAGACGTTCTAAGAAACGATGGTTCCAAGATATCCAAGAGATGATCCGAACGGGAAGAACAGAATAAAGGGAATCAAAGCGAATAAGAGACGAATGTTACTTTCGTATAAGTAACGTGAACAAAGTAGAGTCGTTACTTTGTTTTAATGATTAAGAACCAATTAAAAGTTTTCTTCAAGAAAAACTAAGAAGTCTAAGTTAAGATGATTAAGGTAAAATGAGATGGTTAAGGAAAGCTAAGAACCGTTAAGAGTTTGGTTGCAATTTGAGAAATTGCTAAGATGATTAAGATAAGTTAATTCCTTATTGAATGGGTGAGTGCTTAAAGCATGGAGTTGATGAGAATTCTTGATTCCTTTAGTTTCAAAATGCCGCCAAGAGTAGCGAATGACAGAAGAAGGGGACTCGGTAGGCCTAGAGGACCGGGAAGAGGTCATAGACAACATGAGAGGGAGGAAGATCAAGGACTTCAGGAAACCCCTCCACCTCCACCACCACTACGTCGTGACATAGAGGATCTGTTCCTCAAAAGAAATCCACCTGTCTTTAATGGATCAGGAAACCCGAGCAATGTTGAGCTTTGGGTAAGAGCTACAGAAAGAATTTTTAAACTTCTCAGATGTACTGATAAGGAGCGTCTTTCATGTGTTGCGTTTCAACTCACCGGACCAGCTGATTTCTGGTGGAAAGCTAGGCAGAAGGTTATTCCGACAGAGCATTTGGCTCAGTTTACTTGGGATGAGTTTAAGGAAGCATTTTACGACAAGTACATCCCTAAAACCTATAGAGCAAAGAAGGAAGCAGAGTTCTACAGTCTAAAACAAGGGAAGATGACAGTGACTGAATACGATGAAATCTTTTGTGAATTGTCAAGGTATGCACCCGAGCAGGTAGATACCAACGAGAAGATAGCCAAGAAGTTCCGTGAGGGACTTAGACACGAACTAGGAATGGCATTAGCCAGCCATGGAGGACTGAGCTATACAGACATATTAGGACGAGCTTTAGACATGGAGGCAGTTGTGCCGGATGAACAAAAGATTGTAGTGCCCGTACCAGCACCAACCCAGGCTCCAACTCAAAACCATTCCAACAACAATAATAGCGGCTTTAAAGGAAAAAGGAAAAGGGAAGAGGGAAATCAGGGTGGAAATCAGCGTGGCTTTCAACAGCCGAATCAGAATAATCAATCAAGACAATGGAGGGAAAATAACCAACAAGGACAGTGGCAGGGACAACAGGCAGACAATAACCAAGGAAGAATCATTGTTCCTACCTGCCCTAAATGTAACAGAATGCACTTTGGTAAATGTTTGGCAAACATTGACGGGTGTTATAACTATGGTCAGAAGGGACACGTGAGAAGAAATTGTCCGAAACCATTGCAACCAGTAGGATCGAATCAGTATGGTCGGCCCCAATCCTTGAGAGCTAATCAAGCTCAGCCACATCCGCAACAACAACAGTCACAACAGCAACAAGAGCAGAATGCATGGACATTTGTGAATGGGCCAGAAGCACAGGACAAAGGCAAGGGTCACTAGGTAAGTAATTGGCGTAACTCAGACTGGTAGTAGTCTAATTTTGTATAAGTCCTCGTTGGAGGCAAAACAGTACTCGTTCGACGTATATGTTTATATGACCCCGTGAGTGGGCTTTGACTTCGTGAAAAATTTCTTCTAATCGTGTTAGTTAAACAAGAATATTCGACTAACTTATTTAATAAGGAACTTGTTTAACTTGGGAAGTTAAAAAGTTTATAGAACTAGTATCGGAGTTATTACCTGTTTCAGTTTTGTGAACTTTTTAAGTGGGAAAAAAGGGCTTAGTAAATAAGTGAACGCTTAAAGTAAAGTGTTAATGAAAATGTTTGATATGGATATAATCCATGGAATGGAAGGATTAGGATTGTGGTATCAAATACCATCCAGGAAAAGCTAACATCATAGCAGACGCGATGAGTCGCAAGACTCCAACTAAAGTAGGGTGTCTCTTAATCGAAGAAGAAACACTTGTACGAAAAAAAAAATAGATGATGGATTTGGAAGTGCTAGATACACCTGAGGCAATAATTAAACCAAATAGTAGCACTAGTAGCTACACCAGACTTAAGAGAGAGAATTTTAAGTAAATCCGAGAGAACGATTCAAGTATTAGAAGAAATGTTAAGGACGATAGTGTTAGATCAAAGTCTAATAGTTTTCAGGCTACGATAAGTATTATGCCTTACGAAGCCTTGTATGAAAGAGAGAAAAATCTAGAACTAGATTCGCGCGGTGAAGTGATAGTGTCACAGCCCTAAATCCCGAGGGACGGCAGAAGCCGGGGTGCGACTGGGGTTGGATTAAAGAAGCGGGGAAGAGGGGGACTAACTGAACATACATACATAAAATACAACATATATTATGTGAACAAGACTTTAATTACCAAAAGGAAGAGTAATTCTCGAAGGATTACTACTGAAAGTACACGATGGATAAACTAAGTTATAAGACAAAACTTAGTCTACAGTGATTACATATATGTTCATCAAAATACTAGAGTTCTGCAGCGGAAAAGTGATCCACACTAACTAAGGTCTTCCTATGACAACTTTATTCAACCTCCGCCGCTTCCATCGCTTCAACCTGCACATTTAGAAAACATATGCAGGGCTAAGTACAAAAGTACTTAGTGGGCACGTAGCCGAAAACATATTCATAAGTATAAATAATCAGGCATCTCATAATCGTAGCACATCGGGGGTTTTATTGAAAAAGACCCGTGTCTACTAAACATTTTTCTGACTCATTTATATAAATTAGCTTGTACAAGTATTTTTCTAGTATGTTACATTCAAATCTTGACCAATTCTCATTCACCATGGCTGGTACCCCTCAACAGGGTATCACATACACCACAGATTACAAAGTGCACTAACTCTGGAAAGCACTTAGTAGCTAACTCAGAGCTGATCGTTAACTAATAAATCTGGAAAACACGAAGGTTAACTCAGATAGGTACAAGAGAACTCACATAAAATATTTAAACAGTTTATGCCATGATTATCACTTGAAAACACAGATATCAAAGCGATAAAGAAAGGTTTTAGAGCATTGCTCATTTTATTTCATATATAAAAGCCCACCTTTGTGATACAGAACTACTAAGCACTAGCTTCCGATCTCCTGATCTTCCGTCCTTTCCTTACTGCTGGCTTCCTCCTTCATCGTAAAATAATAACACTTAAAATCGGGTCGCAAAAGATAATCGATCAATTAAACTCGACAAAGTTTTAGTCGTTTCATTTCTTTAGGCAATTGCACGCTTACTAGTTTCATTTTACTTAAACGGAAACGAGACTCGAACAAATCTCGTTTAGAACTCAAAAGGTCTCATACTCGACTCTTAGGTCAGTAGAGAGGGTAGTCGATAGCTCAATACGACTTAAAAGATCATAAGGAACTAAGTTGGAAAGAATCAACTTAGGAAAATTACATTTTAGTTCATTAAACGACTTAAGCAATTTCTCGCTTAACTATACTTCTTTACTTGAACGGATAAGAGGTATCAACTCGTCTCAGTTAGCACTCAAGGCTCCTTTCTTGACTCTAGGGTCAGTAGGAAGATAGTCGGCAAGTTATTACGGCTTAGACAATCGAAAGAAACTAAGTTGCGAACGAAACAACTTAGAAAAATGAAAACTGAAAATTCACTGCGCAAGGCAGTAACTCTGGGGACTTCCCAGAACAGGGGAACTGGAAACAGGGGATGAGCCCTGTACCGTTGGAAAGTTTGGGATGTCTAGTTTACGCTCCAATTTACGGATCTTAAATCCGATAAACGAGCTAAGAGATATTACAGTTTCCGGAAAGGGTCGCAAAACTGCCGCGGCTAACCCTAACGGCTCGATAGATTTCATCGTTAAACTTCTTAGGTTCGTTCTAAGTTATCGAACTATATTTTCCTGTTTTTATCACTTGAAGGCAGTCGGCACGTACTCCCGTACGTGTAGGACTCCTTTCCACGGTTCATTTATTAGCACGCCGTTCTAGACGTCGGCTTTCAACTACCAATTACTAAACCAACAAACAAGTTATAAATCTCGTTTCTATTTCTCGATTTTAATTACAACTCATGAATTAAAATAACTCGAAAGCTCACGTCGTCAACTACAAAGTCGTACCTTAATCCATAATAAATAATATTATCAAGTTAGAATTCTTTCTCGACTTCTCGGTTATTAATTACGACTAATTGTTCGTCTCTTACGAGATTTCAAACGTTATCGGTTTTCGTTCAAATTTTACGTCATCAATCATCATCTAACGAGATTCATTATTATATACATCATCACCTCAAATCATTACTTAAACTCAACTTAATTCGAGTTCTTTGTCTCTTATAACTTCATTAATATTTTTAGAAAATTCTCATTTAATTCCTAACATCATCTAATATCATTAGCAACCTTAATTCCTCAACAAATCATCAACTAAATCAAACTACATGAAAACCCCCAATTTCTCAATATTTTCGGTAATGACATACTATCTAAGGGTGATTCTTCATCAAATAACTCCATTAATTCAATTATCATACTACTATACCCTCAATCAAATAATTACAAATCTAATTACACAATAAATTGAGAATCCCCAATTCAAAACCCTAGCCCTAAACTCGGTTTTCATCCATTACTTGGGGGTCTTGATTTCTTTTTGTTTTAATCCTCAATCGAACACCTCCTAAGCAATATCATATTATCAATTTAAGAATTCAACCATCCTACATGTTTGCCCCAAAATTTCGGTACTTAGTAAGAAAATAGGGTTGTTGATTTCTTTCAATTTTAATCCCTAATTATCAAATCTAACATATCTAATTTCACTAATCGAAGATCAAACATCTAATTCATCTACTCCTAGATTTCGATCCAATATGAGAAATAAAAAGAATTGGATTTGGAATGGATAGATCAAGAGAGGAGACAAATACCTTGAAGATTAGTAAAGGAAGCATTAGGATTCGATGGTTGGATTAGAGACTTATGATTTTCCTTGCTCAAGAACTTGAACTCTTCAACAATGGTGGATGAAGAACATGGAGAGAGAGATGTATGTGTGTGGCGGTTTGGAGGAGTGAAGGAGAAGGAGAAATTATGCTAACTAATGTAATATAATATCTTATAACATAATGATTTGGTGGCATGAATTAGAACCAAGTATATGGAATGAGTCATAAAGTGTATTAGAGTATTAAAATGAAATATCTAGTGAATGTGTGTGTGTATGTCGGCTGCATGAGTGAAATTAGGAGGGAATATGCGTTTTTCCGGCGCGATACGACGTTACAGAAATCGAATGACGAAAAACGTAGCTCGACACAAAATCGTCACGATCCGATTCGACCAAAAATTCTAACGTATTAAACTTACTCGGAAAATCATATTTATAAAATTTATTCCGACAAAAACTCGGGACGACACAGTCCGAGTTTCGTCCGGAAAATCAATAAAAACGAACTTTCTCGGGCAAGTTCGTATCGCAATTTCGTGAATGTAAAAATCAGACAGTTTTCCGTTCTGAGTTCACGAACTAAAAACCTTTCGTACGCGCTAAACCTAAATACAGTAGTCATCTAGCTAACTTCCGTAATTTATTTTCGGAAACGGATTCGACCGTTAGTCTTAGAATTCAAAATCGTAAACTTAGGCGTGCAAAGCCATTTTTATTATTAACTTTAAATTTTTGAGAACGTAATGAATTTCCGGGGTATTACAGATAGATTGTAATGCCCCGTAAATTCCTTACGTTCTTAAAATTTAAAGTTAATTAAATAAATGGTTTTGCACGCCTAAGTTTATGATTTTGAATTCTAAGACTAACGGTCGAATCCGTTTCTGAAAATAAAGTACAGAAGTCAGCTAGATGACTACTATATTTAGGGTTAGCACGTACGAAAAGTTTTTAGTTCGTAAACTCAGAACGGAAAACCGTCTGATTTTTACATTCACGAAATCGCGATACGAATACGCCCGAGAAAGTTCGTTTTTATGTTTTTCCGAACGAAACTCGGACTGTGTCGTCCCGAGTTTTTGTCAAAATAAATTTTGTAAATTTATTTTCCGATTAAGTTCCGTACGTTAAAATTTTAGGTCAAATCGGATCGCGACGATTTTGTGCCGAGCGACGTTTTTCGTCGAACGTTTTCCGTAACGTCGGATCACGCCGGAAAAACGCATATCCCTCCAAAAAAATCTGCATGGCAGCCGACTTTTTCTTTCTTTTTATTATTTTTAATTAATTAAGTGGAAGACATACATGTTGATGATGTCTAATTAAGTGCCACCTAATCTTCACTTTTCACATTTTCAAACGTTTCATCATATCAAGTATTTTTAACATTTAAACAAAACCATTTCCTCCCATTTCATCTCCACAATTGGCTGCACTTCTCCTTCCATCATCTTCTTCACTTCATCATCCACCATTGAAGACAACTCCAAGAGCTTGAAGAAGAACACAAGTCACAATCCTTCCATTAAAACTCCATACATCTTTCTTTAATTCTTAAGGTAATTCCCTCCTCTATAATCCTATCCAATCATCTTTCTTTTCTTTTTCTTTTCTTCTTGATCGAAATTTTAGAATATTGGAATAGATGTTTTGATCTTGGAATAATGAAATTAGATGTATTAGATAGGATAATTAGGGATTAAAATGGAACAAAATTAAGAACCCTAGTATCTATATTAATACCGAATTTTTTGGGTAAATTGTAGGATTTTTTATTTTCTTCATTTGATGATTGATTCTTGTCTAATAGAGGTTTAATTAGTGATTAGAATGAAAAGGAATCAAAAGCCCTATGTGTTTGTGAAATTTCAATTAGGGTTTGAGTTGAATTTAGGGATTTGATGCATGTTAGTTGGAAATTGATTTGCAATTGATAAATAGTTGTTATAAGAAGTTGGTTAATGAATAAATGTAGTTAATTGGAGAAGAAAATCACCCCCTTAACATCTATATGAAAACCGAAAATTATAGAGTAATTAGGGGTTTCCACATGTTTGATTTAAGTGATGAATTGTTGGTTGAATTATGTTACAAATAATGTTAATTGATTATAGAATTTAATTGAGAATTTTCTAAAAATGTTTAATGAAACGTAAGAGACAAAGATCACCTTATAAGTTGAAGTATAATGATGTTAAGATATGTTTGCATGCATGAAAGTGATTCACGTTAGACGTAGTTTATCGTCGTAAAATTTGAACGGAATCCGACAACTTTGAAAAATCGCGTAAGAGACGAACCTTAGTCGTAACTAATAATCGAGAAGTCGGATGAGAATTCTAATTTGATATTATTGTTTATGATGAAATTTAGAACAACTTTCTAGTTGACGTCATAAGCTTTCGAGTTGATATAATATGGACTATAGTTATAGTCGAGAACTAGAACGCGTTTTGAATTTTTGTTGGTTTAGTAATTGTTAGCTGGAATCCGACGTTTAGAACGTCGTGATTTTGAGCGAGTTTTGAGAAGGAGTACGTCACGTACAGAAGTACGTGATGACTGTCTTGAGAGTCTAGTTTCTAAAAAATTTGAATACGAGAGCTTAGAACGAACCTAAGACGTTATACGTCGAACCTATCAAGCAATTAGGGTTTTCACGGCAGTTTTGCGACCCTCGCCGGAAACTGTAATAACTTCCAGCTCGTTTATCGGATTTGTGATCCGTAAATTGGAGCGCGAACTAGACATCCCAATCTTTCCAGTGGTACAGGGCTCATCCCCTGTTTCCAAATCCTCTATTCTGGACAGCCTCCAGAGTTACTGGACTGCGCAGTGAAAATTCAGTTTCTTGTTTTCTAAGTTGTTTAGTTCGCAACTTAGTTTCTTTCGATCGTTTAAGCCATTTTTATCTAACGAATATCTCCCTACTGACCCTAGAGTCAAGTATAGGACCTTGAGTGATGAAAACCAGTCGAGATCTTATCTCTTATCCTTTTATTAAAGAAATAATAAAAGAGAAATTTCATAAATCGTTTAACGAACTAAAACGTAAATCGCCTAAGTTGATTCTTTCCAACTTAGTTTCTTATAATCTTTAAAGTCGTATTAAGATATCGACTACCTTATCTACTGACCCGAGAGTCGAGTATGAGATCTTCCGAGTTCAAAATGAGATTAGTACGAATCTCATTTCCCGTTTAAGTAAAACGAATCTAGTAAGCGTGCAAATGCCTAAAGAATGAAACAACTAAAACTTACTTCAATTCTCTTTAATCGATTATCTTTACGACCCATTTTTAAGTATGTTTATTTTACGATGAAGGAGGAAGCCAACTGTAGAAAAAGGACGGAAGATCCAAAGTTGGAAGCTTTTGCTTTAAGTTCTGTAAATCAAGGTGGGCTTTTATATACAAATAAAACGAGCAATGCTCGAAAAATCTTTCTTTATCGCTTTGATATCTGTGTTTTCAAAGTGATATTATGGCATGATCTGTTTTATGTTTTATGTGAGTTCTCTTGTACCTATCTGAGTCAACATTCGTGTTTTCCAGATTTAGAGTTAATCTAACTAGGTTAACTAACGATCGGCTCTGAGTTAGCTGCTAAGTGCTTTCCAGAGTTAGTGCACTTTGTAACCTGTGGTGTATGTGATATCCTGTTGAGGGGTACCAGCCACGGTGAATTAGAATTGGTCAAGATTGAACGTAACATTAGTCAGAAAATGCTCGCGCGAGTGATTTATGAGAAAAGAGTCAGAAAATGTTTAGTAGACACGGATTCTTTCAATAAAACTCCGATGTGCTACAATTATGAAATACCATTTTTATCTATATTTATGATTATGATTTCGGCATCGTGCCCACTAAGTACGTTTGTACTTAGCCCTGCATTGTTTTCTAAAGTGCAGGTTGAAGCGACGGTGAGTGGCGACGGTTGGTGTTGAGTTAAAAGGATAGGATGCTTAGTTAGAACCCTTCCGCTGCTAAACTCTGAATATCTTTTTGAGATGTACTTTTGAACAATACTCTGTAGTCTAAGTCTGTAAATATGAACTTAGCTTCTTTTGTGTACTTCTGTCGAGTAATCCTTAGGGATTAACTCTTTCTTATTTATATTCAAGTCTTGTTCATGGTTTATTGATGTTTTTCATGTATGTTTAGTCAGTTAGCCCCCTTCTTCCCCGCTTCTTTAATCCAACCCCAGTCGCACCCCGGCTTCTGCCGTCCCTCGGGATTTGGGGCTGTGACAGAGTGGTATCAGAGCAGTGCTCGTTTTCTACTCTGCTTCTGAGTCAATCTTGTAGTATGAGTTAGTGTGAGTCATTCTTTCTAGTACGAGTCATTCCTTTAAGTAATATCATAAAGTGGTATTCGTATACAAGTCTTCCTTCGAGAAATAGTATAGAGTATTTGTTTGTACTCTATATCGAGTCTTCTTTCAAATCGTGAGACATGGTATTTGTATATACTCTGGATCAGAGTCGTCTTTCCAAGTATGAGATAAGAGTTAGACTATGATGCTAAGATTGAGAACGTAGAAGTCAACTCAACCGCCCGCTACGTCGACTCAACGAGGAAAAGTGAAAGAATTTTATTATGAGATTTCTTTTAAATAAGAAAATTTATGAGCAAGTATTCAGTGAAATTTGAGAACGAGAATGAGTTGTGTTTTAAAAAAAAATGAGAATTTTACAGAAGTATAATTTTTTTACTTACATGATTATGCGATAGTACAAGTACTATCATATGTGAAAATATTTGCGCAATGATTTCCTTTTTATGAAAAATTATGCGGATACGAGAATATAGTCAGATTTTAGGGAATTTTTTCAATGAGAACGTAGACTTGGAACCTAAGAACTTTCTGGTTCTTCGAGAACTTAGACGTTTTTAAGAAACGTTGTTTTGAAATGATTTCGAAAGGAGATCCCTAACGCGAGAAGGACTTCCTCTGATGAATGTCACGTGCGCTTAGTGACATGAATAAAGACTCGGCAAAGTCGAACTTGTCGTCTAAGAATTTCCTTCGAGGAAAAAGAAATAAAATGAATAAAAATGATTCAATAAATTGTGTTAGTAAAAGAAGGGAGCAATTAGACGTTTGAGAAGCTTTCGGCTTCGAGTTAAGAAGTATATGAACGAGACGACGGAAATTGAATAAATGGAAAACAAAGCCAAATGAAATAAGTGAATATTACTTACGTGTAAGTAATGTAAATGACGTCAGTTCGCGACACGTCATTTCTTTTTCTTCTCGTTTCGTGTTTCAATAGAGTTCGCTCGATCGAACTTTATAAAGAAAAATCGTAGAATTTATTAGAAGTCAAGCGCGAAGCTTGATTAATTTTTTTCATCGATCGCCCGATTCTAGCGACGGCAACTGGAACCTAGTTTTCCAGGAAATTATTCTTAAGTTATATTTCATTTTCTTTTTATGGAATTAAATTCCATATTTTCATCTTGAGCGACGACTACAATTAGTACGAATATCAAGAGTCGTAAACGATAAATTCTTTTGAAAATGGATGTTACTTTTGAATAAGTAACATGAACGAAGTAAATATGCTTTGTTTTAATAAGTGAAAGTCATTAAGAGTTAATGAGTTAAGAAATAAAAGAAATAGAAGAATTAAAATGAGTAATAATATGGTGAAATGAGAGAATGAAAATAAAATCTTTAATTTTATGTATATATATATATATATATATATATATATATATATATATATATATATATATATGTTGTTGAGTGCAATTTCTTGAATTGCTAGAAGTCTTAATAAGTGGTTGACTTAAGTGATGATGTTACAATTGAATAAGGGATATTCATTTTGTAATTTATGTTTTCGTTAAGATAAGTTATTTTTCCCTACCTGTTACTGATCCGTGTTTCCTTAAAACTTTTGTAGGATGGCTAGGACTCGTGTTACGGCTCGGAAGAGCCAGCCTTTGGCCTCGTGCGAGCGCACCATAGTTGATATGTTGCAGGATGAGTACTACGAGTTCGAGGTAGACTATGGAGAAGATGATGTGGGACAGATTGTTAGTAATTTTTCTTCAGCCTACTACCCAGTGAGACACCTGATCAGGGAGAGTCAGGCGATACTAGACTTGATCGTGCACCTACCGGACGAGTGGCGCGGATAGGCGCACCGTGCGGCTTGGTACTTCTTGGGGATTTTCGGCGACGACACGGAGCCGACCGGTAACTACGCCGGATTTGCCCTGTGTGTGCACAGGCGTTTCTTTGAGAGCAGGTTTATGATTCCCCTTCCATTAGAGCCACACATCCCCTACAGTCACTTTCCAGCCGAGACGGAGCTTGAGGAGCTTGACTTAGACCCGGAGTACTCAGCTTTGTTAGAGCTGCCCTCTCCACTTACGCCACTCGAGGAGATCTGCGCGAGGTGGGGAGTAGTCCGAGAGCAGATGGAGGCAGGACCATCCAGGGTCCGTTCTAGGGAGGAGTTCGAGTCGGGTTCAGGTTCAGTTCCCGAGCACCTTCTTCCCCTGAAGAAGCGTGCGAGAGAGGTCAGCGAAGACGACTTGGTTTTCGACTTGGAGGAGACTGTTTCTGAGGCACCCTCACCCACCCTGCTTACACTTGATGACGGTTCTACTCTGAGGGTGGACGAGGCACTCGAGCTGGTTTTTGGTTCAGAGTCCGAGGAAGAGGACACGGAGGAGGATCCGGAGGAGGACCCGGAGGAGGACCCGGAGGAGGACCCTGAGGAGGATCCAGAGGAGGGTTGTTAGGATTTTGCAGACTTCGGGGTAGTTTTTGGACTCTACTGCAGTTTAGTTAGGCAGTGCATCATAGACATGGGTAAATATCAGTAGTAGTAATAGCTCTTTGTCCTGTATAGAGTCGGATTAGTAACTAGTTAATTTTGAAGTACTCTAGCGGATACGAAATTTTATGAATCGTTTCCGTTCTAGTACTCTAGTAGATACGGAGTGTAGCTTGTTAGTGCACCCGGTAAATAGTAGGCAGTCAGCCTAGTTTAGACTAATAATAGTCTAACCCTTTTTGTATAAGTCCTCGTTGGAGGCAAAAGTAATATTCTTTTGGGATGTATATATATATATATGACCCGTAAAGAGGGTTTTTAAATCAAGTGAAATTTCTTATGAATCGAGTAATTAAAAATTAGAATGTTAAATGAACTCGTGTAACGAGGAAATAAGTTTAACTCGAAAGTTAAAAGATTAATGAAATGATATCAAAGCTATGTTTGATATGTTGTTCCATGAATTTGATTAAGTTGAGAACGAGCTAGTAAGTGCTAAGTGTAATTAACAGAAGGAAACTAATGAGAATTTTCAATTTTTCCCTAGACTAAAGAAAATGCCGCCGAGAAATATTAACAACAGGAGAGGTCGAAGACCTGGAAGGCCGAGAGGACGTGGTAGACATCAGCCAGAAAATAACCAAGAACAAGAATATGTGTGGAATATCACTCCATCCCCATCTCCACCCCCGTCACCATCACCACCACCTCCACCACCGCCCCGTAGAGATATTGAGGATCTTTTCCTCAAAAGGAACCCTCCACTGTTTAATGGAACTGGTAGCCCTAGCGATGCTGAGCTATGGGTAAGGTCGACTGAGAAAATTTTCAAACTCCTCAGATGTACTGATGAGGAGAGAATGATGTATGTCGCATTCCAACTGACGGGATCGGCAGATTACTGGTGGGAGGCAAGACAAAAGGTGATACCTGCTGAGCATCTGGCTCGTTTTTCGTGGGAAGAATTTAAGGAGATTTTCTTTGACAAGTACGTCCCCAAGACGTATAGGGCACAGAAAGAGGCCGAATTTTATAATCTGAAGCAGGGAAAGCTGACTGTGACAGAATATGACGTCAAGTTCTGCGAGTTGATGAGGTATGCACCGACATTGGTCGACACTGAGGAGAAGTTATCAAAGAAATTTCAGGGAGGTTTACGTCATGAATTGGGAATCGCTTTGGCTAGTCATGGAGGACTAGGTTATTCAGACATACTGGGCAGAGCACTGGAAATGGAGGCCGTCGTGCCTGATGAGAAAAAGATTGTACCAACTGCGTCAGCACCGGTGCAGAATCAGAATTGAGGCTACTACAACAACAACAGTAGCAACTACCAGGGTAAGAGAAAATGGAACGGAGGAGGTAGCGGAAGCTACAGTCAGGGTTACAACAATCAGGGAGGACAAAAAAGGAGCTATCAGCAGCCTGCCAACAACAACAACAATGGCAAGAGGGCGTGGCAGGGAAACAACCAATCGGGGTTGTTCATTCAGGGGAACAGGCAGAACTCGCCGTGGAAGGGCAATAATCAGCTGAACCAGCCGCAAGGGCAACAGAGGAATTTTAACCAGGGAGCGAATAACCCAGGGAGGGTTACCATCCCTGTCTGCCCGAAATGCAACCGAGCCCATCCTGGAGTCTGCCAAATAGGCACCCCCAACTGTTTCAACTGTGGACAGAAAGGGGCACATGAAAAAGGACTGCCCTAAACCGCTTCAAGCAGTACCCCTCCGAGCCATCCAAGCACAGCCTCAGCAGCCGCCTATGAACCAACAACAGTTTCAGCAGCATGCACAGCAGCAACAGAATGCGAGGGCATGCGCTATCAAACAGGGCGGTCAGCGCAAAGGAAAAGGCAATCTAGAAGGTATGGGAAAACTCCACAACATCCCCATTAAGATACTGTTTGATACTGGCGCATCGCATTCTTTCATTGCTGGCTCATGTGCCAATAACTTAGACATCAGACCTGTAAGAGCTACACAACCTATGAAAGTAGCCACACCTTCAGGAGAGATCACTACTTCCACGCATGTTTGCTCTAACCTAGAACTAGAAATCGGAACTCATAAGGTTATAGCGAACAACCTAAATGTTATGATAATGTGGGACGTAGATATAATCCTAGGAATGGATTGGTTGTCAGAGAATTACGCTACGATTCTCTGCAACGAGAGAAAAATTTCTTTCCAGCCATCGGATAAAGAACCGACCGAATTCCACGGAATTTCAATGGGTAGAGGCGTACCAATCATATCAGCCCTTCATGCCACGAAAATTATGAAGAAGAAAGGTACCACAGCCTATCTTGTGTACCTAGTTGGAGAACCAGGAACCGAGAAGACCATTCAGGACGTAAAGTCGTGAATGAATATGAAGATGTTTTTCCGGAAGTGCAACCGGGATTGCCACTAGATCGTCATGTGGACTTCACGATCGATTTAGAACCAGGAGCAGCTCCTAAGTCTAAAGCCCCTTACAGAATGGCACCGAAGGAACTGGAAGAGCTCAAAATCCAGTTATACGAATTACTAGATCTTGGTTTTATCAGGCCAAGCGTCTCACCTTGGGGAGCACCCGTGCTTTTCGTTAGAAAAAAGGACGGATCGATGAGAATGTGCATCGATTACCGAGAACTGAACAAGATCACTCTTAAGAATAAATATCCTTTGCCAAGGATCGAGGATCTGTTCGATCAGCTTAAGGGTGCAGGAGTCTTCTCCAAGATAGATTTGAGGTCAGGGTATCATCAGCTCAAGATCAAACCTGAAGATGTACCTAAGACCGCTTTTAGAACTCGATATGGCCATTACGAATTTCTAGTAATGCCATTTGGTTTAACCAACGCTCCAGCCGTATTCATGGACCTTATGAACAGAGTCTTCCACCCCTACTTGGACAAATTTGTTCTAGTATTCATCGACGACATCCTCATTTACTCTAAGAATGAGACGGAGCACGAGGAACATCTACGGATAGTGTTGGAAACACTAAGAACTGAGAAACTCTATGCCAAATTCAGTAAATGCGAATTTTGGCTGAAGGAAGTAATGTTTCTTGGACACATAGTATCGACAGAAGGAATCAAGGTGGATCCAGCCAAAGTAGAAGCAGTGCACAACTGGAAGGCACCAACAAGTCAGAATGAGATCAGAAGTTTCTTGGGATTAACTGGTTATTACAGAAGGTTTATCGAAGGATTCTCTACAATCACTCGCCCAATGACGCAGCTACTCAGGAAGGATACCAAGTTTAAGTGGACAGATGAGTGCGAGAAGAGTTTCCAAACTCTTAAGGAAAAGTTAACTACAGCGCCAGTACTAGCACTTCCAGACACAAACAAGGAATATGTGGTTTACACAGACGCATCGAAAAATGGATTAGGTTGTGTCTTGATGCAAGACGGACGAGTGATAGCTTATGCTTCACGATAACTTCGACCTCACGAAGTTGAGTACCCAACCCACGATTTAGAACTCACAGCCGTAGTGCATGCGCTAAAGATTTGGAGACATCATCTCTATGGTGTAAGAGTTGAGATATTCACTGATCACAAGAGCCTGAAATACTTTTTTGAGCAAAAAGAACTGAACATGAGACAAAGACGATGGCTCGAATTAGTCAAAGATTATGACTGCGGAATTAACTATCATCCAGGAAAGGCTAATGTGGTAGCAGACGCATTGAGTCGCAAGGCTCCAACGAAGTTAAGATGTCTTTTTGTAGAAGAAGAAACTTTAGTACGAGAATTCGAGAAGATGGATATCAGAGTGCTTGACACGCCAACAACGATAACAAGTTAAATAGCAGCATTAGAAGCTACACCAGATTTGAGAGAAAAGATCATCAGTGCTCAGAGAAAAGACGAGTCAATGGAAAAGTTACGAGTAAGGATAAGAACAGATAAGCCGGAAGGATATTCTGAAGCTCCAGACAATGCAATACTTTATGAAGGCAGGATTTGTATTCCCGACAACGACAGCGAATTGAAGAACGAAATCTTGAGTGAGGCTCACGATACGCCTTACACAGCACATCCAGGAAGTACGAAAATGTACCAAGATTTGAGAAGAAACTTTTGGTGGAATGGAATGAAACGAGACGTTGCCTCGTTTATAGAAAGATGCCTAGCATGTCAACAAGTTAAGGCTTTACACCGACGACCGTATGGATTGCTACAACCATTGGACATCCCAGATTGGAAATGGGAAGGCATAGCTATGGACTTTGTCACAGGCTTGCCTAAGTCGAGAAGAGGAAACACAGTGATTTGGGTGATAATAGATAGACTTACGAAGTCAGCTCACTTCTTACCGATTAAGATTACATATGGATCAGAGAGACTAGCTCAGTTGTATGTCAGAGATATTGTACGTCTGCATGGAATACCGAAGGTCATAATATCAGACAGAGATGCTAAGTTTACCTCGAGATTTTGGATTACGATGCAGAAAGAATTGGGAACAGAGCTTAATTTCAGTACAGCTTTTCACCCACAGACAGATGGGCAGTCAGAGAGAACGATTCAGATTTTGGTTGATATGTTGAGGACAGTAGTTTTGGACCGAGGTGCGAATTGGGAAGAAATTCTACACTTAGTCGAATTCGCCTACAACAACAGCTATCAGGCCACGATAGGAATGGCGCCATTTGAGGCTTTGTATGGAGAAAGTGTAGATCACCGCTTTATTGGGACGACGTAGGTGAGAGAAAGAACCTAGGCCCAGATGCGATCAATGAGATGATTGAGATAATTCGACAGATTCGAGATAGAATGAAAATGTTTAGTAGACACGGATTCTTTCAATAAAACTCCAATGTGCTACAATTATGAAATACCATTTTTATCTATATTTATGATTATGATTTCGGCATCGTGCCCGCTAAGTACGTTTGTACTTAGCCCTGCATTGTTTTCTAAATGTGCAGGTTGAAGCGACGGTGAGCGGCGACGGTTGGTATTGAGTTAAAAGGATAGGATGCTTAGTTAGAACCCTTCCGCTGCTAAACTCTGAATATCTTTTTGAGATGTACTTTTGAACAATACTCTGTAGTCTAAGTCTGTAAATATGAACTTAGCTTCTTTTGTGTACTTCTGTCGAGTAATCCTTAGGGATTAACTCTTTCTTATTTATATTCAAGTCTTGTTCATGGTTTATTGATGTTTTTCATGTATGTTTAGTCAGTTAGCCCTCTTCTTCCCCGCTTCTTTAATCCAACCCCAGTCGCACCCCGGCTTCTGCCGTCCCTCGGGATTTGGGGCTGTGACATAGATCAATTCTTTCGTCAGATTCGAACCAAAGAGAATGAAGTCTAGAAGTGACGAAAGTCTTAAGCGATATATGTCGTTCAGACTTAAATTTAGAAAATGAGGACAAGATTTTCCTCATGATTTTTCCTGCTAAGGATTATTGTGATTATTTCTTCGCGTTCAGTATAAGCTTAGATGAAGCTTTATATTATGTTTGCGTATCTCGTATGAGAAAGTACGTGTTCAATTCTAAAACGCGCGATTCATTCCAAGACATTGTTCTTGATTAAGTTATAAGTTATGAAGAAAGACCGCAATCGATCTTGGATCGAAAAGTGCGAGAGTTAAGAAGTAAGTTGATACTATTAGTAAAGTGTTATGGAATTACCACGGGCAAGAGGAAGCTACGTGGGAACTTTTGCGAAGGAGGTAAGCAAATTTCGGGATTAAATTTTTCGTTAGAGGGTAGAATGTAATACCCCAGATATTTTTTCTTCCGACGCGAAATAAAAATTTTCTAATTAATTAAGGCTTTGCACGCCTAAGTTAAGGATTTTAAATTCTAAGACTAACGGTGAAATCCGTTATTGAAAATAAATTCCAGAAGTCGGTTGAACGATTACTGTATTAGGGTTTTCACGTCCGATAAAATTTTCGCCCGAAAACTCAAATCAAGAAACCGTCTGATTTTACATTCACTCTTTTTGCGAGACGAGTAAGTTAGTAAAAATCCGTTTTTATTATTTTTTCGGACAAAATTTGGACTGTGATGTCCCGACTTTTTATCGGATTTTGAAAAACGAAATATGTTTTCCGAGTACGTGATTTATTTCTAATCTAACGGTCGAATTAGATTTCGCCGAATACGTAACCGACTAAGAATTTATTTCTCGATTTTTAATACGTCGTATTAGACCCGAAAACGAGATATTTTCGACTAAAATCCTATCCTAAAACCGCAACCTTACCCCCCCCCCCCCATTGACTCACACCTTGTGAGTCATCCTACTTTAAGAGATATGTCACAACCCCAAATCCCGAGGGACGGCAGAAGCCGGGGTGCGACTGGGGTTCGATTAAAGAAGCGGAGAAGAAAGGGGATGAAAGAATAAACATACATACATCACAACTTATCTTCTATGAACAAGACTTTATTGACGAAAGGAAAGAGTTAATCTCAAAAGATTACTCGACAAAGCGTTTCAAAAGCTTCTAAGTTATATTACAGAACTTAGACTACAGTGATTATTACACAACATCAAAAAGAGTTTAGAGTCTAGCAGCGGATTTGTGAACTATATACAAGAGTCTTCCTTAACTCTATTCAACTCTAACTCAACCGTCGCCGCTTCCGTCGCTTCAACCTGCACATTTAGAAAACATATGCAGGGCTAAGTACAATAGTACTTAGTGGACACGTTGCCGAAAATATAATCATAAGTATTGATAATCAGGCATTTCATTTCCGTAGCACATCGGGGTTTTTCAACAAGTTCCCGTGTCTACTAAACATTTTCTTTCTTATTTTCATAAATTAGCTTGCGCAAGCAATTTTCATAGATGTTACGTTCAAATCTTAACCAATCATAATTCACCGTGGCTGGCTACCCCTCAACAGAATACCACATACACCATAGGCTACAAAGTGCACTAACTCTGGAAAGCATAATAGCTAACTCAAAGCCGATCGTTAGTTAACCCCTTTTGATTAACTCATAAGGTACAAGAGAACTCACATAAAACACAAAATAGTTCATGCCATGATTATCACTTTGAAAACACGATTATCAAAGCGATAAAGAAAAGGTTTTTGAGCATTGCTCGTTTTGTTTCATATATAAAAGCCCACCTTGATTAAATACAGAACTTAAGACACGTGCTTCCGTCTTCTGGTCTGCGTCTTATCCTTGGTGTCGACTTCCTCCTTCATCGTAAAAATCATACTTTAAAGCTCGGTTGTAAAGGATAAACAAATATGAAAAGTCGAATTAAGTTTTTGTTCTTTAGACGTTTTAGGCATTTGCACGCTAAACTAAACTCTTTTAATTAAAAAGAAACGAGATACGGACGCATCTCGTTTGACACTCACTCGGTTCTGTACTCGACACTCCGGTCGGTAGAAAGAAGGTAGTCAATGTCTTGAAACGACTTAAAAGATCGAAAGAGTTCAAGTTGAGAAGAATTCAACTTAAGAAACTACGTTTTGAACATTCACTGCACGAGGTCAGTAAGTCCACCCAGAACAGGGGATTTCTAAACAGGGGACGAATCTTATACTAAAGGAATGGTACGGGTGTCTAGTTTACTCTCCAATTCGCGGATCTCAATTCCGATAAACGAGCTAAAAGATATGGTAGTTTCCGTGAAGGGTCGCCAAAACTGCCGAGTGAAACCCTAATGCTCGATAAAATCAACGCACAGTTTTCTAGGTTCGTTCTATGTTATCGAACCTAAATTCTCACGAATTTACTGACTCAATACAGTCTACTTGTATCATTATCCATGATAGACCCCTTTTTATTTCTCGTTTATAAACACGACGTTTAAAACATCGTCATTTCCGACTAAGCAATTGCTATACCAAATCAAGTTCAACTTCTCGGTTATAACTATAACTCATCTTTTCAATACTCGGACGAACATGTCGTCAACTACAAACTCGTTCATTAATCATTAATAATCATCAATATCCAAAAAGAATCCTTAATCAACTTTTCTATCATTACTTATCATCATTTGTTCGTCTCTTAAGAGAAATCCAACATCATTAGAAATCAATGAAATTTTACGATCTTATTCATCATCTATCAAGAATCATAAATACGTAAACCATAACCTCAAACTATTATCTAATCTCGACTTATCGTCCGTCGTTCGTCTCTTACGATAAATTTTACGTTCTCCATTTTCGTTCAAATTTTACGACAACGATTATCATCTAACGAGCATTACTAACACACAAATCATAATATTAAAACATTATCGATCTCTAACTTATCGTCACATCTTCATCTCTTACACTTTTCGTTTTATTTTTAGAAAAATCTCAATTTAATATCTATACATCCTCATGTATCGTATATCTCATTTCCATTAAACAATCGAGCATATCATAACATTTACTATCCTAAATCGAGCCTCCTTCGTCTCTTAGGTTTCACATTTTATTTTTAGAAAAATCTAAAACAATTCATAGAGTCAATTAACATCATGAGGAACACTAATCTATCATTCAATCGACAAAGAAATCGAGCTACGATCAAAGCCCCAAATTCTAAAAAAAATCGGTAATGACCTAGAACAAGGAGGTGTGATTTTCTTTATGATTTGATCCGTAGAACTCGATTCTAAACATCCTAGAACATGTATCGAACAAGAAATCACATGCTATTTCATTCTTCAATTTTCGAAAAAAATAAAAGATGGGGGAAAAGAGATTTATTCGGTTCATACTAGAGACAAAGCTCTTACCTTTCGTAATATGAACTCGGATATGGATTTGATCGGTAGATGCAAGACTTAAGCTCTTGGGGAAAGCTTGAAGTTGAGCTTCAATGGAGGAGAAATGAAGAAGAAATGAGAGAGAGAAGGGAGATGGAGGTGGCGGTCATGGAGGGTATAGGAGAGAAGGTGATGACTCACTATAGTGAGTCATAAAGCAAATGGAAATATCTAACAAGCACAGTGACTCGTTAATGTTGCGTTTGGCGAGGGATTATTTGACGAAATATCTCGTTTCCGAATCTTAAACGTCGATTTAAAAGTCGAGAAATACTTTCCTAGATAGTTACGGATTTGACGAAATCTAATTAGTCCGTTAGATTGGAAATAATTTACGTACTCGGAAAAACTAATTCGTTTCTCAAAATCTGAGAAAAAGTCGGGACATCACAGTCCAAAATTCGTCCGAAAAATCATAAAAACTAACTTTCTCCGGTGAACTCGTCTCGAAGAAAAAGTGAATGTAAATTTTGACAGAATTTGATTCTGAGTTTTCGGACGAAAAACTTACCGGACGCGAAAACCCTAATACAGTAGTCGTTCGTCCGATTTCTGGAAATTATTTTCGGAAACGGATTTCACCGTAAATCTTAGAATTTAATTTCATAATCTTAGGCGTGCAAAGCCATCATCATTAATAACTTTTATTTTTTTAAAGACTGTAGAAAAAGTCTGGGGTATTACAAGATATTATCTAAACACTTAGTCATCATTTCTCTCTCCCAAAACTCACCAAAACCGCCACTTTCCCTCTCATCTCTTCTCTCTCACTTTTCTTCCATTGTCAAGAGTTCTTCAAGCTTTCAAGCTTCACAAGTCATCCGTCTACCGATCGATTTTAGATCCGATTCCATATTCGACAAGGTAGGAGCTTCCTCTACGGATTGAACCGAACAAAAATCCTTTTTCATCTACTTTATTTTTTCAAAAATTTTGGAAATGAAGTAAGATGATGATTCTTTGATTAATACATGTTATAGTATGCTTAGGAATGATTCTATGGAATGAAATCATGAAGAAATCACCCCCCCCCTGAATATGTGTCATTACCGAAATTTTTAAAGAATTTGGGGGTTTGATGTTTGATTTGATTTTTAGATAATTGATTAGTGGAATCGTGTTCTATGTGATGATAGATTAATGCATGAATTAATTTAGAATTTTCTAAAAATAAAAGTAGAAATGTAAGAGATGAAGAATGGATGATTTGATGAAGAAGATGTTATAGTTTGCATGATTTGTTAATAGAAATGGTATGTAGGTTGTTTGAGGATGATGATATAATTATTTGGAATTCTAAAAATAAAATGAAAACCGTAAGAGACGGAAATCCATCGATAAGTCAAGACTCGTTAATGTTTTGAGAATATGGTTTACATATTAGTGATGCTAGATAGATGATGATCGTTGTTGTAAAATTTGAACAAAATTGGAGAACGTCGGATTTTCGCTAAGAGACGAAATTAGATAATGATTTAGGTTTGTGATTCGAACCTATGTTAATCTTGATAGTTAATGATCGTAACCGTAAAATTTGAACGAATTCTAAAAAGATTAGAATTTTAGTAAGAGACGAAGAAACGAGATTTAACGTCGATAGAAAAATCAAATAAGGAAAACCAATTTGATATTAATGATTGTTGTCGTTTGACGAACGATATTGTAGTTGACGATATTTCCATCTGAGATACGAGATAATATGAGTTATAGATTATGAACGAGAAGTTGTTGAATGAAATAGAAATTGAAAATTGAATTGGTTTAGTAAATGGTTAGCGGAAAAAGGACGAGGTTATGCTCGTCGTTTGTTTAATCAAAAGACGTGATTATGTACCCGATTAAGGGACATCCATGTAGACTGCATTGAGATGGAAATTTCGTAAGAATAAAAGTGGAATAGCATTAACCGAACCTAGAAAGTCGTGCGTCGAGATTTGTCGAGCATTAGGGTTTCGAGCGACTGTTTTGCGACGTTTCACGGAAACTGTCATAACTTCTAGCTCGCTTAACGAAATCGAGATCCGTAGATTAGAGAGTAAACTAGACACCTATGGATTTCTTTTGGTATAAATTACATCCCCCGTTTAAGAATTCTCTGTTCTGTGCGAACTCCAGAACTACTGTATTGTGCAGTAAGTTTCCAAAACTTAATTTCTTAAGTTGAATCCTTTTCAACTTCGTTCCTTGTGAACTTCTAAGTCGTTATGAGTTATCGACTTCCATTTATCTACTGACCTAAGTGTCGAGTAATGAGCCGAGTCAGTTTATAAACGAGAATTGATCGAGTCTCGTTTATTAGTTAATCAAAAGAAAGTAGTAAAGTGCAAAGGCCTAAAAGACTTAACCGTTTCCGAATTTCTGTTGTCTTTTTAACGTCTCGACTAAATACTAAAGTGTGATTATTTGCGTTCAAAGAAGGAGGACGTCGAGATTAGAAGACAAGACGGAAGACAGAAGGTTAAAGTTTGTTCTGTAAACGATTGAGGTGGACTTTTCTATCAAAATAAAATGAGCGTTGCTCGAAAGTGTTTACTTGTTGCTTTAATAAGTATGTATTAAAGTAACTATCAGTGCATGATGAATTGTTATATGTGAATTCTCTTGTGCCTCTCTGAGTTAGCCCACAGAGTGCTATCCAGAGTTTTGGATTCTGAGTTAGCCCACAGAGTGTTATCCAGAGATTCCAACTAAACGATCAGATTCTGAGATAGCCCACAGAGTGCTATCCAGAGGGACAGATTCTGAGTTAGCCCACAGAGTGCTAACCAGACGATCGGATTCTGAGTTAACTTTCAGTGTGTTATCCAGAATTAAGTGAACAATAGTATAAGCCTTACTAGTGTTTGTGAAAAGATGCATGACTAATCTATACTAAGTATGATATGTTTTCGGCAATATGCCCACTAAGTGCTTTATGTACTTAGCCCTGCATGTTTGTTTTTAAATGTGCAGGTTGAATGACGAAGGCAGAGGAGGTTGAGTAAAGGTCGTTTATAAGAAAGAAGAATTGTGTTATCATTTGAGCCTCGATTTCACATTTGATATGTGATATCATTCTACGTCTTTCCGCTGCAAACTAATACACTTTTTGTTGTGTAATCTTTTCGGTTTAAGTTTTTCATACTTTAAACCTAGTCTTCTCTGATCACAACTTTGTCGAGCGATCTTTCGAGATTGACTCTCTTTTGTCTAATAAGAATCAATTCATAGTATATTATCTTGGTTATAGATGTTAAATTATTCATTTATTCAGTGATTCTCCTTTCTTCCCCGCCTCTTAAGTCCAACCCCTAGTCGCACCCCGGCTTGGCTGTCCCTCGGGATTTGGGGCTATGACAGTATGTAGCTATATTTACCACGCAAAAAGCTTTTTTCACGAGTTCTTCAACCCACGATAGCAACACACGATGATCTTTATCTTGCACACGATGGTAGAAAAAATGCATGAAATAGAAGAAATTATTGATTTTAGGTTACAAAAAAGTATATTTGCATATTTATGAACATATTATAGAAGCAAAAATAGGTGTAAAAATATATATACTATCATGTATTAGAATCTAGAGTTTTCTTTAGCATGACAAGCCACCGTGGGCACGTGGCCCCGAAACGTGCCCACGACGGCAACACACGTGGCGTGGGCTGCCATGTATGCACACAACCACCGTGGGCCATGTGGCCACCGTTGGCACGGTAGTCGGCTGCACTGTGGGCTTAAGAACACGTTATTTAATATGTATGAATGTTTATTTGCAACAAACAAACATTGTTTTAAGATTATATATTGAATAAAGAAAATCATTACATATATGTAGTGTATAATCGTTAGAATATGGAGAGTAGTAATATATTTTCATAGTGTGTTATTTATGAAGTAACTCTGATACAAAACATGCTATACGTATGTGTTTGGATGTAATGTTATGTAGTTATAAATGTTAAACACCTTCTATTACAATCACTAAACAACAAAATTTATAACACAATGATTAAATTGAAATGTTCTTCCGCACACAGTCGTCCCACTTCCGTGCCCACGGTGAACTGACAGCAGGCTGCCACCGTGGGCAAGTCAGTGGGAGGGGGTGGGACCAATCTTTGACTTAGGATGGAGAGGGGGTGGGGACCGATTTTGAATAAGGTGAGGTAGGTTTTGTTTTTCTATTATCTTTTTAATTGTTTTACTATTTTTTAGTGTTTAAATTTAGAGTATTTTAGTCTTTTAATACTTTTGGTATAAAAAACTTGGTCTCTCTTGTTTGTAAGATATTTTTACAATAAATATTGGATTATATTTTTCAATAATTATTGATTGACATATAAAATCTAACTAATATTTTCACAATTATGTCATGAGTTTACAATGTCGGTATTTAAAATCCTACCCAACAATTTTAATGAGGAAAATATATATGCAATAACTGTTGTACAAACCATCATATTATTTAAACAACATTTTTTCACTAGCATCTACAACGGAGGGTAAGGGATAAGGAAAGCTAGAGTGTGAGGAAGAGATCACCCTCCTAGGGTAGGGTGAGTGCCGTTGTGGAGAGAGTGCAGGCGATAGCTAGGGTGAAATTTCACCCTACCTCTCATTCTCGAGCGATGCCACATGTCGACTTGGTGTTTTTTCTTTTTATTTTTTTAATGTTGTAAATATAAATTTAAATAATTGATGATCTTAAGGCTAAAAACTCCACCATTATAATCATTTTCACCATATGACTAACTCCACCAAAAGTCCAATAAATATTATAAAAAATTTATCACCCTATGGCTAAATGCAACCATTGGACATGCTCTTACCCTCAACATATAAAATACGAACATTATTTGTCACAGCCCCAAATCCCGAGGGACGGCAGAAGCCGGGGTGCGACTGAGATTGGATTAAAGAAACGAGGAAGAAGGGGGCTAACTGAACTAAACATACATAAGAGGCATCATGCATACTATGAACAAGACTTTATTTACATAAAGGAAGAGTTAATCTCAAAAGATTTCTCGACAGAAGTACACCGAAAGAAAACTAAGTTAAGATAGATCTTAGTCTATAGTGATTACATATCTGTATTTCAAAAACACTAGAGTTCTGCAGCGGAATTTGTGGTTCACACTAACTACAGTCTTCCTAAGACAACTTTATTCAACCATCGCCGCTTCCATCGCTTCAACCTGCACATTTAGAAAACATATGCAAGGCTAAGTACAAAAGTACTTAGTGGGCACGTTGCCGAAAATATAATTCATAAGTATAAATAATCTGGCATTCTATAACCGTAGCGCATTGGGGTTTTGTTGAAAAGGCCCGTGCCTACTAAACATTTTTTGACTGATTTGTATAAAGCAGCTTGCGCAAGCATTTTTAAAGTATGTTATGTTCAATCTTGACCAAAGCTAATTCACCGTGGCTGGTTACCCCTCAACAGGATACCACATACACCACAGGTTACAAAGTGCACTAACTCTGGAAAGCACTTAGCAGCTAACTCAGAGCCAATCGTTAGTTAACCTAGTTAGATTAACTCTAAAAGTCTGGAAAACCCGAAGGTTAACTCAGAAATCTGGTAAACCCGAAGGTTAACTCAGATAGGTACAAGAGAACTCACATAAAATAGTTGAAACAGTTTATGCCAAGATTATCACTTTGAAAACACAATTATCAAAACGATAAATAATACTTTCAAGTTGTGGAAAAACCCACATTTTATTTGATATAGATAAAAGCCCACCTCGTAATACAGAACTAAGAAGTACTAGCTTCCAATCTTCGGATCTTCCGTCCTTTCTTTACTGCTGGCTTCCTCCTTCATCGTAAAATAATAGTACTTAAGAATCGATTCGTAAAAGATAATCGATCAAAGAAACTCGAAAAAGGTTTCAGTCGTTTCATTCTTTAGGCATTTGCACGCTTACTAGATTCATTTTACTTAAACGGGAAACGAGACTTAAACATATCCCGTTTAGAACTCGAAAGGTCTCATACTCGACTCTTAGGTCAGTAGAGAGGGTAGTCGATAGCTCAATACAACTTAAAAGATCATAAGGAACTAAGTTGGAAAGAATAACCTTAGGGAAATTACGTATTAGTTCATTATACGACTTATGCATTTTCACGCTAAACTAGTTTTCTTTACTTGAACTGGTACGAGGTACCAACTCGTCTCGTTGAGCACTCAAGGCTCCTTTCTTGACACTGGGGTCAGTAGGAAGATATTCGTTAGTTATTACGGCTTAGACGATCGAAAGAAACTAAGTTGCGAACGAAACAACTTAGTAGAATGAAAACTGAAATTTCACTGCACAATACAGTAACTCTGGGGGCTGCCCAGAACAGGGAATCTGGAAACAGGGGATGAGCCCTGTACCGTTGGAAAGTTTGGGATGTCTAGTTTACGCTCCAATTTACGGATCACAAATCCGATAAATGAACTAGAAGTTATTACAGTTTCCGGCGAGGGTCGCAAAACTGCCGCGCTAACCCTAGTTGCCCGATAGAATCGACGTATAACGTCTTAGGTTCGTTCTAAGCTCTCGTATTCGATTTCTTAAGAAACTGGACCCTCAAGGCAGTCATCACGTACTCCCGTACGTGATGAACTCCTTCTCAAAACTCGTCCAATAGCACGACGTTCTAAACATCGGCTTCCAACTAACAAGTACTAAACCAATATGTTATCAACTTCTCGTTCTAGTTCTCGACTATCACTTTAGCTCATATTATATTAGCTCGAAAGCTCATGACGTCAACTACAAAGTTGTTCTCAAGTCCATCATAGACAATAATATCAAATTAGAATTCTCATTCGACTTCTCGGTTATTACTTACGTCTAATTGTTCGTCTCTTACACAATTTTCAAAGTTGTCGGATCTCGTTCAAATTTTACATCATTAAACTACATCTAACGAGAATCACTTTCATGCATGTATTCATTTCATATCAACTCTATTTTTCAACTTATGACGAGTTCTTCGTCTCTTACATTCCATAAAGTATTTTTAGAAAATTCTCAAATAAATCCTATTATCATCTAACATCATTTGCAACTATATTCCATCAACTAAACATCAATTAAACCAAACACATGAAAACCCCTAAAACTCTTATGAATTTCGGTATTTATACATAGGTTAAGAGAGTGATTTTCTTCTCCAATTAACACCATTTATTCATTAATCAACCTACTATAACATCAATTGAACAATTGAAATCCAATTAATCACTAACATGCAAAAATCCCCAAATTCAAACTCAAACCCTAATCGGTTTTCAACATAGCATGGGGCTTTCGATTTCTCTTTGTTCTAATCTCTAATTAAGCACCTCTTAAGCATGAATTTATCATTAATTGAAGAAATCCAAAAATCCTACCAAAGCCCTAAAAATTTCGGTATTGGCTAGGGTATTAGGGTTCTTGATTTTGTTCACTTCTAATCCCTAATTACCCTATCTAACACATCTAATTTCATTAATTCAAGATCGAATCATCTAATTCATCACCCTAATTTTCGATCCAAAAAGAAAAATAAAAAGAAGAGGATGATGGATGGATAGAATTAAAGAGGAGAGGATTACCTTGATAATTAACAAAGAAGGTAAGAAGTTTTGATGGTTGGATAATGACTTGTATGATTTCTTCTTCTAGATCTTGAAGGTTTCTTCAATGGTGGAAAAGGAAGAACAAGAGTGAGAGAGTGAGAGAGGGGCTGCCGAGAATGGGGGGAGAAGGAGGAGATGTGGATGATTTAATTTGTATAACTTATGTTATAAGGTTTAAAATGTGTAAAGGTGTAAAGTATGAATAGTGTAGTAATAGGTGTCACTTACTATACTATATAAAATCAAAAATATCTAACTAATAGAGAGAGAGGTCGGCTGGACATAAAAAGGAAATAAGGAAAATCCCGCTTTTCCAACTCATTACGACGTTACGGAAAACGACGTACGAAAAACGTATTTCGGCACAAAATCAGCGAGATCCGATTCGACCATAAATCCTAACGTATTTAACTTATTCGGAATATAATATTTAAAATTTTAATTTCGACAAAAACTCGGGACGACACAGTCCGAGTTTCGTCCGGAAAATCATAAAAATGAACTTTCTCGGGCGAGTTCGTATCGCGATTTCGTGAATGTAAAAATCAGACGGTTTTCCGTTATGAGTTCACGAACTAAAAACTTTTCGTACGCGCTAACCCTAAATACAGTAGTCGTCTAGCTGACTTCCGTAATTTATTTTCGGAAACGGATTCGACCGTTAGTCTTAGAATTCGAAATCGTAAACTTAGGCGTGCAAAGCCATTTATTTAATTAACTTTAAATTTTTAAGATCGTACGGAAATTGTGGGGTATTACATCCTACCCCCCTTGCGAAAAATTTCGTCCTGAAATTTGCTTAACTTCTTAAACTGTTCGGGGTACTCCTTCCTCAATTCTTCATTGAGTTCTCAAGTGTCTTTTTCTTGCCCATGATGATCTTACTATACCTTTACTAAACGCATCGACTCGCTTCTTAACTTTTGTGCTTTTCGATCCAAGATCGTTTTCGTCCTTTCCTAATAACTTAAGTCGATTTCAAGAACGACGTCTTGGTGATAGAACTTCGTGTTATAAAATCGAACGTACATACTTCCTCAAAATGAGATACACTTAAAAATAAGCATTTCATAAACTTGGCGATAAAGCCATAACTATTCGTATTGGAAACTATCTTTTCCAAGTTATTTGCTAATTATATAGATCTTTATCGAAGTCTGAACTTGACACGAAACTAAGGTTTCTCATTAACGGAGAAATCTTAAGGAGCTTTTATTTTCCTTCTCGATTATTAAGTTCGCATTGTCGTATATACTTAAGACTTTTGTCTTCTTTAAACCTCGTTTTATTGACTCAGATCTATTGTATGATCTCGATCATTTCACTGACCGTATCTGGTCCTAAGTTCTTTCTTTCACCTACCTTATAACAATAAGGCAGCTATGTAAATCTTCTCCTTCTACAAGGTCTCGTAAGTCGTAATACCTATCGTAGCTTAATAATTATTGTTATAACAATTCGGTTGTTGGCTACGTGTTCTTCAATTCGCTCTTCGGCTAATATTATCGTTCTTAGCTTATCAACGAGTATCTGAATCATTTTCTCGGACTGTCCATTCAACTGGAGGTAAGAAGCGGTACTAAAGTTAGGTTTGCTATCTGACTTTTCTGCCTTGTGACCTACAACCATCTCGTCGTCATAAAATCATAATCATATCCTTCCATTTCCATTCCGGAATACCTTAACGGTTATCACAACTTGTATAGTTGTCAGTGAAAAGCTTTCTCCTACTTATAAACTAAACATCTTTCTATCAACGAAACAACGTCTCGTTTCACTCTATTCCACTGAAAATCCTTTTCTTAATTCTTAAATTCGTTGTCATTGGAATTACCAATTCCACTCTTAAATTTCTATCACAAACTCATTGCTTCAGAGTAGTTGTCTGGTTTATCCATTCTTTTCCTCAGTCGAGGCTTATCCATTGACTCGTCCTATTTCTAGATACTTATAATCTTTCTTGCAATTTGGCATAGCTACTCGTGCCGCTATTTGCCCTGCGATGCATTTTTCTATATCCATCTTCTCAAATCCTCGTATAAGCGTTTCTTTTTCCGACGAAAAGATACCTAAACTTAGTTGGGGTCTTACGACTCAGCGTGTCTATTCTTACCCTTAGCTTTACTTAGATGGTAATTATTTTCACAAACGTGATATCTTACTAGTTCGAGCCATCTCCTTTGTCTTATGTTAATTCCTTTGCTCGAATACATGCCCAAATTCTTATGATCTGTGAAGATCGCATCCCTTGCACCATATAGATGGTGTGTCCAAATTTTCAATGCAAGCTCTACGGCTGCAAGTTCTAAGTCGTAGGTTGGATACTCAATTTCCTGGGGTTAACGTGTCGTGAAGCGTAAGCTATCACTTTCTCATTTTGCATCTATCCCATCCTAACCTATTCTTTGTAGCATTGGTATCTACCTCGTATTCCTTGTCGTTTCTGGGAGGGCTGAACTTGGGGTAATGATCAACTTTTCCTAGAACGTCCGTGTTCCTATTCCACAATTGTCTGTACATTTATTCTTTTCCTTCTATGTAGTTGCGCCATAAGTCTTAGTAATCATAGGGAATTCCTTAATGGAAACCTCTATTTTAACTATCCAGCCTGGGAACTTCTTATTTCATTCAGACTGGTAAGCGATTTTTCATTTGAGTACTGCCTCTACCTTAGCAGGAATCTATCTTAACATCTTCTGTCGACAATGTATATCCAAGAAACATTACTTCTCCATTCGAGCTTGCTCTTGCTAAATTTGGCATCTAACTCCCGACTCTATGCGTTCTAGTACTATTCGCAAGTGTTCTTCGTGTTCATCTTCATTCTTGGGGTAACTGAAATTGTCATCGATAAATACTAAAATGAATTCTTTTCTAAGTCTAGGTGGAAAATTCTATTCATGTGGTTCATGAATACTACGGAGCACTAGCCAACTAACGGCATAACTAAGCATTTGTAATAGTTTTATCTGGTTTGGAAGAAATTTTTGGGTATATCACAAGTTTATCCTCACAATTGCACTTGTTTCTTTTAAAGACTATCAGGGGTCTTCTATTCTCATAAAAGAATACTTATTCTTAAGGGTTATCTTTATTTAACTTTTGACAGCCTATATACAATCTCACAGAATCATCCTTTTTTGATGATGAACATCACAAATGTTTTCCATGGTGAGAACGTTTGTCTAAAGAAAATCGTCATCTAACAACTCTTGCAGTTGGATCTTAAGCTCCTCTAACTCCTTTGATACCATTCTACATAAGGCCTTTGATTTGGGAGCTGCTCGTAGTTCTAAGTCAATCGTGAAACCTACACGACAATCTGGTAGTAAACCAGATATTTCATATAATTCTGTAGGTTCTCTACTCGGGGTTTTGAAAAGAGATTTTTCTCTCGTTGTCGAGAATTGTGGTAATTCTCAAACAACTAATCTATTCCTAAAATTATATATATATCGAACATCATATTAATGTCTAATCATTTGTTATGATCCTAAGAGACATTAGATTAGATTCTATGCTTAACGAAACTAAGGGATCAATTCTCTGAGACCATCAACATTCCGTGAAACGCAGTTGTTCCTATTCTACGATTAGAGCGTTCTAGTCTTAGCTCTATAGGGTCAAAAAGGTACTAGTAAACCGGTAGAAAGTTCTAGTTTTGGGTCGATAATTTATGACAGGGTAATTTATAAGGTTCGTCCAATACCTGCCAAATCGTCATTTCCTTCACTATGCCCCTCCTGCCTAATTATGTAAGCTCCTGCATTTTGTGGTGGTTGTAGCAGTTGTGTCTGTGACTGAAGTTGAGCTGTACTCAGTGGTTGAGGCTAGCCGTACTGAAATGGTACTATCATTTGAAACAGCATTGGGCAGTCATTACTCATATGCCCCAACATTCCACAGTTAAAGCATCTCTCCATGGTCGCTAGACATACACCCTCAGGCTCCTTATCACGTCCATCACACGCAGATACTCCCTGTTTCTGTTTTGCCGCTTGCCTCAGTTCTGGGCAATTTTTCTTAACGTGTCCCTTATGCAAACAATTGTAACAAACACCAGATTTAGCTAGACATATCCCGGGGTGTTTCTTACCACACTTAGGGCAAACTGGAGAAGGGATCTCTTCTTGAGTACTTTTCGGAGTTGGGAGCTGATCATGCTGGTTGGTTCCATTTGCCGTCAGTGGTTCCGAGCAATTTCTCCTAATATGTCCCTTATGTCCACAGTTGAAACAGTTTTCAGTGCCTACCTGACATACGCCAGAGTGCGATTTATTACATTTGGAGCAAACATGAATGTTAACCCTTACTGTGTGGCTTCCTCCCTGATTTCTATTCCCTTGCTGCCCTTGTGGCTGATCTAATGGATTGTTACTCTTGCCCTGTCCTGATTGTTTAATCCTTTGTGGGTTATTTCTTTGCCCTGCTTTCTTTCCATAGTCACTTCCTTTTCCTGGCTGGTGGAAACCTTGCCTAGCCCTTTTCTGTTTCCCTTGATTGTTGTGGCACTGGTAACACTCGCTGCTACTTCCTTCCCATTTCTTTTTACTCTTATGGTTAACCTTATTATTGGGAAGATTTTGGGTTATGGTCTGGTTTGGTGCTGATGTGGACCTTACCACCTTCTCCTTATTAGGCACTACTGCCTCTATTTCTTGAACTCGTTCTAATAGTTCAGCATAACTCAATCCTTCCTGTCTAGCTACTGCTATTCCCAGTTCATACTTAAATTCTCCCTGAAGCTTCTTGGCTATTTCCTCCTCAGTCTCGACTTGATCGGATACATACTTTTCATAATACGCCTCCTTAAAACCATTCTAGGTGGTTAGAGCCGCTTGTTCTACCGGCATAAGTCTCTGTCTAGTCTTCCACCAATATTTAGCTGGTCCGATTAGCTGATACCCAGTGCACGCTAGACGCTTCTCATCACTAAGTCCAATCAGCTCAAAGATTCTCTCTATAGAACGTAGGCCTTAGTCGGATTACCAGATCCATCGAAATACGGCGGTTTACTTCCGAAGAATAAATCCTCAATGCTATGACGTTGTGGAGATAAGGAAAGTGAAAATGTTGCTGGGTGTTTTTTCCTTTCCTCGCTTATACGTTGTTCTTGACCTCTATCAGGTCCTCTAGGATTTTCAGGTCCTCTTCGATCGTTATCAGCTCTCAGCGACATTTTTAAAACTGTAAGATACAAAATTTTTCTTATTAGCATTTGCTTTTAAATCTTCATTTTCTCACTAACCCCCCCCCCCCCCTCCCCCCCTTTTTTTTCCACTTAATACTTTCACATAAACGAGAATAACAAATTTAAATTTGACTCTATTTCTTTCAACTTTTAACCTCCAAGGTTAAATTAAACTCTCGTTATACGAGTTTTGTTTGATATTCTGGTTTAGTTATACGATTCATAAGAAACTTCTTGTGATTAACACCCTCTCATGGGTCATGCATATTATATATATATATATATATATATATATATATATATATATATATATATATATATATATATATACATCAAAAAGATTATGTTAGTTTTGCCTTCAACAAGGACTTATACTAATTAGACTACAACGAGTCTAAGCTAGGCTAACTGCCTACGCGTACAGAATGCACTAACATATTGCATTACTGTACTACTGGAAGTACTAGAACGGAAACGATTCATAAAATTTCGTATCCGATGGAGTACTACAAAACTATCTAGTTACTGATCCGACTATGTACATAACAAAAGGCTACTATACTACTATGCGTCTCTGACGTCTTGCTCAACAAACTGCGGTCAAGTCACCACTGCCCACTATGGCCTAATCCTCCTCGGGGTCCTCGTCCGGATCCTCGTCCGAATCCTCATCAGTGTCCTCTTCCGGATCCTCATCCGGGTCCTCATCCTCTGACTCTGAACCGAAAGAAAACTGAAGTGCCTCGTCAACCCTCAAAGTAGTGCCATCTGCAAGTGTAAGTGATGGTGGTGCAGGCACATCTAAAATTGTCATCTCTGAATCTGAAACCAAGTAGTCCCAGCAGGTCGCTGATGCCCGCTTCTTCAGAGGCAGCAGGCGGTCGGGAAGTGAACAGGACTCGTACTCCTCTCTGGAATGGACCCTGGACGGTCCTGCCTCAAACTCTGTCCTAACTCTAGTCAACTCCGAGCAAATCTCGTCAAGGGGTCTGTAAGATGATGGAAACTGTAATAGGGCGGCAAGCTCTGCGTCTGTGTCTAAATACTCTGGACCTATCTCATCATGCTCTGACTCTAAATCTGCCGAAAAGTGAGTGTAGGGAGGATGTGCCTGAACAGGATATGATGCTATGTGTCTGCTCTCGAAGAAACGCCTGTGTACCTCCAAGCGAATCCATTATAATCACCTGTCGGCTCTATATCGTCGTCAAACATCCCAAGGTAGTACCATGCCGTGTCGTGTGCCCAACCACGCCATTCCTCTGGTAGTCGTCTAACCAAGTCAAGTATCGCCTGACTCTCTGGAATAGTATGCCGGACTGAATAATAAACTGACGAGAAGTAACTAATCCTCTGTCCTACGTCGTGTCTCGGGTTTGCCTCATAATCTCTATACCTATCTAATAACTGATCTGCCCAAGTACGCTGTGACGGGGACTGGCTCTCTGAAGCCGTGTCACTACTGGAAGTCATCCTACAAAGTTTTTTTAAGAAACACGGATCAGTAACGGTAAGATGATACCTTATCTTACGGAAAATCTTAAATTACAAAGTGAATATTCCTTATTCAATTGTAATATCACCACACTTAATCTATCAACTTATCTTAAACATCTAGCAATTTCACAGAAAATTGCTCTCGTACTCACAATATATAGAAATAAAATTTCAAGATTTTATTCCCATTCCTTATTTCATTCTTTTAATTTCTCACTTTAATTCCTTATTATTTTCTTTCATTAATCCTTATCTCTTTCTTAAGGAAAAATTTCTTATCGATTCTCATTCATTAAAACAAAGCACGCCCACTTTGTTTACGTTACTTATGCAAAAGTAACATTCATTTACAAAAGACTTTGTCGTTTACTACTCATAATACTCATACGTGTCGTATTCTTCGTTCAAGGACGAAGTATAAAAATATAAATTCCCAAAAGAGAAATGGAATATATATCCTAAGAATAACTTTTTAGAACAAGTTCTAGTCGTCATCGCTAAAATCGAGCGGTCGTTAGAAATTTAATCAAGCTTCGCGCTTGACTCCTAATAGTAAAACAATTCTCTTCACAAAGTTCGAACAAGGCGAACACTACAAAATGAAATGAAAAGAAAAGGAACGACGTCGTTACATGTTACTTATACGTAAGTAACATTCGTCTCTTTAACCCACTTATACCACACTAAAAGATTTTGCTAGTGGGGCATAAGACCCATATTACTGAGTTTCTTATTATGTGGGTTGATCAAGTCCACATAACAGTCTCTCAATCACATGGAACTTCTGTCTCGCTCTATCGTTCACTTCATACAGAATTTACTTTCCTAAATCGAGTAGCAATCCTCGAATTGCACACACAACTACTTCTTTAAAAGAAATTTTTGGAAATTTTCCAATTTAGCTCGGAATACTCAATCTTCTCAAGGAAGATACAAATTTTAAGCTAATCGAATACTTGAACGGCTCCTAATAAGTAAAACAAAGTCATCTCCAAGAGACTTTGTTCATGCCCTTACAACAAAGGTAACATTCGGCTCTTCCGTTTATTTCAATCTATCCTCCTTGTTTCAACATTTTCTCGAATAATTTGGAGTCACGTTTTTTTCTCACACGTCTATTTGTTTATTTCATTCCTTTCGTACATATTTGCTTTATTTTATCAAAATTTATTTCATTTCCCTCGAAGGAAATTCTTATCGAGTTTTAAAACGAAGATCGACTTCGTCGGGTCTTTATTCATGTCACTCTACGCACGTGACATCCATCAATAGGAGTCCTTCTCGTGTTGTGGATCTCCTTTAGAAATCATTTGAAATAGCATTTCTTAAAAACGTCTAAGTTCTCGAGGTATCGGAAAAGACCTTAGATTTCAAGTCTACATTCTTATCGAACCGGGAAAAATCCCTAGATTCCTTCTAGGTTCTCGTGCCATGTACTTTTTTTTTTGAAATAAAGGAAATTACTGCGCAAATAATTCCACATAAGATAGTACTCGTACTATCACAAAATCACATAATCAAAACAAAGTATAAATTAAATTATACTTTCATAGAATTCTTATTTTTGGCACACAACTGATTCTCATTCTCATCTTCATTGAATACTTGTTCATAAATTTCTTATTGAAAAGGAATTATGTTACTGAAATTCTTTCCTTGTTGAGTCGACGTAGCGGGAGGTTGAGTTGTCGTCTACACTCTAAATCTTAACATTATAATTTAACTCTTAATTTTAATACTCTATACTACTACTCGAAGGAAGACTCGTATCCAGAGCAAAAAACGAACCTCTGCTATGATACCACTCTGTCACAGCCCCAAATCCCGAGTGACGGCAGAAGCCGGGGTGCGACTGGGATTGGATTAAAGAAACGGGGAAGAAGGGGGTTAACTGAACTAAACATACATAAGAGGCATCATGCATACTATGAACATGACTTTATTTACATAAAGGAAGAGTTAATCTCGAAAGATTTCTCGACAGAAGTACACCGAAAGAAAACTAAGTTAAGACAGATCTTAGTCTACAGTGATAACATATCTGTATTTCAAAAACACTAGAGTTCTGCAGCGGAATTTGTGGTTCACACTAACTACAGTCTTCCTAAGACAACTTTATTCAACCCTCGCCGCTTCCATCGCTTCAACCTGCACATTTAGAAAACATATGCAGGGCTAAGTACAAAAGTACTTAGTGGGCACGTTTCCGAAAACATAATTCATAAGTATAAATAATCTGGCATTCTATAACCGTAGCGCATCGGGGTTTTGTTGAAAAGGCCCGTGCCTACTAAACATTTTCTGACTGATTTGTATAAAGCAGCTTGCGCAAGCATTTTTAGAGTATGTTTTGTTCAATCTTGACCAAAGCTAATTCACCGTGGCTGGTTACCCCTCAACAGGATACCACATACACCACAGGTTACAAAGTGCACTAACTCTGGAAAGCACTTAGCAGCTAACTCAGAGCCGATCGTTAGTTAACCTAGTTAGATTAACTCTAAAAGTCTGGAAAACCTGAAGGTTAACTCAGAAATCTGGTAAACCCGAAGGTTAACTCAGATAGGTACAAGAGAACTCACATAAAATAGTTGAAACAGTTTATGCCAAGTTATCACTTTGAAAACACGATTATCAAAGCGATAAATAATACTTTAGAGTTGTGGAAAAATCCACATTTTATTTGATATAGATAAAAGCCCACCTCGTAATACAGAACTAAGAAGTACTAGCTTCCAATCTTCGGATCTTCCGTCCTTTCTTTACTGCTGGCTTCCTCCTTCATCGTAAAATAATAATACTTAAGAATCGATTCGTAAAAGATAATCGATCAAAGAAACTCGAAAAAGGTTTTAGTCGTTTCATTCTTTCGGCATTTGCACGCTTACTAGATTCATTTTACTTAAACATATCCCGTTTAGAACTCGAAAGGTCTCATACTCGACTATTACGTCAGTAGAGAGGGTAGTCGATAGCTCAATACAACTTAAAAGATCATAAGGAACTAAGTTGGAAAGAATCAACTTAGGGAAATTACGTTTTAGTTCATTATACGACTTATGCATTTTCACGCTAAACTAGTTTTCTTTACTTGAACGGGTACGAGGTACCAACTCGTCTCGTTGAGCACTCAAGGCTCCTTTCTTGACACTGGGGTCAGTAGGAAGATATTCGTTAGTTATTACGGCTTGGACGATCGAAAGAAACTAAGTAAGAACGAAACAACTTAGTAGAATGAAAACTGAAATTTCACTGCACAATACAGTAACTCTGGGGGCTGCCCAGAACAGGGGATCTGGAAACAGGGGATGAGCCCTGTACCGTTGGAAATTTTGGGATGTCTAGTTTACGCTCCAATTTACGGATCGCAAATCCGATAAACGAGCTAGAAGTTATTACAGTTTCCGGCGAGGGTCGCAAAACTGCCGCGCTAACCCTAGTTGCCCGATAGAATCGACGTATAACGTCTTAGGTTCGTTCTAAGCTCTCGTATTTGATTTCTTAAGAAATTGGACCCTCAAGGCAGTCATCACGTACTCCCGTACGTGATGAACTCCTTCTCAAAACTCGTCCAATAGCACGACGTTCTAAACATCGGCTTCCAACTAACAAGTACTAAACCAATATGTTATCAACTTCTCGTTCTAGTTCTCGACTATCACTTTAGCTCATATTATATTAGCTCGAAAGCTCATGACGTCAACTACAAAGTTGTTCTCAAGTCCATCATAGACAATAATATCAAATTAGAATTCTCATTCGACTTCTTGGTTATTACTTACGTCTAATTGTTCGTCTCTTACACAATTTTCAAAGTTGTCGGATCTCGTTCAAATTTTACATCATTAAACTACATCTAACGAGAATCACTTTCATGCATGTATTCATTTCATATCAACTCTATTTTTCAACTTATGATGAGTTCTTCGTCTCTTACATTCCATAAAGTATTTTTAGAAAATTCTCAAATAAATCCTATTATCATCTAACATCATTTGCAACTATATTCCATCAACTAAACATCAATTAAACCAAACACATGAAAACCCCTAAAACTCTTATGATCGGTATTTATACATAGGTTAAGAGAGTGATTTTCTTCTCCAATTAACACCATTTATTCATTAATCAACCTACTATAACATCAATTGAACAATTGAAAACCAATTAATCACTAACATGCAAAAATCCCCAAATTCAAACTCAAACCTAATCGGTTTTCAACATAGCATGGGGCTTTCGATTTCTCTTTGTTCTAATCTCTAATTAAGCACCTCTTAAGCATGAATTTATTATTAATTGAAGAAATTCAAAAATCCTACCAAAGCCTTAAAAATTTCGGTATTGGCTAGGGTATTAGGGTTCTTGATTTTGTTCACTTCTAATCCCTAACTACCCTATCTAATACATCTAATTTCATTAATTCAAGATCGAATCATCTAATTCATCACCCTAATTTTCGATCCAAAAAGAAAAATAAAAAGAAGAGGATGATGGATGGATAGAATTAAAGAGGAGAGGATTACCTTGATAATTAACAAAGAAGGTAAGAAGTTTCGATGGTTGGTTAATGACTTGTGTGATTTCTTCTTCTAGATCTTGAAGGTTTCTTCAATGGTGGAAAAGGAAGAACAAGAGGGAGAGAGTGAGAGAGGGGCTGCCGAGAATGGGGGGAGAAGGAGGAGATGTGGATGATTTAATTTGTATAACTTATGTTATAAGGTTTAAAATGTGTAAAGGTGTAAAGTATGAATAGTGTAGTAATAGGTGTCACTTACTATACTATATAAAATCAAAAATATCTAACTAATAGAGAGAGAGGTCGGCTGGACAAAAAAAGGAAATAAGGAAAATCCCGCTTTTCCAACTCGTTACGACGTTACAGAAAACGACGTACGAAAAACGTATTTCAGCACAAAATCGGCGAGATCCGATTCGACCATAAATCCTAACGTATTTAACTTATTCGGAATATAATATATAAAATTTTAATTCCGACAAAAACTCAGGACGACACAGTCCGAGTTTCGTCCGGAAAATCATAAAAACGAACTTTCTCGGGCGAGTTCGTATCGCGATTTCGTGAATGTAAAAATCAAACGATTTTCCGTTCTGAGTTCACGAACTAAAAACTTTTCGTACGCGCTAACCCTAAATACAGTAGTCGTCTAGCTGACTTCCGTAATTTATTTTCGGAAACGGATTCGACCGTTAGTCTTAGAATTCAAAATCGTAAACTTAGGCGTGCAAAGCCATTTATTTAATTAACTTTAAATTTTTAAGATCGTACGGAAATTGTGGGGTATTACATTATTTTTTCACTCGCCACAATATACAAAACACCGTCAATTTTTCACTTATCAATATGTCGGGAAAAAAGAAATTTCTTGCTCAAAAAATTCAAGCAATTCTTTGAAGATTAATTTATCTCCCATCTCATCTTTCAACTTTCTATTGATTTCGCTTAGATGTGTAGTTTTTTCCTCTATTATAAAAATAGCTAGATAGGATCCAAAATGCATCTCATGGTGAAATTATCTCACACTAATTGTATGAAAAGAATATGCCTTACTGCCTTTGAGATATAATTTTGAAATCCCTTCAAATTATTTCACAACTTAATGAAAAAATGAAACCGAAGAACAAGTCATCGTTGGGATAAATGCTATGGCCTAGTGAAAACTGAAGAGTAAGAGAGAGAATATATTGTTTTTTCAATAACGTGTTGTTGTAATTTATGAGTTGATGATAATATTTATTATGTTCAAATGAAGATATACATGAACATAATAGACAGGTGCAATTGATCTAAATACATTAAAATTAAAACCTAAATTAAATAAAAAAAATTGAATCCTAAATAAATTTAAGTTTCAATTCGAAGCAGCCAACACTACCCATTTACAAAAATGATATTGGGCCGAACCGCTTGTAAACACAAAATATTGTATTTATTCAAATAAACACAAGATTGTATACAAATATAAGAATTACAAAATATATGCGGGTTCAATATCTATTTGATCCTCTGATTCTTCTCTTCACTTTGACCCTCGAACGGTCTTCAAGTAGCCTTCGAGATTTGTTGTAGAAGTATGTCTCCTAAATCTCCTTGGACTTGATAGTCTTTGAGATTTGATAAGAAGTATGCCTCTTTGAGCTCTTTGGACTTTATCTTCAAGCTTTATAACGTTGATACGGATGACTTTCGTCTTGCTTCCGATGTAAACGTTGAATTTGATTTGATTTTTGACTTGATGACGTTAACTTGAACTTTGAGGTTGATGGAGTTGAGTTGAGCTTCGAGGTTGATAGTGTTGATGCAGAGGACGTTCGCCATGTTTCCGAAGTAAACGTTAAGCATTGAGCTTTATATCGTTGACATGGAGGACTTGTGCCTTGTTTCCGGATCAAACGCCACTTGAGATATTTCCGTCGAAGAACGCGTTGCTTCCCACAAAAAACGCTTTGAATCTCGCTGGGACACCTTGAATATTAAGAGAGAAATCGTAGAGAATTTCTCTCTTCAATTATTGAGCTCTTTAAGATGATTTTTATGTGTGATTTGAAGTTATGTGGAGACCTCTATTTATAGGGAAAAATATGGTGGACTTGGTGGGCTTTTGGGCTCCATAATGAGCTTGAGGGATGAGATGGCGCGATCTCATTGGCTCTTAAATATTGATGTATATCATTTACTTGTTGCCAAAGAAATAGATATTTATCACAATATAAAGACATATTTATCAATTAAATTACTTACTATGGATATGATAAGATTCCATAATAAACTAAGATATTAAAATTAATAAAAATCTCTATAAAATTTTGATATCTACAAAATTCCCCTCGAGACTTTTTCATAGACGACTTGTCGTAAAACTGAATGAGTCTCGATAAATTTGAATTTATTAGATAGTTTATACTCATATTAAGGAGTTCTTGAACTTCAACTTGTGAATAGTTATACTCATATTCAAGAGTTCTTGAATTTGCTAGAAAGTTGAAACTCATTTCAAGGAATTTTTTAAATTTGAAAGAAAGTTTATACTCGTTTCAAGGAGTTTTAAATATGTTAGAAAGTTTATACTCGTTTCAAGGAGTCTTAAATTTGGACTTGATTTTAGATAGTTTATGCTCGTATCAAGGAGTTTGATGGACTTAAAAACTTTTTATACTCGTGTTTAGTAGTTTATAGACCTTTTATACTCGTGTCAATGAGTTTTCACTTGATTTGAATTTGTAGACATTTTATACTCGTGTCAGGAGTCTTGGACTTTCTTCAAAGAATTTGATTATGGTTTGAAGGAGGGGCGCCATACACAGTTTATACTCATGCGGGCCAGGAGTGACATACAGTTTAGGCTCGTGCGTTATGGAGCATTGTAGACAGTTTAGACTCTTATCAAGGAGAATTTAGAGTTCTTTGTTTGAAGTGTTTAAATGGTTTTTACTCACATCTAAGAGCATTTTAGACATTTTAAGCTCTTATCATGGAGCACTTGAAGTTCTTTGATTGAAAAGTTTAGATGGCTTTCACTCGCATCTAGGAGCATTTTAGATAGTTTAAGCTCTTATCAAGGAGCACTTGATGTTCTTTGATTAAAAAGTTTAGATGGTGTTTACTCGTATCTAAGAGCATTTTAGATAGTTTAAGCTCTTATCAAAGAGCATTTTAGACAGTTTAAGCTCTTATCAAGGATCACTTGAAGTTATTTGATCGAAAAATTTAGATGATTTTTGCTCACATTTAGGAGCTATGTAGATAGTTTAAGCTCTTATCAAGGAGCATTAACTTCATGGATTCTACCAAGTATTATAAGATTGATTTGTAGCATTTTCTTCGTCTTCACTGAAGCTTCTTCATCACTTGAAATTTCTTTAGGAGATTTGCCCCCATGAGTTTCTTCTTGATTTTCTTCAAAGTTGTGATCCTCTTCAATCGAAAGATCTTCAACTCCATTTGCGATTATGCTTAACTCCATGTCATGAGCTCTTGTAGCCAGTTCTTTGAAGGTTTTTGGCTGAACTCCTTTTAAGATATATTGAAGACTCCAATGCATGTCTTGAGTGCACATCTCAATTGCAGAAGTTTCAGACAAGCGATCTTTGCAATTTAAGCTTAAGTCCCCCCAACGATTGATGTAATCGATGACGGGCTTGTCTTTACATTGACTTGACTTTGTAAGCTCCACCATGCTCACCGTCCTTCGAGTGCTATAGAAGCGATTGGAGAATTCTTGGTCCAATTGTCCCCAACTATCAATTGAATTTGGCTGCAAGTCAGCATACCAATCAAAGGCATTGTCCTTCAAAGAACGCACGAATTGCTTCACCATGTGATCTCCATAAGTACCAGCATCGTTGCAAGTCTCCACAAAGTGAGCCACATGTTGCTTTGGATTTTCTTTGCCATCTTGAAACGTTGGTGGTTGATATCCAATCGGCATCTTCAAGCTTTCAATCCTTGAAGTATATGGCTTGCAATAAGTCCATGAGGATTTGGAAGTCCCTTCGAACTTGTCCTTGATTGTCTTCTTGATGAATGCTTTAAGTTGATCGGCATGCATCGATCCATCGGAAGAGACTTCAAGCTCCTTAGTCAGAGATTTGTCACCATCTTTTGACTCCATGGAAAGCTTAGCTTCTTGATCGTCCTTCTCTTGTTGGCTTCTCGTATTCAAAATATTTGCGTTTTCCAACTTTACAAGTTGAACATCTCGTTTTTCCAAGCGTTCGGCAAGTCCTTCAGCAAGCTTTGTCAACTTCGCAATTTGCTCCTCAAGAATTGTAGACATCTTCTTTAGATTTAGTGAAGAGAAGAGGAGAAGTAGAGATTGTACCACCGGGCGTGCCAAAATCTATAAACACAAAATATTGTATTTATTCAAATAAACACAAGATTGTATACAAATATAAGAATTTCAAAATATATGCGGGTTCGATCTCTATTTGATCATCTGATTCTTCTCTTCACTTTGACCCTCGAACGGTCTTCAAGCAGCCCTCGAGATTTGTTGTAGAAATATGTTTCCTAGATCTCCTTGGACTTAATAGTCTTTGAGATTTGATAAGAAGTATGCCTCCTTGAGCTCTTTGGACTTTATCTTCAAGCTTTATAACGTTGATACGGATGACTTTCGCCTTGCTTTCGAGGTAAACATGGAACTTTGATTTGATTTTTGACTTGATGACGTTAACTGGAACTTTGAGGTTGATGGAGTTGACTTGAGCTTCGAGGTTGATAGTGTTGATGCAGAGGACGTTCGCCTTGTTTCCGAAGTAAACGTTGAGCGTTAAGCTTTATAACGTTGACATGGAGGACTTGCGCCTTGTTTCCGGATCAAACGCCACTTGAGATAATACCGTCGAAGAACGCATTGCTTCCCACGAAAAAAGTTTTGAATCTCGCTGGGACACCTTGAATATTGAGAGCGAAATCGTAGAGAATTTATCTCTTCAATTATTGAGCTCGTGTGATTTGAAGTTATGTTGAGACCTCAATTTATAGGGAAAAATATGGTGGACTTGGTGGACTTTTGGGCTCCATAATGAGCTTGAGGGATGAGGTGGCACGATCTCATTGGCTCTTAAATATTGGTGTAAATCATTTACTTATTACCAAAGAAATAGAAATTTATCACAATATAAACATATTTATTAATTAAATAACTTACTTTAATATAAATAAACGATAAGATTTCATAATAAAATAAGATATTAAAATTAATTAAAATCTTTATAAAATTTTGATATATACACCGGTAAATTGCCCTTCGCGCCTTATTTGAACATCTGCGACTAAAGCCCCTAAAGCCCCTAAACCCCCTCTTGTCTTCAAAGGACGTAGTTTTAATCTTTATTTGAAATTTGAAATTTGAAATTCTGAGTTTGCAGCAGCTATATTCATACTTCTATATGGCGGTTGACGGGAGCTTTTCTCTTGAATCGGAGCTACGGAGGTTTTTTGATCGGTGTCCGAAGCTCATGTCGATTCCCAGTAATTTGTTAAAAAAGGTACCGAATCTTCGTAGTATTTAAAGAAAGTGGTTTTTGCATCTATTGATGATAAAAATGAATGTATTTGGGCGAATTGTTAGGGTGATAAAATCACAGAAGAAGAGGTGGTGCTGGCAGTTGGGGAGCTGGTTCTGCACCCAAATTATACAATTCCTTTGCTGGGATGCTTCAGGCCTATAGCGCAGAAGATTGTGGAGAGAAGTGTGGCGTTGCTTCATTTGGTGCCGAGTTTGAGGTCGGATGATGATAGTATAGTTGAAGATTTTGATGAAGACGAGTTTCTTAGAAAAGATGAAGATGTAGGTAGTCTTGAAGCAGCTCGTGTTATTAATGTTTATGTGCGAAGAAGGAAAGGCTTGCGTCTTCACGAACTTGCATGTTTCGCCTTCTGCCGTGCCCTTGATTTGATACCTTTGCTATTGGGGTAAATGATTATTTTGACTAGTTCAATAGTTTCTGGAACTTCGTTTTGTCAAAGCTTGCTATTCTTGCATGCACTAGACAATGTGGTTATTGCTTATTGCTTTTGTCGTAATGGTAGAGCTATGTTGCTTTTGGTGCAGGTCCATTTTGAGATATTCCAACGTTGCTCCTGCTCCATTTGAAAGAATCGTGCAATGTACATCAGTTTCCAAGGCACTAGCTGGGGTAATCTTTAACTATTTTTCTTTTTTGTGATGAACTCTTTCCATTTGAACGAATTGTGCAGCGTACATCCTTTTATCTCTCTCATCATAGATATTCTGCTGGGGCTTCCTTTCAGCATTGTGTTATTAATATGACACCCACAAGATATGGATGGCGGAGTTTATGAATCTTTATGCTCTCTGTGCAGTTTATTTAACAAGATATCAGTGATATAGTTGTCTGCATAGTTGCAATACTTTTTCATGAGAGCTAGAGAAAATTTATAGCTTTCTACCAACTAATGTTAATTGTGAGATAACTTCAGATGATTCTTCGTTTGTGCCAACCACTAATTGTCATTAAAATATTTTTTTTTTTTTTTTCATAATCTCAATTCCTTTCTGGGTAGAGTAGTTAACTTACTTTGGTTCTTATCTTGGATAGATATATTTGTATCATTGTTTATGTGCTGTCTAAGTGGGGGAAAAAAGAATTGAACTTGGAACACAATATTGTTGCCGACTGCCGTAGTGCTTCTATTTCTCTTATGGTAGATTAAGCTCACATCTTTGCAAATATTTAAAAAATTTCCTAAACAAAATGTCTCCAGTGCAACATTTTTAAAAGTTGTCTCTGGTTTTTAGGGACCCAGTCAGTTGTTAAATGTTGTCCGAGTATTATATCGTTTCCTTATATTGGAGCCGGCTGTCTTCACTACGTTATGGGATTGGTCCTATTTTTTGGACGTTGTACAGCAGTTTCGTTTGACCTGAGATGGTGCAGTGCAAGTATTCTGTCGAGAGCTTTGAGATTAAGTTTTAAGGCATCTGCAAGCCTTACTATTGACTCTGAAGAAGAATCTTTCAAGAGTTTTCTACGGTAAGCTCACTTTTCACTTCTAAGGGTTCCCATTAACCTCCCCTCCCCCCTCCCCCCAAAAAAAAGAAAAAGAGAAAGAAAATCTCACCCAATCCAAACCACCAATTTTAGTATAAAGTATAAATAGCTTGTGAATAAGCGGAAAATGTAAGAATTCAAGTTTCAGACAATATGTCAGCTTATTCAAAATCACTAAGTATTAGAATCTTATCTTGTGATATAATTTACCCCGTCTAAATTAATAAATGATATAGTTATCACAGCTTAAATATTAATTTTGATGCTATCTCTTTGCATCTAAATTTCAGAAGAATATATTCAAAGGAAACGGATTGTTTCAAAGAGGTTAAAGATGATGTACCAGCACAAAAATTGTTACTCTGTTCTGAAATTTGACATTCACCTATATTTCTACACTTTTAAAATTGTAACAATTTTCGGGGTTTCTTAATGTTGATATTTGAGTGCAAGTTTTTTATGTAAGTTTGGCTTCATGGCTATACTGTTTGCAGCTGGCAAGAATTTTGTATGGATGTATCTTTGGAGAAAGGGGGTTGGCATCTTGAATGCTCTGCAGAAGACACTGGGGCAGATGGAAAGGAAGATGACTCATGCTATTCAATGGTGGATAAGATTGTGTCCTCATCATTATTATGCAGGGTACTGGGTAGGATTTCTGATATTGAAGTGGTTTTATTTCTTTAGGCTTTCTCTTTCAGTTTGTGTTTTGATGGTGTTTCCTATAAAAAGCAAGTTTTGTACTAGTACTTCCACTTGTTCTCAATATTCCTGCTTAATTGGGAGTTGTTCTCCGAAGGTCCCATTACTGCACTTTGTGTTTGACATAACATAATTGATGAGGTATGGACCTTTGATGACATGCAGAAGCCCTGGGATGCCCTTTGTCTTGACCACTGCTCTGAAAAAAGGTTTTGAGATGGTTTCTTTAGCTGTTAGTCAGAGGTGGCCTGTGCTTCTTTATGGTCCAGTTGGTGGTGGGAAAACATCACTTATTTTCAAGCTGGCCTATGATTATTGCTGTAGAGGTATGTAGCTTAGTTGTTCCATTGTACTGTGCAGCAGCATTGCTTTACTTAAGTTGAAGATTTACTGCATGTGAATCGTGTCTAGAGTGTTATGAATAGTGTCAAACAAACTCCAATATTCAATTGTCGTGAATTCTTTCAGCCTCTATTTTCTTTTATCTTATGGACTTCATTTCTGATTGTTGACATTTCCGTTCAAACCACATAGTTTTGTCCATTCACATGGACGAGCAGGTTGATGGGAAAACATTGCTTGGAACTTATGTCTGCACGGAGAAACCTGGTGAATTCAGATGGCAACCTGGTTCCCTCACTCAGGTCTGAAGTCAATCATTAAGTTCAACTTACTGCCCGAGCTGTCTTGCTGTAACCTATCTTATAAACTTATTGGCAGCCGGTTCAAAATGGTTTTTGGGTTGTCTTCGAAGATATAGATAAAGCACCATCGGACATTATATCGATCTTATTGCATTTGTTGGAGGGTGCAATTACATTCTCAACTGGTCACGGAGAGGTATAGCTATCTTCTGTCACCAATATCACCAATATCCTGAGATTGAGGCACTCCAGAATTGCAATAAAATCTATTTGATAATTAATGCATTTTTTGCGTTGTGCAGGCAGTAAGAGTAAACCAAAGCTTTCGGTTATTTTCCACTGTAACAAGCTCATATACAGATGCGTCTCGTTTAAGTGAAGGTCAGTGTTGCTTCTTTTGTAACTTGGCTATTATAGAAGTTCTTGCATTTGATGTTTTTGTCATATGCATCTACTTGCTGATTGATGAATTATGAAAGCCTCTCCACTATGCTTTTCAACCTTAAAATAACCTTGTTTTATTGTGTGTGCTGATATTAGTTTGTAAAGTCAGATCCTAGTTCTTCGTGGAACACAAGCAGGATTCATCATCAACTCTTCTATGAGTTTGAGATTGTTACTCTTTAATGGATACTTGAAACTAGAAAAAACTTGATAATGTTATTGCTGCAATCTGTGATACTACATTATTGGCAGACTATTTGCTTATTTCAGATTTCTTTAGTTTCTGTTTTTGTTCGAACACTTAATTTATGCTATATCTGATTTCTTTCCATAACTGGGTCATGATATGGAGATATAAATCACTTCAATCTACAATACATGTATGAAGGGATTAGCTAAATTCCTAAAATTAGATAAATTCTCAACATCTATATTGAGAAAGAATACATTGCATTAAGACTTATCGAGCTTTGTGATGTGAATTTGAAAAAAAATCTAATAATAAAAAACAGTGTTGCCAGAAGCTACATTTGGTTGTTATTTTGTTCGTCTTGTTTTGATGTGATCCCCTTTGCCTTTTCTAATCCTTTTTCTTTTCCTGGTAATAGGTTGGAATTCACTCGGTGCTGTCTGGAGGAAGATAATGCTTGGTATTGTCGTACAGTGGTATCCAGAACTGGAGCATCTCGCCCAAAAACTCATAAGTCTGCTGAATTTTCTTGTTCAAGAATAACTTGTGCTCCTTGACACTGTACTATTTATCATTTATCTTCTGATCCTTTCTGCAGAAACTTTTGAAAGTGTGAACCAGCTTACAAATTTCCAATTAGGGTTGAGTCATCTTCAAGTTCTAATGGGAGGTTCACTCTTAGGTAGCACATCAGATTTGATACATGCTATGCTCCTAGTATGGTTTTCACCAAAAGCATGAACTAAACCTTTTCTCTGCAATGAAGGGATCTTCTTAAGTTCTACAAAAGAGTTGCAAGTTTGATTTCCTGCTATGGACATAAAAGACTCACCTGTGATGTATGCGACTACATTTGTAAAGAGGTTAGATGCATCGTGATACTTCTCCATTTTCTCTGTATCAGGAGGGCTTTGGGAAATACTAGATTGTAATAGAGCACTTTTGATTTTCAGGCAATAGATGTTTTTGCAACTTTCTTTACTTCGGCCGCAAATCGGTTGGCCATCATGAGAGAGATTGCTAGGTTGTGGGGTGTTGTAGGGGCTGAGACTTTGTATCCTGTGAACAAGCCTGTAATTCAGGTACTGCTAGTTATGACATTATTTTTTTCTGGTTGCGGGCCGCGGTTATGTAATGGTGTACACAGTTTTACAATTTTTGACATATGTTCAGGAATTGAAATCTGAGTTCAGAATTGGGCGATGTAATTGATATGAGATATATCAACATAGCCCAATAAATACCAATTTCTAATGGGCTTGCTCACTAAGGCCCAATGACTCAAACCTCATTTATGCTTGGAAAACTCAGCCCATGCCCAAAACGCGTGGAGTAGCTCGGGTTTTTCCCGTTTTACCCTTCCGTACAGTATTGAGTATAAAAAGAGGTATCATCGAGCTAAAGGTAGAATTTTCTTCAAGTTTTCTATTTTTGTTTCTACAGATATTTCTCGAGAGAGTTTTCCTCCTTTTTTAGGTTCTTTACTGACTTGAGCATCGGAGGATCTTCTCCGAGAAGCCTCCCCGGTGTTCGACGTTGTTTTGCAGGGCAGTTGCAGTTTAGAGACTTGAAGAGAAGGTGTCGAAGGTAGATTTTGAGAGCAAACCTTGGAATTCCGTTTTCTGTTAATATAATTATAGTGATATTTACCTTTGTTAGTAGAGTATTTAACCTGACTCTACCAACTGGCGTCGTCTGTGGGAAACTTGAGTTGGGGCGTTGATTTTCTAATCAGATCTGCTTTAATTGCTTGTTTCCCTTCTTGTACTTTTATTTGTTTTGAATTTCAACCTTCGCTGAGAAATGAAGGGATTGTAGCTTTGCCCTTTCTGGGTAATTTTGTAAACATCCTGGTCTGTTACAAGCGAAGGGTGAAATGGTTTGGAGTTTTGTTTAAGTATTACGAAATTTGTGTGTGAAAGTTTTATTTTCGTTGCAAGGAAAAATTTCTGAAGTAGATAAACCTCTGAAAGGAAGTGACAAAGAAGCGAGTCGTTGATGTTAATACTTAATTCTATTTTTGATTATTATCCCCTACTTCGTATCTGATTTTAGTGGCGCAACTTATGACGAAACTTTTCTTATTATGCGTATGATATACGGGTTAATCATGAAATAAAAAGGGACTAAAAATGAATGTATAGCTTAAGCCCGTTGGATGATAACTTGAGATTTACAGATCAAAGGAGAATATTCAAAATCGAAATACAAAGCACGTTTACCAGCCTAAAGCGCTGATGAAAGCCGTGAACCCCTGCCAGCCTAAAGAGCTGCAGATGAGTCACGCATATCTTCCAGCCTAAAGCGCTGATGAAAGCCGTGAATCCCTGCCAGCCTAAAGAGCTGCAGATGAGTCAGGCATATCTTCCCGTCTAAAGCGCTGATGAAAGCCGTGAACCCTTGCCAGCCTAAAGAGCTGCAGATGAGTCACGCATATCTTCCAGCCTAAAGTGCTGATGAAAGCCGTGAACCCCTGCCAGCCTAAAGAGCTGCAGATGAGTCACACATATCTTCCAGCCTAAAGCGCTGATGAAAGCCGTGAACCCCTGCCAGCCTAAAGAGCTGCAGATAAGTCACGCATATCTTCAAGCCTAAAGCGTTGATGAAAGTCGTGAATCCCTGCCAGCATAAAGAGCTGCAGATGAGTCACACATATCTTCCAGCCTAAAGCGCTGATGAAAGCCGTGAACTCCTGCCAGCCTAAAGAGCTGCAGAGGGGTCGCGCAAATCTGTCAGCCTAAAGTGCTGATGAAAGTTGTGAACCCCTGCCAGCTTAAAGAGCTGCAGATGAGTCACGCATATCTGCCAGCCTAAAGAGCTGATGAAAGCCGCGAACCCTCGCCAGCCTGATGAGCTGCAGAGGAGTCATGCATATCGGTTAGCTTAAAATGTTGAGGAAAAAGTCAGGAATTCTAGTGGGTCTAAAAGGTCTGTAAGAAGGGCATGAAGAATTGATAAATATCGGCGTGATGTGATCCATCAAATTAAAGTTTAAAAGCATTTCATTGAAAGTATTCCGCAAAGAAATAATATAATTTCAATCTATTTGAATTACTGAAGAATATACTCTAAATCAAGATATCATACTCTTCATGTCAGGAACACATGACAGACATAGGAGAAGGATCAGACCCTCGAGATGGTGAGGAGGCTAGCGCGGACAGCGCTCAAGTTGAAGGAGACACACCCACTAAGTCTAAAGGGAAAGAAAAAATGGTGCTCGCAGACGAAGGAAAATTGTCATTATCATCGAAGGAGATTCAAGAGATAATGCAAAAGGCTGCTAAAGAGGTCATAGCCCAATATATTGTTAATCATCAACAAAATCCTAAGAATAAGTCTGCTGCAAAGGGTCCGGAGATAGAACAAGAGGAACAGAATCTTGAAAACAAGCAGGAATCTTTCTACGACGAAGATCACGAACAAGAAGGACGTAAGAGGTGGCGAGAACACAAGACTGGAGACGAGTATACGGCAGCTCATGACAAGGAATAGCAATACAAAATGGCTCGAGATCTGGCAGCCATGAAGGAAAAATTAGAAGGCCGACCGGCGGGGTCACGCAGAGGCAGGGTGTCACCTTTTACTGATGATATTATGACTGAAGCGCTGCCACTAAATTTCAGATTCCCTGGAGATCTGACATATGATGGAACAACTGATCCTCAAGATCATCTCGACAGATTTGAGAATATTGCAATGTTGCAAGGCTATTCGGATGGAATCAAATGTCGAGTTCTGCTATCTACTCTTAAAGGTCTCGCCCAGAGATGGTTTAACCAGCAAGGAAGCATAGAAACTTATGACGACTTTGCATCCCAGCTTGAAAATCAGTTCGCCAGTGCTCGACGACAAAATTATTCTATAATGACTTTGATGAATTTCAGACAAGAGGAAAAAGAAAGCCTTCGGAGTTATGTAGCTAGATATAATGCGACTGCATTGCAAGTACCCAGCGCGACGGATGATGTCAAAGTACATGCTCTAATCAAAGGTCTAAGGGACAAAGATATTTTTCATGCCTTGGGGGAACGGAGTAAGCAGGGGTATGACAAAGTCATGGAATGGACGGATATGAGGATTATTGGCGAGGAAGCATGGGATTCAAAGTGTGCAGAGGACAAAATCAAATGCAAACCTCAAGGCGTAGAAACAGCCTACAGAGAAAGGGACGCAGATCCCCCGCGCAGAAGTGATTCAGATAGGAGATCGTCAGACAACAGAAGGTCATCCCATATGAAAAAAAGACCCAGATCTTATCGGGAACCATTAGCTCCATTGCCCAGAAATAGCTACCCCGGGAAGGCTTGGGACCGAGGACCTCCACCATATACAGAAACACCCTATACAGAACTCACAGTATCTCCATCCGAAATTCTGAACAGAGCTCCAAAGCTTTTCAACCCGCCTTTCTCGGCGGAAAATGGTCCACCGAACCCCCCGTCTGACTTGTATTGTCATTTTCACAAGGATTATGTCCATGATACCGATGAGTGCAGGCATCTTAAGAATGCCATTGAGAGGCTCATAAAGGCAGGGAATTTTCAGAACTACATCAGGCAAGCGAGGGGAGGCAGAGAAACTCCCTGAAAAAAGCCAGATAGAAAGGGTTATCCCCAGGAAAAGAGGAGAGAGGATCATGATATCCCCGAGCCTAAAACCCCGCAATTAGCAATTGAGGGACCTTGACCAAAAGAGGGTAAACTGCAATACACAAAGAAGCAGAAATCTATCATGATGATAGTTGGAGGCCTGATCAGTGAAACCTCTGGACAAGCTCAGAAGAGAGCTCAAAGGGCCGTCAGACCTCCTAATGTATGGAATGTAGACGCTGTTCATCCTAGATCGAGTTCGCCTGAATTAAATTTTAGCGATCGGGATTTGCAGGGATTAATCACTCCTCAAGATGATGCCTTAGTGATTACGGCAGAGGTGGCAGGTCATGATGTAGCCAGAATTCTGATTGACTCAAGGAGCTCAGCTGATATCATTTTTCTAGGATGTTTTTAGCTAATGGATATAAATGAGGAATTAATTCCAGTTCCCGCCATGCTGGCTGGATTTTCAGGAGGTGTGGTAGCACCAGTTGGGATGATTCGATTACCTGTTGTTCTGGCGGAGGGAGACATGAAGATGAGAATGGTGCAGTTTTTAATGGTCGATGCACCCAGCTCTTACAATATAATACTGGGCAGACCATCACTCAATGCTTTTCAAGCAGTGGCCTTGACCTATCATATAAAAGTGAAATTCCCGATAGGACGACTTGTTGCAGAAATCAGGGGAGATCATATCAAGTCCCGATCTTGTTATGCCAGCGAACTAAAACGGGTTAGAGGTCAGAAAGGAAAAAGAACTCGGGAAGACAAAGAGGATGAAGAAGTCGAACCTCGAGTATCATCCGAATATACTGCAGGCCCTAGTGTCAAACCGGCTGTCAAACTAGAAGAAGGAGAGTTGGAAGATATTGAGATGGATGAGGAGCCAAAGCCCACCATGAGGCCTGCAGAGAAGACCATGACAATAGAATTATTTGAAGATCGTGTAGGGTTCACGACCCGAGTGGGCGCAAAAATGAAGCCAGAAGAGCAAGAAAGGATCATAGCCTACCTACGACGAAATGCAGACGTGTTCGCCTTTGATGCGGACAAGATGCCAGGGATCCATTCTCATATAGCCACGCATAAGTTGAACATAAATCCTAAAGTCAGACCGGTAAAGCAGAAATTGCGACAGTTTGACGAAGAGAATGACCAAGCTATAAGAGAGCAAGTGCGGAAACTTTTGTAGACAGGATATATAATCAAGGTAAGATTCCCGGGCTGGCTATGTAATGCAGTAATGATAAAAATACCCGGGGGAAAATGGCGAATGTGCAACGATTTTCGAGATCTGAATAAGGCCTGCCCTAAAGATCACTATCCGTTGTCGTGAGTTGACCAATTAATGGATGCTACTGCTGGAGCAGAGTTGTTATCTATGATGGACACCTACCAAGGTTATTACCAGATTTAAATGGATCAAAGAGACATAGTGAATGTGAGCTTCATATCTTCCATGGGCACATTTGGTTTCGTCAGAATGCCCTTTGGACTCAAGAATGCAGGAGCCACTTATCAGTGAATGATGGATACCATTTTTGCAGACTTGTTGAATTCTCACACTAAAGTGTATGTGGATGACATACTCGTGCATAGCACCAAATCCATATCTCATGCTAAAGATCTGGAGGAAGTGTTTGTCGTGGCTAGGGCAAACAGACTTAGGCTTAACCTTGCCAAATGCGTGTGTAGACATAATGTATTTATTCAATAAATATAAATATGAATACAAATATACGAATTTCGAATATATATGCAGGTTCAATCTCTATTTGATCCTCCGATTCTTCTCTTTACTTGACCCTCGAACGGTCTTCAAGCAGCCTTTGAGATTTTTTGTAGAATTATGCCTCCTAGATCTCCTTGGACTTGATCTTCAAGCTTTGTAACGTTGATACGGATGACTTTCGTCTTGCTTCCGAAGTAAACGTTGAGCTTTGATCTTTGTGCTTGATGATGTTGACTTGATCTTTGAGGTTGATGGCGTTGACTTGAGCTTTGGGGTTGATAGTGTTGACGCGGAGGACGTTCGCCTTGTTTTCAAAGTAAACGTTGAGCGTCGAGCTTTATAACGTTGACGTGGAGGGCTTCCGCCTTGTTTCTGGATCAAACACCACTTGATATGATTCCGCCGAAGAACGCGTTGATTCCTACGAAGAACGCCTTAAATCTCGCTGGGACACCTTGAGTATTGAGAGAGAAATCTTGGAGAATTTCTCTCTTCAATTCTTGAGCTCTTGAAGATGATTTTTAGGTGTGATTTGAAGTTGTGTAGAGACCCCTATTTATAGTTGTAGGAAGAGAGAAGTTGAGTGGGCTTTGGACTCCATCATGGGCTCTAAGGGCTTAGGTGGCGCGATATCATTGGCTCTTAAATATTGACGTATATCCTTTACTTGTTGCCAAAGAAATAGATATTTATCACCATATAAAGACATATTTATCAATTAAATAACTTATTTTAATATGGATATCTATAAGATTCCATCATCAAATAAATATAAATAATTAATAAATATTTCTTAAATTTTCAGTTCCTACAAATGCCCCTTCGAGACTTGTTTATGGACGACTTGTTGTGAAAATGAATGAGTCTCGATAAATTTGAATTTGCTAAAAAGTTTATACTCGTTTCAAGGAGTTCTTCAATTTGATAGAAAGTTTAAACTCGTTTCAAGGAGTTTTGAATATGTTAGAAAGTTTATACTCGTTTCAAGGAGTCTTGAATTTGATAGAAAGTTTATACTCGTTTCAAGGAGTCTTGAATTTGATAGAAAGTTTATACTCTTTTCAAGGAGTCTTGAATTTGATAGAAAGTTTAAACTCGTTTCAAGGAGTCTTGAATTTGGACTTGATTTTAGATAGTTTATGCTTGTATCAAGGAGCATCCATTTGATTTCAATTGTAGACCTTTTATACTCGTGTCAATGAGTCTTCACTTGACTTGAATTTGTAAACATTTTATACTCGTGTTAAGAAGTCTTTGACTTGGACGATTCTTCAAAGAATTTGATCATAGTTTTAAGGAGGGGTGCCGTACACAGTTTATACTCATGCGGGCCAGGAGTAACATGCAGTATAGGCTCATGCGTCATGGAGCATTGTAGAGAGTTTAGACTCTTATCAAGGAGCGTTTGAAGTTATTTGATTGAAAAGTTTAGACGGTTTTGCTCGCATCTAGGAGCATTTTAGACAGTTTAAGCTCTTATCAAGGAGCATTGACTTCATGGATTCTACCAAGTATCAGAAGATTGATTTGTAGCATCTTCTTCGTCTTCACTTATAGCTTCTTCATCACTTGAACTTTCTTTAGGAGATTTGCCCCCATGGGTCGCTTCTTGATTTTCTTCAAAGTTGTGACCCTCTTCAATCAAAAGATCTTCAACTCCATTTGCAATCATGCTTAACTCCATGTCATGAGCTCTTGTAGCCAGTTCTTCGAAGGTCTTTGGTTGAATTCCTTTAAGGATGTATCGAAGACTCCAATTCATGCCTTGGATGCACATCTCAATTGCTAAAGTTTCAGACAATCGATCTTTGCAATTTAAGCTTAAGTCTCTCCAACGATTGATGTAGTCGATGACGGGCTCGTATTTCCATTGATTTGATTTTCTAAGCTCCACCATGCTCACCGTCCTTCGAATGCTATAGAAGCGGTTAGAGAATTCTTGTTCCAATTGCCCCCAACTATCAATTGAATTTGGCTGCAAGTCAGCATACCAATCAAAAGCATTGTCCTTCAAAGAACGCACGAACTGCTTCACCATATGATCTCCATAAGTTCCAGCATCATTGCATGTCTCCACGAAGTGAGCTATATGTTGCTTTGGATTTCCTTTGCCATCAAATTTTTGAAACTTTGGTGGTTGATATCCAATCGGCATCTTCAAGCTTTCAATTCTTGAAGTATATGGCTTGCAATAAGTCCATGAGGATTTGAAGGTCCCTTCGAACTTGTCCTTGATTGTCTTCTTGATGAATGCTTTGAGTTGATCGGCATGCATCAATCCATCGGAAGAGACTTCAAGCTCCTTAGTCGAAGATTTATCACCATCTTTTAACTCCATGAAAAGCTTGGCTTCTTGATCGTCATTTGCTTGTTGGCTTCTTGTATTCAACGTATTTGCCCTTTCCAGCTTTGCGAGTTGAACTTCTCGTTCTTTTAAGCATTTGGCAAGTCCTTCTGCAAGCTTTGTCAACTTCACGATTTGTTCCTCAAGACTTGTAGACACCTTCTTTGGATTTGGCGAAGAGAAGAGATGAGAGGTAGAGATTGTCCCACTGGGCGTGCCAAAATCTGTAAACATAAAATATGTATTTATTCAATAAATATAAATATGAATACAAATATACGAATTTTGAATATATATGCAGGTTCAATCTCTATTTGATCCTCCGATTCTTCTCTTCACTTGACCCTCGAACGGTCTTCAAGCAACCTTTGAGATTTTTTGTAGAATTATGCCTCCTAGATCTCCTTGGACTTGATCTTCAAGCTTTGTAACGTTGATACGGATGACTTTCGTCTTGCTTCCGAAGTAAACGTTGAGCTTTGATCTTTGTGCTTGATGATGTTGACTTGATCTTTGAGGTTGATGGCATTGACTTGAGCTTTGGGATTGATGGTGTTGACGCGGAGGACATTCGCCTTGTTTCCGAAGTAAACGTTGAGCGTCGAGCTTTATAACGTTGACGTGGAGGGATTCCGCCTTGTTTCTGGATCAAACACCACTTGATATGATTCCGCCGAAGAACGCGTTGATTCCTACGAAGAACGCCTTGAATCTCGCTGGGACACCTTGAGTATTGAGAGAGAAATCTTAGAGAATTTCTCTCTTCAATTCTTGAGCTCTTGAAGATGATTTTTAGGTGTGATTTGAAGTTGTGCAGAGACCCCTATTTATAGTTGTAGGAAGAGAGAAGTTGAGTGGGCTTTGGACTCCATCATGGGCTCTAAGGGCTTAGGTGGCGCGATATCATTGGCTCTTAAATATTGACGTATATCCTTTACTTGTTGCCAAAGAAATAGATATTTATCACCATATAAAGACATATTTATCAATTAAATAACTTATTTTAATATGGAAATCGATAAGATTCCATCATCAAATAAATATAAATAATTAATAAATATTTCTTAAATTTTCGGTTCCTACAGCGTGTTTGGGTTAACTCAAGGCAAGTTCCAGGGGTATGTGGTCACCCCGCAGGGAACACGAGTTAATGAAGCAAAAGTTCTAGCTATTATGGAAATGAAGCCCCCAAGAAACATCAAGGAAGTGCAAAGCCTGAATGGTAAAGTCACCGCGCTAAACCGTTTCATATCCAGATCGGCAGACAAAAGTTATCATTTTTTTCAGATATTAAGGAAAGGTACGAAATTCGAGTGGACTTTTGAATGCTAGCAAGCTTTCGAAAGTCTGAAGAAGCACTTGTCAGAGCTATCCTTATTAGCTAAGCCGAATCCAAAAGAAGTACTATACCTATATATTGTTGTGGGGAAGCAAGCGGTAAGCTCTGTCTTAATAAGGGAAGAGGGACAGACTCAACATCCAATATATTATGTCAGCAGAATGCTACAAATAAGCAGCTAACAAATTCTCATATCTGGACGTGCATGTATGATAAATATAACTAACATATGAAAACGATATCATTAATAAAAATGCTTTGAGTTAATAACTAAACCTCTAATGCAGGGGGCCGAGGAAAGATATGTTGACGTTGAAAAGGCAGTGTTGGGAAATTTATTAGTATAAGTTTTGATGAATTCCAAAACCGACTGACCCCAACCGAGTAGATGTTGCCAGAACCTAATGTTAATTTAGGCTCGCTGTTTGAGCAAAGTTAAGATTTTATCTTTACAGGTCTCCAACTGAAGAAGGTAACAAGGCGTCACTCAAACAGAACATCAGTTGTGAAGAAGGACAACTGAGAGTTCATATGATCAGATGGAAACAAGGGGAAGTCTTCAGAACATCAGTTGTGAAGGAAACCAACTGAGCGTTCATCAGATGAGAAACAGTAGAAAGGAAGAGAACATCAGATGAAAAGGAAAATCATCTGAGGGTTCAAACCCAAATGAGTAAATACAATGAAGACAACTGAGTGTTCAGTTTCAGAACCTCAGTTGTACAACTCGAACAAGAAGATCAACTGCTTGAAGTTCAAAGTCAGCTGAGAGTTCAACAGTTCAGAACATCAGCTGAAGACCACTCAGATGAAGATCAAGACTTTCAACCTATGAACCGAAGTTGACTGTCAGAAAGGTTAAGATTTAAATTTCAAAAGGAAGTCACATGAGGGTTGACCGTTCAGTCATTACCCCATCTGGCCCAACACAAGGCTATCTCAGATGGAAAGCAGAAGAGCACAGATGCCATATCGGGAAAGTCTACAGAGATGAGAGACAAGCCATCGCTATCAACCGATCAGAGATCAACTGCTCCTCCAACGGCTAGTTGATTCTCTCCGCCTATAAATAGAGGCATTCTCTCATTTAAGAGATAGAAGACACACGAGACAGACTGAAGCAAGAGAGAAAAGTTCAATCACAAGCGAAAGAAAAATCTGCTAAACTCCTATTCTAAGAACATCAGCAGCTGAGAGTTCAAGAGTGATAGAACATTAGTAGCTGAGGGTTCATAGAGTGAAAATATGTCTTAGATCTTATTTTGAGTGTTTATTCGTTCAAGCCTTAGATCCAGCTCTCATTCGTGATCGAGCTGTAGTTGGAAATCCCACCCTATCTCACACCCTAAAAAGTGTGTTAGGACCTTACTCTTCCTGTAATTGAGTAGTCAGGTCGTCAAGTACCCGCAAACTTGACATAGGCTGTTTAGTGCCCGGAAACTAAACTGTAAGGTCGATAAGTACCCGCAAACTTATCCTTAACGGTTGCTCAGCCCGCGTAAGCTGAGTGGTTCTGTCCAAAAGAACTTGGACTGAGGTGTGAAGATTCACATCTCCCCGTGGACGTAGGAGGGTTATCTCCGAACCACGTTAAATCCTGTGTGTTCGTGTTTGTTTTTATTCAGTTGCATCTGCATTTTTATCTGATCAATCTAACTGACATACAAACCTCTTTTGCACATTTTCAACCAAGCTGTTTTGGTTCTTGACCAACTGAGCTGTTTTGCGTGAGTTGTTTTTAACGAGTATAATTTTCCTACACTTTCCGCACAGCCTCACTCTTCCAGCTGAGGTCGCTTACTCAGCTGTGAGATTCCAACTGAGTCCTCTTTCACTCAGTTGAAGTGATTTTCAGGTTTAAGTTTTTAAATCCTAACTGGTGTATTCCCCCCCCCCCCCATACACCAGTAACTCGTTTCGAGACCATCAAGTGGTATCAGAGCAGTGGTTCAAAAGACTGCTGACTCTGTTTCACGAGGTGTGAATTCGAGAATTTTTCTTCAGTGGTCAACTGAACAGATCTTTTCACCCTAGTGCATACTTGCTCGCATTTTTGTCCTGTTTTTGTTTGTGCAGATGGACGTCAAGGACAAGCTCGTAGTCATGTTCTCTGTAGTCAATTATACATCATGCAGAACTCAAATGAAGAAGATCCTTCTGTCAAAGCATCATAGGATGCAACAAGTTCTCACGTCTGGACCAATCGTCATACGAGACAGAATACTTCGCACTCCCACAAATCCCAACGATGGAGATGCAGTGGAGTATGTGGAGAAACAGCCAGAAGACTACACTCCGGAAGAGGCCAAGGTGAGCCAGCTGGATATCTGGGCTCAGAGCACAATAATGTCCACGGTTGGACAAGATTATCTGCCCTGGATAGAGGAGTGTGAGACTGCAAAAGAGATCTGGGACATCCTGGCTTCGCTAAGTGAAGGAAGCGACGAGACGAAGGAAAACAAGTTCTCGCATGCATGTCAAGATTTCGACAATTTCAGTCTGCGACCTGATGAGACTATCGATCATCTAGAGCTCCGGTTTATGGACATCATCAGAAGAATCCAGTCCATCCGGAAAGGAAAATACACTCTAAGAGAAATAAACCTCAAAGTGTTGCAAGCTCTACCGGCTGAGTGGGATACTTTCACAAATATCCACGAGAGCCGAGCTGACCTTGGTGAAATGGGAACTGAAAGATTGTTCTCAATCTTGAAAGGAAATGAGTATAAGGTCAACAGAAGGAGATTGCAGCCCTCAAGTCAGACAAATAGAATTGAGGATGTTGGCTCGGCATCAAAGTCAGTTGCCCTCCGAGCTGACTACTCAAAGTCGAGATCGTCAAGGCCAACCAGATCGGCTGACACGACTGCAAAGGAGCCGAGCAGAGAGGAACTGCAACAGAACATTGCAGCGCTGTCAAAGAAACTAGCCGATATGGACACTCGGTTCGGCAAATATAAACGTTTCTATAAATCAAACCGAACTCGAGACAGTTCGAAGCCAGTCACCAATGGTTGCTTCGAATGCGGCAAGGAAGGACACTTCAAAGCTGACTGCCCAGACCTCTCAAAGAAGGAAAGAGAAGCACTGAGGGCCAAGCAAACTGCAAAGAACAAGGCCATGGTAGCAGAAGAGGCAGCTGACGATATGGACATCTTCACAGACACTGAAGATGAGGACGAACTGACCTCTACCAACAAAGTCATCAATCCGGATCAATGCCTCATGGCACTTGGAACCGACCAAGATGATATTGAGGTACAATCTAATCCTGCTCGCTTAAATTCTTCCAATACTTCTAACCTACAGGAATCTCTGAGCGATGAATTGGAACCCTCCTGGAATGATTTTCAAGAACTCAGTGAGGAACTGCATCAGCAGTCGGTTGAGTTTAAGAGTCTTCAAGCTCAGTTCGCCAAGCTTGAAGATTCCTTAACCGAAAAAGAGGATCTGATCACAAGCCAAACTCAGGAGATTGAGAATCTCAAGAGTCAACTGATCGAGGCTAAGGCTCCAGCTGATGAGGAGTTGACAAAGCAAAACAAAGAACAGCAAGATCAGTTGAAAAATCAAGATGCTCAGATCAAACAGCTGATAAAGAAGTCAGATGGACAAACCGAGCAGATAGTTGTACTCGTCAAGGAGTTGCAAATTGAGAAGGACAATCTAATCAAGCTGTATCATTCATCCAAGATCATAGAAAACCTTTTAAGTTACAGCAGACAGATGGATGACGTGTCAGGACTTGGTTATGATGTTGTCAAGGATACTGGGATTCCACCAGCAACTTTCATCAAACCAGTAGAAGTTACAGCTGTAGAGCCAGACACAGCTGAGTCTCCAGAAGCTAATTCAACTTCCACCTCTCAACAAGTTCAAACGACCAATGAAATTATGACTGAGAAGGGAAAAGGAGTAGCTGATGTAGGACAGAATATTCCATCGATTGAGGTATCAACCGAGGGGGAATGTTCCAAGAGTCAGAAGAGGAATCAGAGGCGTCGGAAGCACAACCGCAACCGATCTCAGAACCAGAATCGACCCCTGCATCAACCTCAAAGTCAACGTCAGAAGGAATAGAACCGACCTCAGAACAAGCAAGGGTTCAATCATCTGAATCAGCAGCGGTTCCAATATCAGTTCGACCAAAGGTTCCAACATAGTCAATCAATGAGGAACTGGTCAAACAACTGGAGATATTCATGCCATAATATTAATCATCAACAGGGCATGAACAGCTACAGACAACCCTCAGGAAGTTGGAATCATAATCAGCCACAAAGATTCCAACCGGGCGTCCGACCTCACAGACAAACTCAACAGGATAAGAATCGCCATCAAAACAGGGGGAAAGCCTCACCTCCTAAAGCTCAACATAGGAGACCTCCCAAGAAACAGAACATCACTACTAACAAGAAGCCTAAGGATAACCGAGGTGTTGTTATAGTTGATGATGAAGGAAAAGTAATTTGGAATGATAAATCCATCCGAGTTTACAGGGAAAAGCGACGCACAGTTCCAGCGGGAACTGGTTCTAACCCTCCAGGACCCAACTGAAATTGGGGACCTAAGCGAGTTTCTCTTTGCAGGTACAGGAGAAACAGCTGAGGAAGAAGAAGGCGTCTACAACAATGTGGGTGATGGATAGTGGATGCTCGAAACACATGACAAATCTGAAGGATTTGCTTGGAAGTTTCGTGGAGAAAGAAGGTCCATCAGTTACTTTTGGTGATAACTCAAAAGGTTATACCAGAGGTTACGGTACCCTTGAAACCAATCATGTTTCAATTTCTAATGTCTCTTATGTTGATGGATTGAAGCATAACCTGCTCTCCATCAGCCAATTCTGTGATAATGGTTTCTCTGTCAAGTTTGATGCACAGGGTTGCAGAGTTAAAGATGTCGGATCAAAGCAGGTGATATTGTTGGGAAATCGATCTCAAACAGGGAATGTATACTACGCTGACTGGAACAGCAGCCTCCCTGACACTTGCCTGTTATCAAAGAGCAGTTCGGATGTGAGCTGGCTGTGGCACAAAAGGCTCAACCATCTGAACTTCAAGACGATGAACTGACTCGTCAGACAAGAACATGCAAGAGGCATACCTAACCGAGTGTTTTCGACAACACACATCTGCAGTGCTTGCCAGCTGGGAAAGCTCGCTAGAACCTCCTTCCGGTTGAAGTCAACTCCCTCAACCGACCGAGTGTTGCAGCTGATCCATATGGATCTCTTCGGGCCAGTTACACCAAAAGGCATTAATGGAAACGAATATACATTGGTTGTAACTGATGACTACTCAAGATATACGTGGACCATCTTCATGCGCCACAAGAGTGAAACTCGAGATGAGCTGCCCAAGCTGATGGATCAGATATCGAACCAACAAGAGATGAAGATCATATCTATCCGATCAGATCGTGGAACGGAGTTTCTAAATGAAACCATCATTTAGTATTGCGAAAAGAATGGCATAACCCATCAGACATCAGCCGCGCGTACTACACAACAGAATGGAGTAGCTGAGCGAAGAAATAGAACTCTGAAGGATGCAGCCACATCCATGTTAGCAAGCTCAGCACTGCCAAAGAGATTTTGGGCTGAAGCGATCAACACAGCATGCTACACTCAGAATCGATCTCTTCTCACCAAGCGGTTGGGAAAGACGCCCTACGAGCTGTGGAGACGCAGAAAGCCAGATATTTCTTATTTTCGTTTTTTTGGATCTAAGTGTTATATTCACAACAATGGGAAGACTCAGTTGAAAACTTTTGATGCCAAAGCTTCGAAGGGCATATTTCTTGGATATGCAGCTCGGATCAAGGCATATAGAGTTTTCAACAACAACTCTCGTGTTGTAGAAATAACACCTCATGTTAGTTTTGATGAATCTACCTTTGAGTGCAGGGAACAGGTAAAGGAACAACACGCGGATCCAGCTGTTCTACCAGTTCTCACCAGATCGCAAGCACTTCGGGAAAAGAACCGAGCTGAACCTCTAATATGGGCAACTGAGGATGAGGATCCATACTCCTCTGAAGATGAATGCGAAGACCTCAGCTCGTCCCAAGGGGGAACTTCAGCTGATGCCCCTCCAACTACATCAGCATCCGATGCCCAACCGAGCTCAGTTCAAACTATTGTTAATGTTGAGGATCCAGACTCAACAGCTGATCAATCACCAACTCTGAAGACTCCAACTCATATTTCTGAACAGCCACAGTTGGAAGAAGAAGGAAGACGCAACCGAAGATGGTATGAAGTTCATTCCACCAACGACATCATCGGAGATCCAACCGATGGTGTGCGCACACGGAGCAGAGTTGCAAATCCAGAATCAACCGAGAAAGATTCCAACACTTATGCCCAATATGCTGAGGAATTGGCAGTTCTAGAGGAGTTCGAGCAAGCTGGAGATGTTGCCATGATTTCTTGCTTTGTAGTTGATGTTCCAGAACCGAAGAATGTTGGGGAAGCTCTCAACTGTGTTCACTGGACAACAACTATGCAAGAAGAATTGAATGAGTTTCTACGCAACTGTGTATGGGAGTTGGTAGAAAGACCAAATGGTGTCAAGGTGATTGGATTGAAGTAGATTTTCAAAAACAAGAGAGACGCCATTGGATTCATTGTGAGGAATAAAGCAAGGTTGGTAGCTCAACGATACTGCCAACAAGAAGGAATTGACTTTGAAGATTCCTTTGCACCAGTTGCAAGGCTGGAAGCCATCCGTATCTTTCTAGCTTATGCCGCACATCACAAGTTCAAAGTATATCAGATGGATGTGAAGTGTGCATTCCTCAATGGAGATATCAAAGAAGATGTATATGTTGAACAACCTCCTGGTTTTGAGACTGGAGATGGAAGAGTGTACAAGCTGAAGAAAGCTATCTATGGTCTAAAGCAAGCGCCAAGGGCATGGTATGACACTCTGTGTGGATTTCTTCTGGACTCGGGGTTCAAACGAGGTTCAGTTGATAAAACTCTGTTCACCATCAAAGTTGGAGAAGATATACTTGTCGTGCAAATTTATGTCGATGACATCATTTTCGGCTCCAAGTCGGAGGAGCTGTGCAAGAAATTCTCCGATCTTATGAAGGAAAAGTTCGAGATGTCAATGATGGGCGAGATGAATTATTTCCTTGGATTACAAGTGAAGCAGTCACCTGAAGGGATTTTCATCAACCAGTCCAAATATACAAAGGAGCTCATCACCAAGTTCGGATTGCAGACAAGTAAGACAACGAAGATCCCTATGAACACGAACTGGAAGATCGAACCAGGAGCTGAGGGAAAGCTCATTGATGCCAGCCAGTATAGAGGGATCATCGGTTCGCTGCTCTATCTAACTGCCAGCCGACCAGACATTTCATACGCAGTTGGAGTGTATGCTCGCTTTCAAGTCCAACCAAGAGAAGCACACGTGTTGGCAGCAAAGAACATCATTAAGTATCTGAAGGGAACTGTCAATGTTGGGTTGTGGTACCCAACTGATGACAATATCCAGCTGACTGGATACTCAGATGCCGACCTAGCAGGAGATCGGTTGGACAGGAAGTCTACGTCTGGACACTGTCAGTTCATGGGAAGCAAGCTGGTTTCATGGTTCTCCAAGAAACAAGCGTGTGTTGCTACTTCGACAACCGAGTCAGAGTATATGGCTGCCGGAAGCTGTTGCATGCAAGTATTGTGGCTAAAACAACAGCTGAGAGATTATGAAGTCTCAACTGGACAGGTTCCCATTCATTGTGATAGCTCGAGTGCTATAGCTATCTCTCTGAACCCTGTTCACCACTCTCGGACTAAGCATATCGATATTCGTCATCATTTCATCCGAGATCATATTGAGAAGAAGGATGTGTCCATGGAGAAGATCCCAACTGAGATTCAGAGAGCTGACATATTCACCAAACCTCTTCCTGAAGCCCGGTTCAAGATGCTATGTGATCTTCTAGGACTCTTGGATCCAAGCTAAAAACTCATTCGAGCTGAAGAATCCGATATCTATCTGAGGGGGAAGCTCAGCTGAAGGGGGAATCTCAGATACTGATTGCCAACTGAAGACGTCAAACGTCAGCTGAACAGACGAACTCGAGTCAGCTGATGGTATGCGGCAACTGAGGAACTCGACTAATGAACACAGCTGATTCAGACATCAGCTGGCAGGTATCATTTATGACTGAAGGTGTTATGTTCTTAAATGAGAATGTTTGAAATAAATTCAAACATTCCTGAGCTAGTCAGTTACATTAAAAATAGCCATCATGTCGCATTAAATGTAAAGTACGGCTGAGCATCTATAGCCTACTTTATAGTGCGACTGGGCTGACATGAAACTGTACACCTTCTCACGCGCTAGTTGGAACTCGGATCAAAACGTCGAGTCAAAGATAGTCAACAGTCGCGTAATCCCAGCCGTTGATGGATTCGCGCCATTTAACCCCAGCCGTTGATCTCATCCGAGTCAAAGACCTATATAAGGCGAAAAATCAGGAAGATATCTCCTACTTTCCTCATTCGTGCTTATTAACTATTCATCGTCTTCCAGTTTTTCTGCCTAACCCATTTCTACAAATAGATTCCTTTCCTCTCCTATATATATATTACCTTTGCAGTGATTTAATGGCACCCAAAAGCAAGAGAATGGCATCATCCGGACCTTCCCTCGTGCCTACCACGTATGAAGAGTCATTCGATATGTTAGTATCGAAGATTCACTTCGAGCAGATCCTCTCCGACGAGGATCTAGAGTCGCCGGTCCTAGCCCCTCTCGCCAACACTCTCCGTGAGAACGGACTTCTGGAATGGGCCAAGCTCTGCCCCTCTCACTTGCTCAGGCGTCAAGTCGGAGAATTCTACGTCAATCTTGTTCGCCCCCTTGACGGTTCAGAGGGAGTTTCTACGAAGGTGTCCTGCTGACAAAGAGATGTTCCGGCAAGGACGATACGTCGTGTCTTCTTCTCCATCGACGTGTCCGATGTCCTCCGGTACATCATACCAATCAACCACACCGCCACCGAGTTCCTGGAGAATATTACCGACGAACAAGCTGATGAATTTCTTCAGGATGCTCTGATCGAGCCAGAGCAGTTGAGGAGCAACATGCAAAGGACTAAGCTGAAGCCGGAACACCGCCTGTTGTTCGACGCCGTATCGAAGGTCGTGTTCGGATACAATGGCGCGTTCGGCGACATCAGTCGACCCAAGCTGAAGCAGTTGGTGGCCTTGGAGCACCAACACCAAATCAACTGGTTCCAATATTTTCTGAACCAGCTGATGGTGGAAAAGTCGAAGATCTCTAAGACTACAATCGAGTCTGGAGAGAAGCTGCTGAGTGTGAAGGGCACGCTCAATTTCGGCTGCAAAATCTCCGCCCTCATCCTCCTCGCAACAAAGGACCGCAACATGGTCTGGGCTGACTGCGAGGAGATGCCACTGAAGAAGCTGTTGTTGTTCCCGACGGCCAAGAAAGCACAGGAGGTGCTGAGGAGTGTCTACACTCCTAAGGACAAAAGGGAGTCGGGAAAGCCAGCTGAGTCAGCAGCTGAGGGGGAACAAGCTGCTGCTCGCCCCACAAAAACCAAAGCCTCACGTCGCCGAGCTGACGCTGAGAAGGAGTTGACTGATGAACCTGCCCAGAAAAAGTTAAGGGTAAGGTTCAAGAAGGCAATCAAGAAGGCAGCTGAGGTGCCAGCTGATGAGCCAACTGATGTTCCAGCTGATGAGTCAGCTGATGAGCCAGTTGAGGTTCCAGCTGAGGAGCTAGCTGAGGAACAAGCTCCAGACAAGGAGGGAGCGCAGGTCGAGTCCACACCTGCTGAGGAACGCTCCGAATCCAGCCGCTCAGCTGAGGCCGCATCGCTCGAGATTGTCCCTCGAGCCCCCGGAGCTGATGAGGCTGAGGGCATGGAGACGTCGGTTGCATCCTCCTCATCTGAGGACCTCGAAGATGTTACCACCTCCACCACAGCTGGAGTGAATATTGTACTGCCCCCAGAGCCTCTTGCTCTCTCTACCCAAATCGAGCCAGAAATTCCGAGCTCTCAGCTCGATGCCAACATCGTGACCGCTCCTTCGGCCGATGTTGAGGAAACCATTCCACCCTCTTCCCCAACTGAATCCCAAATTCCGAGCTCTCAGCTCGATGCCGATGTTGTGACCGAATCTTTGGCCAACATTGATGAACCTCTAGAACCCGAACCATACAATCTCACCCCCTCCCCGATCAACGAAGCGGAGGACCTGCAGGCTGTTGCTGACGAGCACGAAGGCAGGGTGGCCTACTGCTTTCAAAAGCTGTTGGGTCTGTTCCCTGCAGCTCGCGACATGCCCATCTTCGCCACACTGGGAACCGAGCTACTGTACCAGTTCCACCTGATCTTTAGCCAATGGTATGTCAAGGAGGACACGATCAGGGTACTGAGCTGGGACAGGCTGAAATTTGATGAGTCCCGCATCCGAGCCTACTTCAACTATTCCAACTTGGAGGTGGCATACAACAACCGGATCGCGCTGCTCACTAGACGGATGGACCAGAGTCTAGCTGAAGGGAAGGACACAAGGGAGGCAGCTGGAAAGGAGTGTGTCGACTTCCTTGACAGCATGTTGGTGAAATCAGCTGACTTCCTTGAAGATGTCGATGCAACAACTGCCGCCGCAAAGGAAGAAGAGGAAAACCTGAAGCTGTACCTGGCAAACCGTCAAGCCATAGTCACAGCTGAGCCTCTAGCTCAGTCTGCTCAAGCCTTTCCAGCTGCTCAGCTCGCTCCTTCAACAGAATAAATCTGTGAGCTAGTGGCTGAGAGGGTCAACCAGTTGAGGACCGAGCTGTTCGACAACCTCCAGCACCAACAAGATGACCAGCTGAGGGAGTTGGCAGCTCAAGAAGTGAAGTACCAACAACTGGTGGAGGAGAATGCCGAGCTGAAGATGAAGCTGAATGATCTCTCCTCCTCCACCAGTCAGGACGTGTCGGAGCTGAAATCCACTTTGTTGGGCTTGAAGTCGGAAGTGAATGTCTTCAAGTCCTTGGCTGACTCAAATATGGCCAAGTCCCAACAGACGCAGGATGCTGAATGGGAGTCCTGGTTCGAGTCGCGTTGGGCTGAGTTCGTTGCCTTTCAGACAGAGGTCAACGACAACCTCTCTGTCTTGCAAAAGGCAGAACAAGAGCGCCAGGACTCCGAACTGGCAAAGAAGATCGAGCTGGAGTGTGCGGTCGATGAACTCTTCAACCGTGTTCAATCCACCGAGGCCAAACTCAACTCTCTGGACGGTTCAGTAGCAAGCCTTGTTGCTGATGCCAAAAAGGGGGAAGAGAAGGAGATGGAGGGTGAAGCACAGGAAGAAGAAGAGACCCAAGAAGAAGGAGTGTCAGCTGCTCAACCATCCAAATCTCAGCTGAGGAGGAGGAAGTCTGCTGCTGCCAAGTCAACCGAAGTCGGTGGAGCCGAAATGTCAAAGGACTTGGAGCAGGCAAAGAAGATTGGAGTTTCCTACAGCTCCATAGCCGAAATCGCAGCCGAGCTGGATTCTAAACTCGACGGGATAACAACGGAAGAGTGCATTGCAGCGGCCAAGGCTATGGATGTAGAGGAGAAGGACTACATGAACCCGAGCTGGATCAGAAAGTTTGCCGCCAGCCAGGCGAGGAGGGTGAACCAGTTCGAGGTTGAGCTGAAGAAGGTTTCTCAGAACCTGGACCGCAACGTTGCCTCCCGCAGCCGACGCCGCATCAACAGAATCCAATCAAAGGCGGAAACTCGGTTGAAGCAACAAAGGTTGCCTCTAAAGTCCAAGGTTGAGAGTCAGTTCAGGCATACCGACAAGTGGATGCCGACCGAGTGGAATGAGGAGTGGGAGCTGTTCAAGCAGGAGTTCGTGAACGACTTCTATTACATGAAGGTTTACGCAACTGACGACTCAAGGAGAGCGTTCAAGGAGGCGCTGACTGAGTTGCACTCAGGTGAACCGGGCATGTTCAGTCAATTCAGGAGGGCCATGATTGACGCCAACCTGGACCTGAACACTGTTCCAGTTCCCAAGAGGGTTACTTATCGGCCACCTCTTCTCTCGGATTCCAGCAACCCGAACCGCACGAAGATTGCATCTAAGGCGAGGCAGGTCTGCAAGGAGCATGGAGTGGACATCTCCAATGAGTCACCTGCTAAGAGGGAAATTTTTGTAAGGATATTTGGCAAGTATGGGCTACAATACTAGCTCAGTTAGTTTTCTAGCAACTGTTGTAATTTTCGGTTTTTGAGCCTATCTTTTGTAACAATCAGTTGTAATGAAAACTATTCAGTTATAAGATTCACCTTGATGAACAATCCCTCATTGTCCAAGCTCTGAATCACAAAGTCTTTTAAATACCATGTTATAACTGTGCTAACCTTTTGATGTTTTATCTTATAGACTGTCTAGAATTTCAACTGAGATTTTAGATAAGTTAGTGAGGTTTAGATCAGTAGTGGTTTCAAGTTGTAAGTGGTTTTGGCATCATCAAAAAGGGGGAAATTGTTGGGAAATTTATTAGTATAAGTTTTGATGAATTCCAAAACTGACTGACCCCAACCGAGTAGATGTTGCCAGAACCTAATGTTAATTTAGGCTCGCTGTTTGAGCAAAGTTAAGATTTTATCTTTACAGGTCTCCAGCTGAAGAAGGTAACAAGGCGTCACTCAAACAGAACATCAGTTGTGAAGAAGGACAACTGAGAGTTCATATGATCAGATGGAAACAAGGGAAAGTCTTCAGAACATCAGTTGTGAAGGAAACCAACTGAGCATTCATCAGATGAGAAACAGTAGAAAGGAAGAGAACATCAGATGAAAAGGAAAGTCATCTGAGGGTTCAAACCCAAATGAGTAAATACAAGGAAAACAACTGAGTGTTCAGTTTCAGAACCTCAGTTGTACAACTCGAACAAGAAGATCAACTGCTTGAAGTTCAAAGTCAGCTGAGAGTTCAACAGTTCAGAACATCAGCTGAAGACCACTCAGATGAAGATCAAGACTTTCAACCTACGAACCGAAGTTGACTGTCAGAAAGGTTAAGATTTGAATTTCAAAAGGAAGTCACATGAGGGTTGACCGTTCAGTCATCACCCCATCTGGCCCAACACAAGGCTGTCTCAGATGGAAAGCAGAAGAGCACAGATGCCATATCGGGAAAGTCTGCAGAGATGAGAGACAAGCCATCGCTATCAACCGATTAGAGATCAACTGCTCCTCCAATGGCTAGTTGATTCTCTCCGCCTATAAATAGAGGCATTCTCTCATTTGAGAGATAGAAGACACACGAGACAGACTGAAGCAAGAGAGAAAAGTTCAATCACAAGCGAAAGAAAAATCTGCTAAACTCCTATTCTAAGAACATCAGCAACTGAGAGTTCAAGAGTGATAGAACATTAGTAGCTGAGGGTTCATAGAGTGAAAATCTATCTTAGATCTTAGTTTGAGTGTTTATTCGTTCAAGTAACGTGTTAAAGATGACAAAATGATGCGATATATAGAAACCGCCAAGAAACTCAGAGCTAGATTCAAAAGCATGTGGGTTGAGCATATTCCTCGAGAGCAAAATGCGAGAGCTGATCAGCTAGCTAAATTGGCCAGCGCTACTAGCATACCTAATGACGGAATCATTACCATGATAACGACAGAAAAGAAGATGCACGCCCTTGAAGTTTTGGTAAGCGAAAAAAGAGATTATTAGAGAGATCCCATTATACATTTTCTGAAAATAGGAAAGAAGCAAGAAGGTCTGGAAAAGCATGTCAGAATCAATTACAGGTAATATTGTTTGGTCGAAGATTGTCTTATGAGGAGGTCTTTTACTCATCCATACTTGAAGTGTGTTGGAAGAGAGAAGGCCCAATATATCATCAGAGAGATACATGAAGGGGGCGCGGGAAGCCATTCAGGATACAGAGATACCGTGAGAAAAGTGATCTGGGCAGGATTTTACTGGCCAACTCTAGCGAAAGATGGTAAAGACTACGTGCAAAGATGCGTTATGTGCTAAAAGAACGCCAATGCTATACACGTCCCATCAGAGAACTTAGGAGGATTATATGCTACTTGTCCGTTCGACAAATGGGGGATAGACATAGTAGGCCCTTTTCTCCCAATGGATAGAGGTAAAAGATTTGTTATAGTGGCAGTAGATTACTTTAGCAAGTGGGCTGAAGCTAAAGCGGTCACAGCCATAACTACCCAAGCAGTTCTGACATTTGTATGGAAAGACATCGTATGTCGATATGGAGTCCCGCGAATTCTGGTCTCAGACAACGGGTCGCAATTTAATGGGCAGAAGATGAGAGATTGGTGTAAAAGCTTGGGAATTGCGCAACGATTCGCAGCTGTAAAACACCCAGAAGCAAATGGACAGGTGGAGTGACAAATCGCACCATAGTGAGTGGTATAAAGGCAAGACTGTTGAGCCATAAGAATGATTGGGTAGACGCGTTGGATTCAGTGTTGTGGTCATATCGAACGGGGTCAGAGCTGCTACCGGAGAATCCCCCAGTCAACTCATCTATAGCACTTCGCCAATTACTCCCGTAGAGATCGGAGCCGGATCTTGGAGGATCTTAAATTATAATGAAGCTGAAAATAATCAGGTTAGAAGAGAAGAGTTGGATCTTCTTGAGGAGACCAGAATGGTAGCGAAGCTAAGATCTGAAGTATATAAAGAAGCAGTCAAGGAAAGGCACAACCTTAAAGTGCGTGAAAGGCAGTTCAAGGAAGAAGACCTGGTCCTAAGAAGGGCTGATGTTCTGCACCCGATCAGAAAGTTGGATTTGCCATGGGAAGGGCCATATAAAATCGTAAAAGTTTTAAAAGGATGAGCATATGAACTGGCAAAGCCTGGAGGAAAGAGGTTGCCCAGGCCGTGGAATGTGAATAACCTCAAGAAGTATTACGTCTAATAGAGTGCGGCTAGCTATTTATTTTTCATTCCCTAAGCGAATATATCGTTTCGCGAATACGACTTTTATTTTCGTGTAAAGGACAGTTTATGCTCTGACTTGTCATGTCATTTGTTTCAATTAAGTTGTGTGGCATAGCCAAGAACATCAATGAAAAATAGTATCATTGTCATGAGTCTATTTCGAGGAAGCCTTCTTTATTTAATTTATGCATATGCATGTGTACTAAATAGACATAATGAGTAAGCGCATCCAATAAAATCGTTAAAACGTTGATGCAACGGTAAAGGAATACGTTTGCAATAATAAACAAAGTTTGTAAAATTAATATATGATAAAATTTATCTCTTACATACTTTTCCCAGCGAATTACATAGCAAATACGACAAAACAAAGTAGCTCTGACGAACTCTGTTCAATAAAGCACACTTTATAAATCCAACAAGATATTGTAAGCAGATCTCAAGGCTGACATCGTGGAAGAAACAACCAAGGCAGATCTTGTCATCAGCAGGTACGAGAAGCATGGCGGCGTAGGTAGATCCTGCTCTGCGGAACAGCCCTGCGCGAGCGAGTATGCAGTCAAGCGCTGCCACCCCGGGAATTCAAAGCTCTTCCACGGGGAACTCCTAAAGGCGACAGTCTTTCTACCCTCAGTTAGATGTTAGGGCAAAGATTGAGAAGACTTTGCCTTTTCTTCTGATGAGCTCTGCTTTACAGAACGGATCTGCTCGAGCCGATCTGCAGCAAAGCGCCGCCTTTAAGGAGACTCATGACCCGCCTATTGAAAGCATTCGGACCTGGAAGCTTAGCTCGAACGTAGGCCAGGACTGCCCCATAATAGTAGCTCTGCTTTAATCCCCAACCACTGCAATCAATGGTAAGAGGGGTGACGCCTGCAAGAGCATTTTTTAGAGAGAAGTTGACCTCAAGTTAAAAATCAACTGCATTAAAGAGAGGTGCAAGTTGAAATCACACTCGTGAGTCATTTTGACCCGCGCTGCGGTTCCCACTTGTCCAGCGGAAGACCAACAGCATGGACCGCAATCTCACGATGTTCGATAGCAGACATTGACGGCTTGCGTCAGATGTCCGACCGTGACAAAGGCCATAATTCAGATGTCTGACCATAACAAAAGAAGATTAAAGGGAAAACAAACGAGGTTTTCTACAAGCAGGCACAAAGAAGAAAAACAACAAGAAATAGGTAGACAAAGCAACTAGAAGAATGAAGCACGAAGAAGAAGTGCAATTGATAAAATAAACGAGTAAAGGTGTAGTAAATTAATGAATAATAACAAGAGGGTAAACGAAGGTATTTATAGAAGAAAAAGCAAGTAACAGTATTTATGATGGGACGTATCATCCAGAGTTATGAGAGTAAAAAGTAACTGACAAAGTCAACAGTAACGATAAAGGCGCATCGACCAATACCCTAAATTGGGAATGGGCCAAAAAGGTTCGAGGCCCAAAACACGCAAAGTAACCAGGCGCAGAAGGCACGCGGAATCTGGTTGTAAAAAAAAAAAAGAGAAATAAAATAATAATAATCAATAGGACATATTTGTTTTCTTTTATTCTAATATAGTTAGAGCAAAAGAAAAAAGGCGAAGGGTAGGTGATGCCCCAGTCTGAAGTACCCTTGACCAACCACTATTTTTAAACAGATTGTTATTTCAACAAAAAAGACCATCAATATTAAGAAATTCGACAAACAAAATAGTAAAGATCAGGTTAAGTAGAAGAGTTTAGCCAAGAGCAAGATAGCAAAAAATTTTACACAAAGGAAGAAAAGTGTTTAAGATAAACATGCACGAACATCAGAAGTCAAACAGGGCCAGTGGTTTCAGCAGGGATAGAGACAGAAACTGCCACAGCAGGAATTACTGAAGCAGACGCCTCCGCATTAGTCGGGGTAGATTCAGACGCATTCGCAGCGCCGACCTCGGCATTGGGGGCAGCAGACTTGGAGACCTCATGGACCATAGTTTTTTGGCTAATAGGATCGGGTACTGCATTCGCCGAACTGGATCCCGGAGCTGATGGGGTTAGGACACCAAGAAGCTCTGGAGGAAAGAGAACAAAGGGATTTTCTGCCAAGGAAAGGTCAGATACCACATCTGGACCGGACAAGAAGTTACGCACAGCATTAATAATCCCTTCTTGCCACCAAGGAAAGTCAAGATTAGCCGGATCGTTAAGAGCCTTGGCATTCCGAAAGGGCCAATGCGCAGGGAAGTCAGGTAGCAAGGCATTCACGGTCACATTAGCAGAGCTACCTTTGTGGACAAGACCTGCACGAAAACCTTGTGTAAATCCTTCACTATGGAAGTATTGGACATCTGATAAAATATCGACATAGTAGGGAGCACTGTGGCGATATTCCTCTGTCAGTTTGTCTTTTAAATCAGCCAACAATGTCTAGCCTCGGGAGGTGGCAAGCAGTTAGTGAGAGCAGTCATTGACACCAGAGGAATACCCAGCTTCATAGCTTTCCTTTTTCAGGGATGATTCCCGAAGTTTGGCAGCCGCCCTCTCCTGAAGAATTTGAGCTTCCAGATCTTTTATTCGATTCCCCAAATTTCCTATAGTATTCTCAAAATGGCCTTTTTCTATGGAGTAAGCTTTGTAAGAGGACTGCAAATTCTTGAAGCGATGAGCCAGCTCAGCGTTGGATTGAGTCAAATTTTGGATCTGCAGATTTGTCTTCTCAACGTAGGTCTGGTGTAAAGCATGTAACCTAGCTATGTCTTGATTGCGGCTAGCCAAGCGTTGGACAAGATCTGCTCTCCCTTTCCACTCTTCTTGGCTTAAGCGGGCCAAGAACTGCATGAAGAATCAAGGGTAAGAATGTATAAGTAGAAAGAAGGAAGGAATCATTTCCGAAGAATTGGTCAAAATAAGAAAGGAAGTGTAGAATACCTGAACCAGATGATAATTACGTTCATGATGATCCTCAATTGGATCGTCCTTCTCCCCAAGTAATCGATCCTCGGCAGTACTCAAACAGTTCTTAATAAAATCAGAGCAACGATCTTTGGGAAGGTCTCAAAAATAAGTGTAATCTCCCAAAAGAGGAGGAGTGAATTCCGCCAAAGACCCCGTTCTCTGAGCATTATTGTCAGCCGTATGGCTCTATACCATCTGTTGAAGAGTTGAAGTGGGAGTCAAGGAGATTTGAGCAGGGAGTGGTGAAAGTGAAGCGCGGTTGGTAGCCGTAGATTCAGACCCTTTCACCACAGAAGCATCAACCACAGAAGCATCAGCCGCAGCAACTTCTTTGGAAGAAGTGGTCTGGCGCCTCTTTTTCCGGACATCTTCATAAGCTTGGTCAGAAGAGGAGCGAGGCGGAGAAGAGTCTCGTTTCCTTTTATCAGAGGCATCCAGGGAGACTTTAGTTTGATAGACAGAGAATGTGAATGAGAGCGTGAAGGAGAGCGCTGAACGGTTGAATCAGTACTTGGAGACCGGATAGCCTCGTCTTTCTTTTTCTTCTTCTTTTTCTTGTCCACCTCACTTTCCGAGGGGATAGTTACCTCGGCTCCTATGGTAAGAGGAGCGGTCTGGCTCATCTTTTCTCTTTTCTTATCCTTCCTCTTCTTGCCCAAAATACTTTTCTCTTTGACCTCTGTGCCACTCACAGAGGAAGCAGCCTTTTCTGCCGTACTAGTTGCTCCAACGGCGGCGGGAGACTCATTCTCATTGTAGGGGGGAGCTCTTTCCTCATTAAGGGATGACTGAGAGAACAAATCGCCAATGCTCAAAGCTAGGTTGTAATCCTCAACCCATTTGGCGCTCCTCATATCTACAGTATTAAGAAAACCATAACGGTCAAATGAGGGTGGATAAGCGAAAACTATGTTAAAAAAAACAAAACAAAACAAAGAAAGCAGCAAAGCAAGTCAAAGAAATAGATATCTACCAAGCAAATCTGGCTTTTCATTGAGTAATATTCCCCCTTCGAGACCATAGAAGGAGAGAACCTCAGGGTCGCGCAACATCTGAACAATATTAAAACGGTTGCTCTTCTTTGATTTCTTCTCACCTTTGTTATCACCACTACTGGCGTATGCACTAAGGGCTTTCATTACCTTAGTATCCTAAGCGGCGAGCTGTTTCACTGCATCTCCACCCTTCGAACAGCGGAGAGAATCTTGCCAATGACGGGCAGAGAAGTTCCAATAACCGTTGAGTGGCATTAACACGAAGTACTTCTAACCCCAGTGCTTGTCACAAGAGTCGGGAGAAACAGCAAAATGTGCAGGGCTACCATGACGATTGCGAAAGCAATAGAAATCTTGAGAGTGTTGAATGGTAAAGCAACTCAGGAAAGAGCAGGGTGGGGAATATGCAAGTAGGTAGACACTAAAATATAAAACCCAAACATAGTTCGAATGGCAGAAGGAGTTAGTTGATTGGGCATAATGTTTAGATCTGAACATATATCAGCCAGAAACGGGTGAATAGGGAAATGCAGTCCTGCCCAAATATGATTTTCCCAGAATATCATGGCAGGGAAGGAGACCTGGTTAGCACTGCTGGTAGAGAGGACTGTGGTAAAAGCGAAATCCTCTGACCACATCATACGCTTAAGTTTATCTAATTCAGTCTCAGATAGCAGAGAACAATCCCCTATGCTAGCAGATCCAGTGTTAATAGGTTCTTTTAGGATACGCTGCAACCGCTTTTCCCCTTCCAAAATATGAGCCCTAATTTCCTCTGTCCCTAACTCTGGGAGAGGAGATTCAGATGGGGCAGCAGAGGTAACTGGGGGAGAAGATTGATCCTCCATTAAGTAATTTACGGTCTCTGAGTTTACTTGCTTAGAGGAATCTACGGTTTCAGAATAATTCGACATATCGCGAGAAAATTAAAAATCAACAAATGATGACGAAGTCTGCGGAAATAGTAACAAAATGCTAAAGCAAAGGAGAACTAGCAAAGCGATACTAATTAAATGCCGAAGAACAATCTGCGAAAATACCTGAATTTTTGCAGAAAAGCTATGGAATAAGCCAAAGAGCAAGCGTCGGGAAAATAAGGAAGAAAGAATGAAGGAAAATCGCTAGAGAGAGAGAAAATGTCGAGAGAAATGAAATGATTGCAAAGAAACTTTCCAAGTTACTATTGAGTTTTTAAAAAATCGAGGCGATTGTGCCCAATGCGCAAATCCAATGGCCAGGAGATGAAAAGTCTCTCTAATCAACGATTAGATATAACTATTGTGCTAGCACAGCCCGCCAAAACTCCCCCCTTCTCTTGGATATAATTGGTACCACGTATACTACCTCAAGTGACGTGTCACTTAAGACTAAAGGGGGGTGTGGTTGAATGGGATATATCAACATAGCCCAATAAATACCAATTTCTAATGGGCTTGCTCACTAAGGCCCAATGACTTAAACCTCATTTATGCTTGGAAAACCCAGCCCATGCCCAAAACGCGTGGAGTAGCTCGGGCTTTTCCCATTTTACCCTTCCGTACAGTATTGAGTATAAAAAGAGGTATCATTGAGCTAAAGGTAGAGTTTTCTTCAGGTTTTCTATTTTTGCTTTTACAGATATTTCTCGAGAGAGTTTTCCTCCTTTTTTAGGTTCTTTACTGACTTGAGCGTCGGAGGGTCTTCTTCGAGAAGCCTCCCCGGTGTTCGACTTTGTTTTGCAGGGCAGTTGCAGTTTAGAGACTTGAAGAGAAGGTGTCGAAGGTAGATTTTGAGAGCAAACCTTGGAATCTCATTTTCTGTTAATATAATTATATTGATATTTACCTTTGTTAGTAGAGTATTTAACCTGACTCTACCAATAACCTTCAACATTCTGAAATGGCTGTGAGTGACCAAATTGTTTTCTTTAGTTTATCATATTATGAAGGAGCTTCGTACATTTTATTAGTAACGGTACCATTCTGCTCTTACAGTCGAATCGGGATAAGTGGCCGTTTGTTGAGCTCCGTAGCTCAATACATGCTCTAGAGAGAATTGCTTGTTGTGTTAAGTGTAATGAGCCGGTGCTATTAGTTAGTGAAACAGGCACTGGGAAAACTACTCATGTACATGCACTTGCCGTAAGGCTTGCATCAGACGGAATGGTTTTTCGTTTGTGGAAGGAGCTTTTATTAGAGCCATGAAAAAATGGTGAATGGGTATTGTTAGATGAAGTAAATTTGGATCCTCCAGAGATCTTGCAGCGAAAATGAGAGAGGGTCGCTATGTTTGGCTGAAAGAGGGGAGATAGAATATTTGGATCAGAAAAATCTATATATGATGGATTCTGCATGTTCTTTATGAATTCATTAGATGACTCTAGTGCAAGATCATTGGACAAATTAATCCTCAAGTATGTATTAGGAGGAAAATCACTTAAGCCGCTCCCTTTTCATGATGAATACATGGCAGTCAAAACACACTCAAACAATAATGATGTCTTGCAGAGCTATGTTCTGACAAAGAGTGTCAAGGAACACCTTAAGAATCTTGCACCTGCTATTTTTATTGGAAGATATCCTGTCTTGTTGCAGGGACCCACATCTAGCGGGAAGACTAGCCTGGTTTGGTATCTGGCAGCAATTACTGGTCATGAATTTGTAAGAATTAATAATCACGAACATACTGATCTTCACGAGTATCTTGCTTCTTATATAACTGATGCAACTGGAAAGCTCGTCTTCCATGAGTGGATTGTTCTTGATGAACTTAACCTGGCTCCCTCATAAACATCTAATTTGATGATAATAGGGAACTTTTTGTTCCTCAACTCCAAGAAACTATTCGTGCTCATCCCGATTTTATGTTGTTTGCACCTCAAAATCCGCCTGGTGTTTATGCGGGCCGCAAAATACCACAAGAGGAGTTGAGCACAATACTGGAACAGAGTAGTAACATTTTTGCTGGGAAACATGGATATATCACTCCACGTGACTTGTTCCGGTGATTGCATACATCGCCAGCCATTATCGGAAGGACAAGATATGGCTGAGGCGGACGAAGCCGAGCAAACGCGACTACCAAGTTGCGATTCCGCTAGTATGTCAGAAGGCAGTTGCGGAAGCTTCTTCGCCATGGAAGCACTCATGACTGTCTGCCGGGCTATGTCACAACTGGAAGTCGGAAATCTGGCGGTTGCGAGTTTTGGGCAGCAGGGTAACATCAGATTACTTCACGACTTGGACCAACCTTTCACTCCCGAGGCCGGAATTTGCTTAGCTTCTCTCTTGAAATCTTGCTGCTCAAAAAATATATTCTTTAACAATGTTGACTTATACTTGTTTGCCATTTTAGATGATCTCAAGCTTCACCTTCAAGCAAGAGAACACGATTAAAGACGAACCGATGGTGGATCTAGTGAAGTATTTGAACAATATGCTTGACGCTGCAGTGACGCAGCCGCGATTGCCATCAGGGTGCAATCCTCTCCAGCAGCTCGTACTGAGCATAGCCGACGCCCGTTTCAACGAGAAGCTGCTCTCTCTGCTTCCCACCACGAAAAAACACACACTACAAATTATCAACATCCTTCTCCTAATCCTCAATTTTTTTTCCTAAATCAGGAAAAATTGAAACGTCGTGTAAGAGATATCTTGAGCACGAAACGTATGGTTGCATTCCTGCTCCTAGACAGCCCCCACGAATCCATCATGGATCTCATGGTAAAATCTACAAGATCCATTGATTCGTTCTTGTGCTTTATGTTAAGTATATGTCGATACATGTTCGTCAATATCATCACGATCACGCCTGCAGGAAGTATATGATAGTAAAAACTTTACATTGTCTAAGTATATCGACTTGTTCCCATTCCCGTACTATGTTGTTCTCAAGAATATCGAAGCGCTTCCTCGGACACTCGCTGATCTCTTGAGACATGTACGTTTCTGTTCATAAGTGTTCCTAGTTCTTGACATTGTGTTTATGAGTTGTGGAACCAACACTAATCTCTTTCTCTTCCAGTGGTTTGAGCTGATGCAGAACTGAAGGGACTGACTAATTGCGTACACGTTGACGTCCGTACGAGGGGATCGGTGAAGAACCTCATCCTAGGTTTCATACTTGGCTCGATTTCTTGGCCTTTACTCGTGCCCAAAAGCATCACAAATACATTCAGAACCATGTCCCTTGTATGTATACATACATGTATATTATTGAAATAATGTTTTGTATATACACTTTGGAATCAATTTTATCTGAAGGAACAAAATGTTCCGGTCCAAAAGTTGGGTTCATTTCTCTTAATGTAGTTCGATTTATTTATCTTTATACCTGTTTTCTGTTATCTGTATTGATGTTTGGAGAAAGGCGACGAGAATATATTCGATTGGATAAAGTGCACGTGAGTAATTTCCACGTGGATACTCTGGATAATGCTTGATATCCAGCCCTATACTCTTTGTTGAATCTGTTGATGTGTGCTCATCTGATGGTGAGTTATCTTTTCTCATTAACCTATCATTTTCTAAACAAATTGTAACGTGTAATTGAGTTTAGTTAAATAACTCAATTCGCCGTTTGGACTTCTAAAATATACTACGGGTAGCTAGAATACATTCGAAGACATCTACTAATATGGAAGATTGAATTCCAATAAAACTTTTCCACAAATGTTTGATTAAATTGTCCTTTCTAAGGATAACATTTATTGTCTAAATATTCAAGTTCCAAATCTGAAATATCACAACATTTTCTTATTTTTCTTATGATCGATATATTTTAGATTACTCATTCCTTAAGCTACACATTAGTAAAAATATATTGCAGCATGACTAATATTAATGTAACTCGCTGCAAATGCATCGACTAATATATATATCCCAATTATGAATAAATAGTTCATTGTTTCAAACATATTGATGTAAAACAAACGATAAAAAGAAAATAGTCATTTATCAAACTAATGTATAACAAAACAATTATAACAAAAAAGAGAAACAAATAAACATCAACATGAACAAACAATAATAATAAAACTATTGCAATTTAATAAAAAAAAATTTGGCTTATTCAATAAGATTTTCGTATACATGACTACTTTCGTAAATAAAATAAAAATAAAAAAACAACTTATAATTATTTTTATACAAACAAAATAAATTTAATTAATACTATTATATATATATAAACTCAAGAAACTCTGGATCTCTAGCTTCATCTTCAATTTATCCGTTGCAACGAACTTTCGTGCCTCCCGTTGCAAGCTTTTGAACGTGAATCTATGATCCATGTACATATAAATGAATCTTCTACACAATTTGAATTGAGATTTTTTTCTTCTTCAGAACAATGAATATATAGACACAGCCTATTGCTAGTAAGAGAAAAAGTTGAAATTTGTGAGTAAATTTTCTGTACAATTCTACATTATATAGACACAAAAATAATAAAATAAGGAAAAAATTAATTATTGCCATTAAATTAAATTTTGTATCGGTTTTTATTAATTGTATAATTGTCAATATTAATGAGTAATTGAAATATACCATTTAAAATATTGTAACCCCCAACACTTATTTGATACATACTAAAAAAATGAGATTTTTAGATAAATAAAAATAAAAATTTCATAAAAATCCACCTAAACATGTGGATGATTGTGGTTCTCCCAATCAACTTTACTATTAAGAATTAGATAGATTGTTAGTATCTTTATATTTTTCATTATTGTTGTACGAAAAATTACGTGAAACTTCACATTTTATCCTAATACTTATCCTTAATATGAATTCTTTAGGTATTCGATTTTCTCTGTATTTAAGGTATCAAAATTTTTTTTTTCACTTTATTACTATAATTCTTGCATCCTACAATTATTTGTACCATCATTTAATTTGGTCAATTAATTAGTTGGCCGAATGAAAGTTATTTTTATTATTTCATTGAAAAATGAACAATATCTACATATAAATTATATAAAGTATTATTTTTTTTTCATTTTTATTATTTATACTAGAAGTGCTCATAGAAATGGTCAATGATGAGCCGATTCCGACCCGAAACCTTAGGGGTTAACGGGTCGATTCCGAACTGGCAGTCCAACTAATTTCTTTTTTATTTTATGTTAATTTCATCATCTAGGATATTTAGCGGCACCTCCATCCTATATATAGACAATATTAAAAAACAAGTAAAAACAAATATTTGATGTGAAAATAATCTACAACAATTCTTATACAAAATTAACGTGAGACAATATCTTTTAGTGTCATATGGTAAAGCGAATCTTAACTATTTGTTGCAAATATCTCTAATCTATTCATAATAGAAGAACGGATCCCAAGCACCACAACCATTCTCTATCATACGTGGAATTTTCATATTTTTTGTTTCATATTTATCTAAAATCTTAAACATACATGCATTCATTTTAGAAAGAAAAGTTGAAATAGTCCTTTTCAAAAGGAAAAGATAAATTATGTCACTTTAAAAAAAGAAAAGAATTATAATAGCCCTTTTGTTGTTTTTATACCTTTTATACCCTTATAAGTATACAAGAAGACTAACTTTAATTTGAATCATACACGAAGACTAAACTTCATGTATGAATTTCCGGCTAAGATTTCCGGCGAACAATTTCCATCAAAAATTTTCATCCAAAATTTGAATCATATACAAAGCCTAACTGCTTTATACACGAAGACTAACATTCATGTAAGCATTATAAACAAACTTTTCCGGCGAAAATTTCTGGCAAAAATTTGAATCATACACGGAGCATAACTTCATGTATGCATCATACACGAAGACTAACATTCATGCATGCATCATACACGAAGTCTGACTTTCATGTATGCATCATACATGAAGACTAACATTCATGTATGCATCATACACGAAAATTTTTGCCGCCAAATATTTCAAATTTGTATCATACACGAAGATTAGTGTTCATGTATGATGCATACTTAAAGTTAGGTTTCGTGTATGATTTTTAAAATTTGCCAGAAATTTTGTTGGAAATTTTTCGCCGGTGATCGCACCATCGTGCCACTATCGGAGACGGAAAATTTTACCGTCGGAAATTCATAAATGAAGTTAGTCTTCGTGTATTACTCAAATTAAAGATAGTCTTCTTGGATTCTCATTAAGGGTATAATAGACTTTTAACAAATTAAAGTGCTATTTGGACACTTTTATTTTGTAGGTGACATTTTAGCATTTTTTGTTAGAAAAGGGGACATTTTGCAATATTACCTCTTCATTTTATATATGGGTTATAACTCATGCTTTATGATTTAGTAAAATTGATTGAGAATCAATCGCAATTAAGCATTGGATAATTAAATCTCCCTATAATTATGTGCCAACTTACGTTTCGCATAATTACATTACATTGAGCAATTAAACCTCCCTAGAATTAAATTTACATTACATATTTGTTAATTAAGTATATTATATAGAATGATGATTAAAAACCAAAACCTAGAAAACCAATTAGTTACATTATCCATAAATCATGTCAATCCCACTTCAGCAATATAATCATGTGATTGATATAATTTCTTTCACAATTTTAGACTATATTTGTGTGCCTATATATTTGTAGTCTGTAGAGCTCCATTATCTAAACATCCACACTTCTTGCATGTTTCATTTGTTGCTTTATCCGAAGGTTTTTAAGCATCAGAAGCATTGGTGTTGAAATATTAATTAGGTTAGTTAATACCATCTCTCTGTTAGAATGTTTATTTACATTCAATTGGGAATTGATTAGAGGATATGTATTTCTTTTTCCCTGTTTGTGATATATAGGTGAGAAACGGTAATTGAAAAATCATGTTTAGATCATTGCAATCTGCAGATCATGAGGACATACTAATATATTTTTCTTTTGTTTTATGCCTATATAATATAGGATTTCACAATGAGACACCCACCAAACATTTCAATTATTTTGTGTTCCTTCATTTCGTCTTTCCATGTCAGAAAATGCATGACTAAAAAGAAATAGGTTATATTGATTTCAAGGTTATCGATATTGATAGAAAATTGGTTGCGGCAGTGAAGTACGACTTGGATTGCGGCATTTTCGGATGAAAATTTTGTCCATGTTGTAATTTTTTTAGCAAATAAAAAGTAAATAGGCTCGATATATTAGAAAAGTACAAATTGTATAGATTTTCAAAATGATTTTTATCACTATGTGCCTCTCGCTTTTTCTATCTTCTTGCGTGCATCGTTCTCTTCATGTCTCCTCCTACATTTTTTTTTTCTTAATTCTATAATTTCCATTTCATCTGGTCATCTCTATAAAAGGATTAACTTTTGTGTTGGCAAGAACAACGAGACATGGCGATTATTTGTGTTCAACCTGTATGAATTTATAATTTTATTTCTTTGGAATGAATATTGCTCCTTATATTTGTTAATATTAATTGAAAAGTTGGTGGATTTTTTGTTTTTTGAGAGAAGAAAAGTCGGTGGATTTGGTCTTATTTAAGTTAATTGATATTTTTTTTAATTATTTTTTATATTAATCAACTCCTTCATTTAGGCTTCGCAATATTGATGGTTAATTGAATATTGTATTAACTGTTGGATCCAATTCAATAACAAGTGTTATCAAACTATTACAAGTAATTATCTATATAATCTTTATCTATAATCTATAATCCACACAATACGAGCTTCAGATTGTCGTCCTTATGAGTAATAATATTCGGACGCACTGTGGCTAGTCACACGCGCTAAAAATGATAATATAGGTTTTGAAAATGAAAATATACCCTAATTGGGAAGCATAAACTCTAGGTGAAATGTGATTATTTCCATTTTTATAGTTAACTTTTCTTTTTTTTATGCGTGTGGCTGGCCACAGTATGTCCGAATATCATTACTCTTCGTAAATATATATTAATTTTAATTAATATTGGTGGTGTGGGTTGTTGGGTTCTTTCCTCTTGGTTGTTACCATTGGGAAGGTAATGCGATGGTTGGAGAACGGCATCAACCTCTAAAAAGGCATTGCGAGAGATGCGAATTTGGGTCTTGCATGTTTGCAAAAATTTTGGTTAAAATTTGCGAATTGCGGCATTTCCATTATTTTCAATAAGTTGTTTCTTGAAATGATGAATAATTATGTATGTTATAACTGCACATTAATAATTTTGATACATACCTATATTAGAAAAAGAAAAGTAACTGTGATCTTTTATTCGGACTCATTTCACCTTTTCATATAAGTAAATTAATTAATATCAAATAAAATATTTTATTAGTAAATAAAATGAAGAGATGTGTCCAGGGAGATGTTTGCCAATAAAGAGCTATCATGATGATGTAATGTGATTATTTATGTGAAAAATGCACATTTCAAAATTAAGAAAAGGCAAGAGCTTGACTTTCGTAAAACAATCAATTGTTAAGTGATGTGTGAGGGTTCATTAGTTGTTTGTTTATATATAAGCAAGAACTTGACATCTGCCTATTTATTATCTGAGGTTTATTAGTTATTTCGTTTAATTGTGATAAGAAATTAATTGAACCCAAGCATAGTTACGGATTAATTATACTATTGTGGGTGATTAAAGGGTATAGTAGTGATTTTTTTTTTCTTTTTTCTTTTTGTTATTTATATCTTTTTGTTGTTTCTATTATTTGTAATTAATATATACATTGTAGTGTTCATTATTTTACGAATTTGGAATGAGGGGGTTACAAGTAATGAAGTTTTTTTATTCAACAGGTTTGGGTAGGGATGATGAATTTGTCTGATCGATTTATAAATACTATTGTAATCTTTTCAAAAAATAAATATACAAGTAACGTGTTATTTAATAAAGTTTTATATTGATATTTTATTTACAATAAACATTTTGAGATTTATTTTAATGAATTTGTATATTGATATTTTATTTTAATTATAATCTTTTATTATTTTTAGTATGTAATTAACGGGTATTACACAACTCGCTTGGAACAAATTTGGTAGTGAGTCAAGTTTTAGTCATATTAAAAAAGAATATATACGGATTAAAAAAAATCTTTCAAGTTTGAAAATTACATGATGCCTAGATTTGGGATGGGTACATATTTAAAAATTGTGATTCGAGTTTGGAAAAAATAAAATTTTGGTGATTTTAGATTAAAAGAACGGGTACGGTCATCCAAGTAACGTTATTTCTTATACACACTATGTAAATGTAAGCCATGGACGAATCCTATAGAGCCAAGCACGATGATCAACTCTGCGAGATCAAATTCATAGACACCAACAGGCTTCAACGAAGCAAGTAAGAGCCCTGCCATCCTCAAGATCGTGATCAACTTCAAGTACCTATAGTAGAGAAGTTTGAGGAGACCACTACTAATGAAAACAAAGTCATGTTTAATCGAGACGGGCATGACCACCACAGTAACGTTGTTATAGAGGACATATTCTCAACAACACACGTGGAGCAACAACGCATGCAAAGCTCCAAGAACAGCTTCTCCACGTTCGAGTTCAGAAACTCTCTTGGTGGTGGTAATATGAGTGAGAATGAAGCATCATCGGGCAACGGGATGGATGATGAGAAGCCGAAGAGGAAGACATAAATTGTTTCATGGTAGAGTTTGTTATTGTATTTGTATTAATAATATTTTCTGTTGATAACTATGTTAAATTATATTATAAGTTTACTTTGTTGTATTTAAAATTTTACAAGTTTGAGGCAGGTGTGGGTAGTAAAGTCCATTTTTTAATCGAGCTTTAAACACGCATACGTAGAGAAATTATGATTTTTGTTTGCAATATTAGTATGAAATTGATGATTTTAGATAGAATTTGGGTACAAGCACCCGAAAAATATTATTCACTCCTTGATTGATTTACTGATATAATTTAATTGTTGTGTAGCACTTCTTCGAATATATTGTCATTCAATATAAACTATGCTAAAAACCAATACTAATAAATTATAATGTTGAGTGATACCCGTCGATGTTCGACGGACTACACACTAGTCAATCAATAATAACTAAGTAGATTGAGAGCACCACAACTATGTCTATACCTACGTGGCACTTTTAGCTTTTTGCTTTTATATTTATCTCAAATTTCACAAATAAAACTTTCAAGACTTCTACATAAAAGAATGCTACACGTTACAAAAAAAAAAATTAATTACTTATTGACAATCATTCCATGTATATAGATATCATTCATTACTTCTCCTATGTTACATATATAAATTTCACTATTATATATATATTCTCATTTATTGATTGGTATATTTATCATAAAAATTGCATATATTATATACATTTTTCTTTTCAACATTTCTTTCTTGGAAATAATTTTCATAAATGCATAATTCTTCTTATTCGTTAATATATTTCAATACAATCAAACTAAATTTCGTCGTTACAAAAACAATAAACATGTCAATCAAATATATTTTTTTACATTTTTTAATGGTTTTGGTTGCCTATAAATTTTATAATTATCAGAGGTCAGATAGGAAACAGATAATGGTGAGGGATATCAAAAGAGTGTAAGTGCTAACGTTGGAGGGTGTGCTGAAGATTGAAGAATCCAAAATCTTCAAATATTTAAAGATTTGTGGAAGCATTAAAATACATTCAACAATTAGAATTCAAGTTGTCCACAACCAAGAAGAATGAAAATGGAGCTTAGAATCAATGAAATTGTATACCATTTGTTCAAGAAACATTACTATATTTAGCTTCTTATTTTTTTTTTTTTCTCGATTGAAATTCGTCTAGAAAGGGTAGAGCATATTTAGGTTCGGGAAAAAAGAGAAGTGCAAAATGCTCGAGTAAATATAATTGGCAAATTATTCAAATTGGCTAAATACAAATAATAATATAAATGTGTTCATGTAATTGACGAGTATTTCTATGCAGGTTTGTAACATAGATGAATATAATTGGGATAAGATTCGGATAAAAACACATAGTAAATTATATTTTAGTCCACTTTGAAACGAATTCATGTATATAAATTTTAAACATGTTTATAGATTGTATAATTTGTGTACTTGAAATTTAATTTTTAATCTTTTGATTATTTATGTTGTGAACTATCAATGTTTTTGTTTATTTTTTGATAAATTGGCTATAAAATTTAAAAGCCACTCCAGTGAGACCTTTGGTCTCGGTCACTTTGCCGCTAGGCCAACATACGGATGCTTTTTTTGTGGTGTATCATGACGTTTCTTTGTAATAATATTAGCAAGTACTACTATACAGGTTTCAAATGGCAACGGTTAGTAAATCTATTTTGAATTGGATTTAAAATGTCTATGAAAATATGAATTTTTTAAATTTTGTAGATTGTATAATTTATAATATTTGGATATTCACACTGTATATTATGAGTGTCTATATTGTAATGCCCAGATTTTTATTGTTAATTCTATTTTATATTTAATTAATTACATATTACTATTAAACTTAAATGAGTTTATGTAGTTAGGGGGTACTTTTGTTATGAGTTTCGAACACGAGGTGATAGTGAATCACTTTTTAATTGGATTTAGGACGAGTACGAGTATATAAATTCAAAACGGGTTTCTTAGATGGCATAATCTTCAAGTTTAAACTTGAAATTCAATTTTTAATTTTTGTTATTTGTATAACTTATTATTAATGTCGGAGTTTTAATTGAGACTGGTAGTATGTAATAACAACTTATTTTTATTAATTAGATAGTATTTCACAAATATATAATTGGATTAGTGAAATTATCAGATATTTTTATACGAGTTTCGAATGATGACAAGTAGTGAAATTGTCTTTAATCAAGTTTGTGACGAGTACGAGTACATAAATTCTAAACAAATTCGACTGGTGAAACCCTAGCTTCAAATTTTTATTTGAAACATGTTTGAACTTCGTAAGTTTTTGAATACATAATTACGAAAACTACTGAAAAATACTGGAGTTTAGCTTAGATACATGTTCGTAAGTTTAGTATGAATAAAAAATGTTATTGATTTCCAAAAGAAAGGAAAAAAATGCTACTTAGTTTTACATTTAAACTAAATATTATAACTATTAGCATTTGATAGGATAACGTCTAATACTTTTTCACATTTTATATAATTAGTTAATGTCTGTCCGTCGAATTTCGACGGGCAACACACTAGCGATCGAGCATGATCGCACCCCCAGCTGACCACTTCCGAGCGTGGCGCTCGCTGGAGCGATCGCCACTCGTCACGCGCGCTCGCAGCTTTTGCCGACACGTGGCGATCGCACAATGATCGTCAGGCGACCGTTGGCGATTGCAGCGATTAAAATTCAATTTTTTTTTTTTATCCTCCATTTTTACCCTTATAAATACCCTCTTCCCCTCCCTCAAACATCACACCTTTCCTTCTCCCTCTCTCCCCCTCACTCTCAATCGGCGATCTCCGACGATCTTCCCAACGATGGCTCCTCATCCCTACACCGATGGCGAAACCTTGGAATTGACGCGGGCGTGGTTATACGTCCACAATGGCGGCGGCAGCAACACAGCTGTTTGGACGAGAGTGGCGACTCGCTACAACGCGAACCGCCCACAGTGCTCGGGGAAGCGCAACTCGACGCAGTTGTGTGACCACCGACACTCTAGCGAGCGCGCGAGCTCGCTGTGACGTGGGCTGTGAGCGAGCACGATCGTGACGATCGATGCTGCTCATAGCTTTACTATACAACAACAAATCCAAACCATTTATATTGGAAAAGGCTACTCTCACTTTCTATGCCTTTTCCCGATATTTACAAGGCATCAAAGGTAGTCAATCCTTAATATTATTGTCACTTTTACAAAAAACAGTCAGAAACATGAAATAAAAAGTGAGATTGTCAACTTTTTGGTAATAGAGTTAAGATCAGACTCTCTTTTATACTCTTCAAATTAAAAGTTTGGGATGACATCGTTGTGAAAAAAAATGGCAAAACGTGTGACAAGGAAGTAATCTTAATCAAAATAATGTATCTCTGTTTAAATAATCAAGAATTCTCCGTTCAAACTTGAGGGATTATCTAAATAGTGTTTTAACGTCAAATCCACATTTACACATTTAGATGCTACATTGAAAATAACTGGGATAAATTAAATAATAGAGCAGAAGATTAAAATTCTCGTGTCACCAATTCAAAATTGGTTTCCAACACACGATTTAATTTCTATTTCTAAATCTTTCTACTATAAATGAACTGATATGAAGAGAGATACAATTTCGAATTTGGATCGTAATACATAATACTTCATGTGTTACAATATAGTATAAGTTGTATAACCCTAAGTCTTAGAGCTCTCCCAAAAATATGGTTTTGTTGGGGGACCATATGTAAAACCTAAACAGAAATGCATCATATATTAACTGTAAAAGTGACATATTCGATAGATATAATAACCATTAATAGTAATTTATAAAAATAATTAATAATGACTATTAATGGCTGAGTCGGTTATTAAAGCTGACTCACATGAGCTACCTAATTTCCATTAATTTTTTGTACTACGCAAAAAGCCAAAATCGGAAACAACATCACTATCATGAGTAGAAATGATCGGGCTTGTCATTTAATTTTTATAACCCCACTTTTTTTGCAGAATTAAGATAAATTGTTTTCGTAAAAATAAATCAGTATGTCAGAGCAGAATGTCTAAAAACATTGGAATATATTAACTGCTTTAATATTTCCTCTTTAGGTGAGCAATATTAATATTAGTTTCTTGCATAGATTTTTTTTATGCAATTACCTCTTTCAGAGAATATTTATATACATCACTTTAGCTTTAAAGATCATATTTTTGGTAATATGTTATCGTGAACCTAAGGTTTTAAAATAATAACAATCTCGTTCTTCAGAAGTATTATATTTATCAACAATCCTTTTACAATTTAAATAAATATTTGGTATTATATTGAGAGCTTTCACGTAATCCAATATAGTAAGTACTATTCTAACAACTTTATACAAATCCAAAAGTTTCCATTCTTATATATTTATTCAGATACAAAATGCAATTGATTATGTACTTATAAGAACGATATTTTCACTCTATTAGCAATATCAGTAGTTAATTAAACTCATGTCAATAACTTAAAATATACTCCCTCCGTTCCGCTCATTTTGTTCCCTTACTGTTCGGCACGGAGATTAAGAATAAGGATAAAAAGATAGAAAGTGAATATGTCCCATCACTTTTGGAGGATTTTGAAGGGTAATTTCTTTCCTTATTTGGTATAGTATGTGGCAAATTGATTAGGACATCTATTTAAGGAAAGTGAGACAAAATTAGTGAGATAGAGGGTGTAATAGTACATCAAACACAGCCTACTAAGCCATTTCTCACCCCTTATGCTATTTTTCTTTATTCACAGAATTAAAGTGAACAATATCAAGCAAACAATTCGGAAAGTTGGACCGCTACATTCATGATGTTGTATTTTTATTGTTTTTTTATGTCGAGAGAACCCACAGTCATTACCTACGAACTGAATAAACTTCCGTCACTGTGCAGTAGCCTGCAAACTATAGAAGGTAGGTAAACTACACTTTCTAAGTACAGGTATGACGGCTCGACCTGTAAAAGCGCTTTATTCAGTCTCATTATACATCCACTTTTATCACTAGGTCATTCCTAATGGACTATTTCTTTTTTATTATTGTTATACAGTGTCGTGTATCTTAATCAACTTTAGCACAATCAATTGTATGGTCACGTGGACTAATTTTATGACAAGTATTGTGATTGGAGTTATTTAATAAGGAGATATATGTATTATATTGTGTTTGTGTGTGTGTGCGAGTTAAATACAATGTTGGACCATACGAATGGGTGGAGCTGACAATTTTATTTAAGGTGGGTATGGCCCATTCGGTCCTTTCCAATTAAAACACTTGTTATTTCAATTTTTGGGCTTCTATTTAATCCTTATGCTTTCGGCTCCCCATCAACACTCTCCTCTCTCTGCTGCTGGACCCACTTTGTCTTTTTCTTTCTACCAAATTAATTTGGTTTAATATTCAGCCCATTGGCCCACTAAAGTAAATACCCTTTCCAAAACTAACCCCACATTTGTTGACAACGCTTAATGTAATTTTTTTTTTTTTTTTTGGAGCAGAAACGCTTAATGTAAATGTTAAAACTGAGGCACCATAAATTTCTTTTAAGCAGATTGATTATCCGTGGTTTAAGTTGATCCATTTGCAGTAAAAGATGAATAAATTGAAATACTATATATTAAATTTTGCCAATTTCTTAGTAAAATAACTATTATAGTTCACCTTATTGGTGGGTGTATTATGTTCACTTCAGTATATAATGAGATGATGGATAACTATGTATTCATAATATAAAACTAAAATTAATATATATTGAATAAATAAAGTATTATTGTGCAATATGGTCCGCTCACATCATATCGTAATACTTGTGCTGTGTCATCTTTAATTGTATATACCAACTCCTTAATGGTAAGATTATCGATTATATATAAGCAAAAATAAAAAAGAATAGTAAAATTCAAGAAATATTTACTCCACAAAGAAAATTAGAGCATCTCTTTTTATCACGTAAAAAGAGTATCGACTATATATCGAGTTGGATATACCGAAGAGATATATGGTATGCAATAAGAGGATAGTTTTCTTAGAGCAGAAACTGACCTCAACCATCAAATATGATGATCTAACAAATTAGATGTACAATGACTATTTCGTGAAAAACTTGTATAAATTGGCTGTTATTTATTTATTTTTATTTTTTTTGCAGAACACATACTACTATTTATAATTGTATTATATTCATCCTACATATTTTTGATGTCAAATCAAGAATAAGCAAATAGTTTCGAGTTCGTCGAAACCATTCTAATTTATAAAACACATTCCTCAACCTAAAGCATATACGGTCATGAATCATGATCAATTAATAGATTAAATGTTAATTAAATCTTGAATGAATAACCATGATAAAAGGAAAGGACCCTCGGCGAGTGTTTTGTCACTTCAAATTGCTTTTAATTACCGAGGTAGTAAAAAATGTAGCCTCTCAATTATTTGATAATTATTGATCACCGTTCACATAAATGCGCTGTTTTTTGACGAATTCGTATTCACTACTAAGACCCTACCGCAGTCAATTATTGGGCTCATATCACATAATTACACAATACTAGTAACAGTTATTTAATTAATAATTTTATATTATAGGTGAATGATGACCACAACCGTTTCCCCTTTTTTTTTTTACCCTAGATAATTTGATTTTGAATTCTTTGTTCAACCAATCAATACATATTGGGTCCATCATGTCACATTTGTATTCGGATAGCGTGGTTCACTTGTCCAATATGATTTGTAGTCTATTATATAGAGAAGAGGGTTAACCAATGCACACTAAAAATATAACGGCTGTAGATTTTCATGACATAAAAAAACAAGTATATATCAATTTTTTTTTAAGAAATCAGATTTGAATTGATCAGGTGATATAACTTATATACAGTCTTTTCGCACATATACGAGACGCGTTGGCGTCATCGTATAACAATTTCGTCCTTGGCATTTAATTGTTTATTTTTTTAAAGTTATTTTTTGAGAGATGATACATAAGTATAAAATTATTTGTTGCACCAAATTAGTTATTCTTGAGAGACGGAGCTGCATGGGTGGAGCTCTGCAATAAGCTTCTATATATAGAAAACGCAATAAATTGAATAAGATTAATGAAAACCTCGATCACCCGCCATCTTACGCTAGATAACACAATGATTAACAATTACTTTTTCAACATACGATATGCTAAAAATGGAAGAAGTCCTTATACTGTGCATGTTAACAACACTAAGAGAAAAAAGTTACGTTGGATTATTCATATCGTGTGGCTAAAATTCAAAAATCTCTAAAATTTTACTTATGAAAACTATGAATAGAAAAGTACTATGAATTTTCATACTTAACAAAACCTAATTATCATGCGACCCTCAAACTAGGTTTAAACCTAATATACTGATGCACATATACTAAAATTATTAATAAAACAGAATAAAAATAACACACATAAGAGGAACTACTATTAATTAATCAAGTACCAAATTTGTATATATTCGACTGATGTTTTTTAGGGAGAATATATAGTACTATTATATTAGTATATTATTTTATGCTTATCTGGATTTAATTAAGGTATATAATGATCGATGATATGATATAAATTAATTGCGACGACATACATGCTAGCTAAATCTTTCAAAATGAGGCGCATATGTGATCTCGAAATTGGTCTATTTGAAAATAGAGTTTTTTGTTTTGATTGGTGTTTTCTTTTTTTGTTAATTAAATTAGCGTGTCATCTTCTCACTCAAAGACACTAACGATGAATGATATTGATACCGATCATATTCTTACTTCCTCACATCACGTACTTTTCATTACATTATTGATAATTATGCGCACATTTGATTTCAAAATCAATATGAAAGGATATATTGTATTAATAATCTAACCCTCCATGAAATAATTATTCATGCTTGATACAAAAATGTCATTTTATCTCATATCTAGGCAAAATAACTAATCGTACAATAAAATCCTAGATATGAAATCATTTAGCAATCTAGCTATAATTTAAATTGATGCTTATGATATACTAGTATATTTATATACATATAGGAATTGGATCAAGGGTTTACTTTTTACATATACTTCTTTTTACTTGGGGATGTGGAATTGAGATTCGAACGCAAGTCTCTTATCTCCTCTTAAAAAGGGGATGATTATATACTTTAAATATATGGAGCTAATTGTTATAATAAGACAGTAACTTCCAGTGTTTTAAGATAAAAAAATAAAAAAATAAAAAAAAACTATATAACTTCCATTTTATATTTATAGCTTACTAGAAAGCCCAAAAAGTTTGTTTTGGGCCCGAAATAGAAGTTCAAATGCAAAAAATAGAATTTATAGTCCTCATTTTCAAATTTCATACTCTCTTCGTCTTGTTGAACTTGGCCCATTTGGGATCGACACAGAGACTAAGAACAAGAGTATTAGATGATAAATGGTGTGTTTAGTGTAGTGAATAAAGTGATATAAAGTACTCCCTCTGTCCCTGATATATCTTCCTATCTTTTCTTTTCGGGGTGTCCCTCATATATCTTCCACTCACAACCAACTCAACGACATTTTTCTTAATCCCTGGCGTGTCACTCCCTCCTAAAAAGATATATATCAGAGACGGAGGGAGTATTTTCTAATTGATAAATTGATATAAAGTGTTTTAAAAGTGACATAAAGTAACATAAAGTGATATAAAGTGATTTTGAAGTGATATAAAGTGAATGAAGCGATTTCTTAATTATTTCCTTAAAAGGAAATGTGACATCCAAAATGGCAAAATAGAACAAAATGAACGGGACGGAGGGAGTATTATATAGTCAAAACGCTGAAAGTTACGATCATGTTATAACAATTAGCTCAAATATATGTATTACATTAATTAATGATATTTTTATGGCAATCGTACATACATAGATCAGAAACTCAGATCACTTACGTTTATACTTGCACAATGAAATAGTACCTTTTATATGATAAAATATGAAATCACGAGTAAGCTATAAATATATAACTAACTTAATTTTTCATGACAACGAAATGCTACAACGAATACAGTTTACTTTACGTTGCCTAACCAATACAAATAAATTAAACCAAAAAAAAAAGGTCATTTTACAGAGCTCAATAAATGATGCCTAGGTTATTTCAGCTTTAAGGCGCCGGCCGGAGAAAAAGCATTTCATAATTTCTTCTTTCCTTGATCAATTGTTAGCTAGGTTAAGGTTAGAAGCGTAAATACGTCGTGATTTCTGACGAGCCCTTTTCAACATCAGATTATTACAAGCAAAAAAACTTAAAATTATCATCCCATCTCTGTCACGCTGACCTTTCTCTCCCAAAACCCCATCTCTCTCTCTCTCTCTCTCTCTCTCTCTCTCTCTCTCTCTCTCTCTTATTTACTAGCTACTCATTCTCTCCTCTTCACTACTCACTCCACTCCACTTCATCAAATTCCTCAGATCAACTCTTGCCTTCCATAATTATAAACTCATCACAAACCAATAAATCCATCTATATATCTTTGTTTGATCGATCTCGTGTTTGAGTCCACCAATGGGCCGGTCTCCGTGCTGCGATAAAATCGGGCTGAAGAAAGGGCCGTGGACGCCGGAAGAAGACCAGAAACTCTTGGCTTATATTGAAGAACATGGCCATGGTAGCTGGAGGGCCTTACCTTCCAAAGCTGGTGAGTTCTTATCAAAGTTTGTCGTCTGAAAATAAAATGCTAATTTATTTTTATGCTTATTTTTAAATAATTTGTAGGCCTTCAAAGATGCGGGAAGAGCTGCAGATTGAGGTGGACTAACTATTTGAGGCCAGATATTAAAAGAGGAAAATTCAGTTTACAGGAAGAGCAAACAATCATTCAACTGCATGCTCTATTAGGAAACAGGTGAAATAATAAATACTACTTGTACTAGTTAATTTTATTTATTTTTTGCTTCTTCTCCACATTCACAAATCACAATCTAGTTTATTCTGGCTGGCATTCACTGTTTCAAGGTCTAATTTTCCCTCAATTTCTAGCTCTTTTTGCAACATTGGTTTTGACATTTACTTACTTTAGTAACTTGTTCTTGTCTGGGCTGTATTTATGGATTTGCAGTTGGGTTGGGTATATGTGAAAGATAACGTGACAGAACTTTCCAAAATTCAAGAAATTAATTAGCCATGCATTTTTTTAGTGCAGAATCAAGATACCGACATTCCTAACGAGAAACACGCTACTAAGATAGTAGTGGAGTATATAATTACAAAACCAAGTAAATCCATGATTTTGTATTTTTGTAAGCTTTGTAGTTGTACATACTACTATATCAATATGTCAAGTCTTGTCCACTGTAATTGTCTTTTTAGTTAATTATTAGTACTAAAATCTTTAATTTGTGGCAGCAACCAAATAAAAGCAAGCTCTAGCTACCCACACAAACAACAGATGTGGAATATTGGATTGGATTTGGATTGGATTTGGATTGGATTGGATTTGATTGGATTTGATTGGATTTGATTTGATTTTGCAGATGGTCAGCCATCGCGACTCATCTGCCTAAACGAACAGACAACGAGATCAAGAACTACTGGAACACCCATCTGAAGAAACGGTTAGCCAAAATGGGCATTGACCCGATTACCCATAAGCCCAAGAACGACGCCCTTTTATCCAGTGACGGCCAAACCAAAAACGCCGCTAATCTCAGCCACATGGCTCAGTGGGAGAGCGCTCGCCTCGAAGCCGAAGCCAGATTGGTCAGACAGTCCAAGCTCCGCGCCTCCGCCTCCGCCTCCGCCTCCTCCACTTCCTTTCAGGTCGGATTAACTCATTTAATTTCTACTTTTTCAAAATTTCAAACTATACCACTAATAATAATAATAATCGTTAATGTGCCAATTTCAGGCTCAGACTTCGGATTTCGCCTCCACTTCCAGCCAGCTGCCCAATCCGGCTGCGGCAGCGCGGCCGTGCCTCGACGTGCTCAAGGCGTGGAGCGGCGGCTGGAGTGGTAAGACGAGTGAGGCGGCGGTGGGAGCCGCAGGGGAGCTGGAATCGCCGACGTCGACGCTTAGCTCGGCGGCGGGAGTGCAGGAGAGCTCCGCTGCTTTCGTGGACTTCGTGAGGAACTCGTCGGGATCGAGCGACATGAAGGAGGAAGGGGAGGAGGAGTGGAAGCATCTGGCGGACTTTACAGATCGGATCGGGGGTGCGCCGCCGTTTGCGGCGGCGGCGTGGGCGTCGGAGTCGGAGTCGGTGCGGACGGATTCGGAGCATGTGCCGAGCGGGAATTTCGTTGAGAAGTTCACGGATCTTCTGCTGAGTACTTCGTCGGGTGATCGCCGTTTCTCCGACGACGGTGGAGAATCGGATAACGGCAGCGGCGGATGCGGAGGGAGTGGTGGTGATTATTATGAAGATAACAAGAATTATTGGAACAGCATTCTTAATTTGGTGAATGCATCGCCATCTGATTCGCCGATATTTTGAGGGATGAATTAATTAGTCTTCAATTTCTGTTTCAATCTCCTTCCAATATTTTCAAGTGTAGAGATAATACTAGCTTATTTCCTTTTCAATTTCCTTTTTTCTTAGGTTTTCTTTTCATGGGTTCGATCATTCTTCAACTCTTTAATATTGTCACCTTCATTGTTCATAGCTCCATTTTCTTTACATTCAAATAAAACCGAGCTTTCAATCTTTCTCAACACCAGATTTGTGCTCCATTTTGTATTCTCATAAACATGCATCTTATAATAATATCTTAGCTTAATATATAAACACGACATATGCATGTATGATGTTGATGAAATATAAGATGAAACATCGAAGCTAGGTTTATATATTGAATTGGGATTTTAAAATTCGAATATTGTTATCCCAGTAGTATTCATTGTAAATATCGATCACTTAATTAAATTACAATTTGTTTAGTAGTAAATTAGTTAATTTCAAGCATTCGTTGGTGAAAAACTTAATTTAGGTTATAAAATTAACTATACCCAATTACTTGGTTGTGTAGCAAGTTACATAGGAGAAGGGGACATCAATTGACAAAATGGCGATGGACGCAATTTATTGCAATTAGTTTGATGTCCCAATCCAGTATACAATAAAGCATTAATGTATACATACTTTCCATCCACATTATAACTCAATAATCGGTATAAAGACTCAACGGTCAATAACACAAGCTTAAATATACTAAGGAATGATATACTTATGCATATATATAGAGATTGGTTCAAGCACAAAAAAAACTTCCCCTAAGAAATTATAATAATGCACTATATGCTAAAATAACATATTTTATGTATTAGTTATAATGCATGATCATAATAATGCATATTAGGTTACTATAATTAGGAGTGTTCATGGTATGGTTTGGTGCGGTTTGATATTAAACTCAAACCAAAAGTAAAACCAAACCAAACCAAATCAAACTGTAATAATACAATTTGGTGCGGTTTGGTTTGCAGTTTATAATATTTTTTCATTTTCTCCGTAATAGAACGAATTAAATAAAATTGTTGTCATGACCATATGCATTTTTCTCTTTTGCTAGAATAAATATATTAGGAGTTTATGATAACATTATTTAGCTAAATAGTAAATTATAGTAAAATAATTTCACATTCTCTACTTTTTCTATCAAAAACAACTTGAATTTGAAAAGGATATAGAAGAAAAGATAATAAATAAAAATTCGTACCTTATATTCAAAGGTGAAGATAAACCATTGTAACAATTAATTGAAAATGTATAGTAGATTGTAGGGTTTAATGATTCTAAATTGTACGATTTCATTAATTAAATTTATATATAACACTTGGATATGACATGCAATCAAGAAAATCTTTATTTCCTCAAATAATAAATAAAATGATAATATTAATATCATTATATCAAATACGGTTTTTCCGTTTACGATTTGGTTTGGTTTGAATTTTCTTAAAAACCAAACCTAAACCATAAATCATAATTTTTGAAAAGTCTAAATCATACCATATATTTTAAACCAAAAAACGAACCAAACCGTAAATTGCGGTTTGGTTTGATTTGGTTTACGATTTAAACCAAACTTTGAACACCCTAGTCTGTAATCATTGTTATGATAATGCATCTCATATGTCAATAACAACTGCAAATCTACAAAAATAATGGTAATGGTCCAAATCGTTTCTCATTTCTTATGAGGAAAAGTGTTTTATATACTCCCTCCGTCCATGATAAGTGTGGGCCGATTTCCTTTTTTTGGTCGTCCACGATAACTTATAAGTGTGGTCCAGCCAAAAATGGACATAGAACCTTTAGCATTTTATCCTTAAAAATCTCTACATTTACCAAATAACTTTTAGTTGACTCATTGTCCACTTACAAAACTTTTTCTTACATCACCTTCACCCACTCTCCATTTCTTAAAATTGATGTCACTTCCTCTTGATCATATACTTATGGTGGACGAAGAGAATAGTATTTTGGAGCTTAGGCCCCAACGTTTCTGATATTAGGCGGAGTCTAATCATTGTTATTACTAATTCAATATACGACGAATCACATTTTTCTCTTGAAAATGATCGGTTCATTATATCCAAACATTATTAAGCTATAAATCAATAGGGTCCACAAATGAATGCATTAGTACAGTACCATCGATAACCAATTAAAAAGAAATTTGCTTAAAATTGAAAAAATGAAACAGTTATTTTAGTAGATTATTTTGGCAGCGGTGTCATTTTTAATGAATTCCTAATCAAACATTTAAAGCTTTTCCAACAATAATATAATGGTCTCTTCTCTTGTCTGACAAACCCCTCCTGTAGACTGTCCGGATGTATCATGCAAAAAGACACTAAACATAATCGCGACTTTAATAATTGATAAATAAGTTTGGTTTGATGCTATTAATGCTTAAGCAAAACGTATATTGTATACTCTATCTAGCTAGCTTTAAAAAAAAGTAAAAATAAACCACACGCATGGGAGAAATCAAATAAAGCTTTTTCGTATGAAATTAACAAGAAACCAATCATTATTATTCATGATCTTCTTCTCATGAAAATAATACTGGTAATTATCAAAGAAGGGTTGTGGGAGCTATATATTTTCTAAATTTTGAATTTAAATATCATAAGTCTTAACCCTAATTCAACTAAAGAGGATCAACTCTAAAATATAGCGTACGTCTTCATCATTATTCAATCTAATTTATAAGTTGTATACAGCTTCATTCCGTTACACAAATGTGAATTTTGCTTGGACATGATAAACTAATGAAAGGTATAGGATATAGCCAATTTTAAAATTTTCTCGGGTCCACGAACTTTTTTCCATTGAATTTACCTCGATAGCTTTTTACTGAGGTTCAGCATGTTCAATTTTTTTTTTATTATTTTTTTTTTTGAATTATTGCAATTGAATTTTATATATAGAGGGTTGCTAAGATAGCATGGGAGGTAACATGAGAATATTATTTTATACCTCAACTTGCATCTTCAAATTATTCTTTAATTATTTAACATATGCATGCAACATGCATGCATAGTATGACACCATTGTGCATGCATATAAAAATGGTATAAGAAATGGACTTTCCGATTCCCAAATATAATACTATATATTGTGGAAACATTATCTGCATGACACATAACGCGAAAGTGCAGGCAAATTAAAAAATAAAATGCAATAAAGATTCTCCTTTTTGGTGAAATGTATTTAGAAAAATCAAAAGAGAAAACAGTAAATGCACGGTAGGGTTATATGTGTGTATATAAATATCAACCAATAACTGTATTTAGATGGGCATCATAGGATTTGATTTCATTGTGAAAGACAACCAAACTTTTAAAGGTTGCTTTTATTTTTGCTTTCAAAGGAAAACACCATTATGTGTCCTTATATAAATTTGACAAGTGTCATATAGGTCCCCTCAAAAAAAAATCAAACATATCATTAAATTTTGGATTTAAATTCATATCCTTTTCTTGAAATATATTTTGATATTTGAAGAAAGTTGAAACCGTAGCTTTTGCTCTTTATGTTCATTGAACTTTGAAGTAGAGTATTTGATTTTGTTTTAATTTGTTTACAGTTAATTGAAATATCGATTGCGAAATTTGTGGGTTTCGTAAGATAAAATTTTGATTATGTCACTCATATATATAATACCAATTCTTAATATTTCTGCAATTAATTAAATCATTGATTGTTATAATGGTCCTAACCTGTCTGACATAATTATTGACGTTCTTTAGTAAATTAAGTACGACTTCGTCATAACAAGAAAATGATGTTCTTCTCGTTGATTAAGTTTGTGGATAATGTTGGATCGGTTTTATCTAAGAAAAAAAGGACTTTAATTGCCATGATAATTGGTGCAATTGTTATGATTTATAATCGTGTTTTAATGTGTGGCTATTAATGCAATACAATCAAGAATTACATATCTATTTGAACTTGGATCAATTGCTTTTAATTGTCGAGTCATGTTGAACTCAATCAAATATTTTTTCAAGATTAAGCATGTCCATCGTGAAACAAACTTTACATGTTCACCAACTTGCTAAGCATGCTAGATACTTTCACGTTCCTTTTGTTTGGGATGAGCTCCTGACTGTGTGGCGGCCGCTCTTGTCGATCTTTTGTGTTCTTGTTTTAGCTAATAATATCATTTGAATTAATATATATATATATTGTTGCAATTGCAGAATTAATCAAAGTGTATATATGATTTTTAATGTAATTAATTAATCTCAATTTTAAGACCATATTATAGCTGACATTTTTAGAATTTAATTAAGGATTGTACTTAATCATGCAAGACGTAGTCCAGTCAATAAATCTCAATGTTTTCCTCACTCCAAAAAAATTAAAATAAAAATAAATTTCAGAGTTCTTGTTCTAAAAATAATATTTTTCATGTTAAAATATTACCCGCTATAGTGATCAGTCACTATAATAAGTTTTAAGAACTTCCAATATAAGTTTGAATGCTGCCATTCCCCATGAAAAACAAACGAGAAAAAGAGTTTTGTCTGACAAAAACTAAGAGGGCGTTTAAAAATTAATTTAACCTGAGTCTGATAATATATTATATTTCAATTTGGGATTATAAGTATCTATCGTAAATTTCTACGAGCACATTATGTTTAATAAGCATGAATTTTTTTTTAATTTATTTACCGTAGCTTGACAAAATATTGATTACTATATATTAGTTGATAACTGATAATCGAGATATATATATTCCTACAATGATTCACTGCTTAACGAAAATATTAGGAATGGACACAAAAAATTCCAAAAAATAAATAAAAAGAAGCAAATGTAACTCTTTTATATCTATACTACACATAAAAGTTGAATACTTAACTAAATTACATCTTTGCCATTTTTCCTCCAAAGACCTACTATTTCAGTTGTCCAACAAATTTTTCAATATTGTCCAGCAATTTTTTTCAAGACTCAATAGCTGGCTTATGCCAGAAGCTGGTTGCAATAAAAGAATTTCATTTTACTGTCATGTTATAATCTTACTTTAGTTGTTCTTTTTTTTCGAAAGATATTGTTTAATTTTGTTACATGTATATATTACTCTTGTCTCATTGATAATATTCTATAACTTTTGGGTACGATTATTAAGGATAATGATAAAAGATAGAAAATGAGTAAATACTCTCACTTTTGAAGTGAAGACTACAAATAGACCAATAAAATTCAATGACCAAACATAAGCTCAAAATTTGTTAGGTTGTGGGCAGCGGCGCGCGTACGAACGCGCTCGCTGCCCCAGCAAGCTCTCCCGTCACGCTCGCAAGCCATTGCAGAGCGCGGAGCTCGCGAGCGCACACTCGAGTGAGCGAGCTCGAGCTCTGGCACTCGCAAGGCCACGTGGTGAAGCTCAAAACATCCTTCCAGCAAGCGGCGTCGTTTTCTCTCGCCGGAATAATGTTGTTGAACTTCACGCTCCTCCTCATGTCGGTGGTGTAGAACGGGATTTTCTCGTGGTGGGGGAGCTCGTGGAAGCGCTTCACCGCCACTAGCATGGCGTCCATCGTCTCCAGTGGGATGTCGTGGTTCACTATGCGGAAGAAGCCCCACTCTTGTGCCGCTTTCCGGATTGTTTCCACCATCTCGTGCCGCCCTTCTCCGCCACTCTGCACCCCTTGGAAGTCGATCGTCGGCAGCTCCAGCAGCGGTGGGTCGCCAGTTGTCAGTGCCTGATTGCTCTCAAAACTCTTAATTTATTAATTTTATATTAAAATACAAAAAAAGGAGCGAGCTTTTATTTTGGAGCTCGCCAATGCAACTCAAAATCCATGAGCGCTGGGGGCCCACAAAAATGGCATGCGAGCTCCACCTTGGAGCTCGCCACTGTCCATGGTCTTATGCTTTTATTTTTATCTTTTATAACTATTTTTAATTATTTAGTTTTTATATATTGATATTGTTATTATACACAGACACTAATTTTATTTTATTACGTTTATCGTACGGGAAAAAATACTGGTACCACAAAAATTAGCGAGCAACATGCATGTGGTGCGATAGTAGAAGTGCCCCTCTTTACAATGAATTTATGAATTATGAATTGACAGCCATGTGATCCAATTATTTCATAGAAGTAAATAAATGCCTTTAAAAATAACAATGGCCGCGATCTATATTCTCTAACCCAAAATGTGGTTCATATTTCACCATACATACTCAACTTCCTACACAGCCTGGCCTCATAAATGATACGTAACAGTTAATGCATGCCAAGTAAACAAAACTATTTATATATTGCTACTAATTTGTCAGCCATTATCAAGTTAGCATATGAATTTAGTTTTGTATGATTAGCGGCAATTAAAAATTGTGCATATGTATATATATCCTCTCGAGATGGATCACATAAAAATAAATCTTAAATTGAGAAATAAGAATAGATCTTAACTATTCATCCTACAAGATATATGTAGATATAATGGATATGACTTAATCTTATGTGTCAAACCTGTTTTTTCTTAGTCAAACCCGCTTTTTGACTTAATATGCTTTAAATATTAGGCTGTCTGCAACGCTATTCGAGCGGGAGTGCTCGAGACCACAACGAGCACGGGGTGGCTCGAGCACCCCGCGTGGCAGACGACACGAGCTCGAGGCGTGCCCGAGCGCTCGAGACGAGCTCGAGTCCGGCGCGTGCTCGGCACGCGCGAGCAGTTTTGGAAAAAAAAAAAATTACGGCGCGTGCATTGCACGCGCCTAACGTATATATTCGAAAAAATTATGCCCGTTGCGGCATAGCCGATGCCGTGTTTAATTTTTTTTTTTTTTTTTTCTTCACCTATAAATACCACCACACTCTCACTTATATCTCACACCATTTTATCATCCTCTTTCTCTCTCAAATTCATCCTAAAAAAATGTCTTCATCGGAGGAACTTATTTTTTCCGATTCGTCGGAGGAATATGTCGAGGGCGGCACCGACGACGAGGTGCTGGAGATGATGGCGGACGTGGATCGCTACATGCGTGCACACCAAGCGGAGCAAAAAAAGAAGAAGAAGAGGGCGCGAGACTTCGTCGACCGCGACCGAGAAGCGGCGTGTGCGATCCTCCACGCCGACTACTTCGCCGACCACCCCACCTACGGCGAGCAGTTTTTCCGACGCCGTTTTCGGATGCACAAGCATCTGTTCTTGCGCATCTGCACAACGTTGGAGGAAAACGTCCACTTCTTCACGCATCGACAAGATGCACTCGGGCGATAGGGGCTAACGGCGGTGCAAAAATGCACGATGGCGGTGCGACAACTGGCGACCGGTGGTGCTGCCGACTCGTTCGACGAGTATCTGAAGATCGGAGATAGCACGGGCCGGCTTTGCCTCAAAAAATTTTGCCGGGCAATCATCGACCTCTTCGGCGAGCGGTACTTGAGGAAGCCCAACGTTGCCGACACTGCGCGTCTGCTCCAAATGCACGAGTTGAGGCATGGGTTTCCAGGGATGCTCGGAAGCCTGGATTGCATGCACTGGGAATGGAGGAATTGCCCAAAAGGGTGGGCGGGTGTCCACAGGCGATCACGGCGTGCCTACCTTAATCTTGGAGGCGGTGGCGTCGCAGGATTTGTGGATCTGGCATGCCTTTTTTGGGGTTGCCGGCTCCAACAACGACCTCAACGTCCTCAACCAGTCGCCCTTGTTCACCGACGTGCTTGAGGATAGAGCTCCACCGTGCACCTTCACCGTCAACGGACACCGCTACGACAAGGGGTACTACTTGACCGACGGGATCCACCCTTGTTGGCCTACCTTGATCAAATCGCCGAGAGTAGAAATCGACCTAAAGACGGCGAGGTTCAAGAAGATGCAGGAGTCTGCCAGAAAGGACATAGAGCGAGCCTTTGGAGTGCTCCAAGCCCGATGGGGCATAATCCGCGCTCCGGGTCGGTGCTGGTACAAGAAGCATCTCCGAGACATCATGTTCGCGTGGTACACTTGCGGACAACTCCAATCTGCTTTCGGCAATTTATGCAACGGAATGCCGACTTGAGAGATCAAAAAAAGCACCATCGGCTTACCAATGATCTCACCGAGCACCTCTACCAAAAATTTGGTCCTCTTTGGGAGTAGTCTAGCATTTTTAATTAATGTAATGTTTTTTATTTTAATTATTGTAATATGTTAGTTTTTTTTTAATTAATGTAATGTTTAATGTTATTTTTATTAATGGAATTTTATGAATTAATTTAATAAATGAAAATGGAGAATTTTTTAATATTAAAGATAGAGCACCCTTAGAGCACCCTTGCGTTGCAGGGGTAGAGTGCTCTAAGGGTGCTCGAGTGCTAGAGCACCCCTTAGAGCACCCTAAGGGTGCTCTAAGGGATGTGGATAGCCTTAGATGCACCACACAATATAACGAAATACACCAGATAGTGTATTGGGATGTACCAACGTAATTATGTTGATAGTTTTATTTTTTTTATAACTTTCGGGCCGATTGTTGCGACAGCGAGTGACACTGTTGGTGGTGGCGAGTAAGTGGTGGTGGTGGTGGGTGGTGGTAACAAGAGGAAATACGGGAAAAAAAATGATTTAAAGGTTTTGAAATAAACAAAAAAATGAGATGCATCACTTACCAAAAATTGTGCATTACATGCACATAACGCATAACTAATGCACTGTATAGCATTACTAGATATATCAAATCTCTATGTCTAATTTTGTATTCTTGGGATAAGAATTATTTGTACTGGAGTCAATTCCTTTATATATATTTATATAATAAATAGTGTCAAATTTGTTAATTAGATAATGTCACGCGTAATTTAATGGTATGATGTTTTCTTTCTGATCAGATTGAGAGATTGAATTATATGTGCATGTGTCGTAACTCAAATAAAAGAAAAGGAAAAAAGATTATGTCACGTAAGTAGCAATTTGGTCCTTATCTTTTTTGCATACAAAATTCGATGTGTCCAGCAGATCAACTACTCATTCACTGAATCTGTTAAGCAGACAGACTACTACACATGAATAAAACCAAAACACTAGGACATTTCCATATTTGACATAGACAATTCTATCGATATATAGCTATTTTTTTATGATACAGTAACAACTATATATATTAAAAAATATATGTTCAGTTGTTGTTTAAGACATCGTAATTAATATTATACTTTTCATACTCAGTATTTACTAAACAACAATTGCACATCCCTTGCAAGGGATGAGACTGGTCTTCCAAATTATGTGGAGATTTCATTAATGTGGTGGTGATTTTTTAACACCAAAAGAAAGCTACTCTAATATCAAAATTAATATCCCATGTCCTATTAAATGCCAGCTTATAAAACGGGGAAAATCGGCCATATTTAATGCTGCCCTCATAATAGATGTAAAAATCATATCAAAATCGAAGTATGGAACTTTAGTATATTGAAGTTTGAAAAAAAATTAGAATAAAGATATTTGGATAACCGTTGTCCGGACAACGGTGTAATATTCGTAATTAAATAGTCTTTTAATTTTTTTAATAATTAATATAATCAGTGTTTTGTCTATAATACCCTTTCCCACCTAATTATATGTCAATCTTTAAATTTAATTAATATTTTGAATTTTCAAAAATTTGTGCATGATATTAATTTATTTTAATTAATATTAGAAATTAGCATTACAATTAAGTGGAAAAGGGTGTTATAGACAAAACACTAATTATATTAATTATTGAAAAAATTAAAAGAGTATTTAGTTACGAATATGTCACTGTTGTTCGGACAACTGTTGTCCAAATATCAATACTCAAAAAATTAATAATATTAACATATAATATTTCAAGACAGCTACTACGGAAGATATTTGATGAAATATAAAATATGATTATGGATATCAATAAAAGCTGAGAATTTAATTGAATTATTAATATATATAGCGATAAGGTGAAAGGAGATCTAAGAGCATTCACAACAAGGGTATTGTTAGACCCGGGTCTATCGCCGAGAAGCGTGATTTCAATGATTGGTGGTGTTGAGTAAAACCCTGGATCTATTTTTCACAGTGTGGGGTTGAGTAAAACCCCGGGTCTATAATCATTGGCAATGATTGAATAGATTTTATTTTGTTATTTTTTTATTTGTAATAAATATCATAAAAAAATACTTAATTAAATTCAAAAATTAATAAATGATAATTTTATTGAATTTTAAAAAAATATAATAACTAAGAAAAAAAATACAAGGAGAAAAAAAAGATACAATAATTAAGGAATTAAAAAAAGACAAGAACTACTCGTTGGGATGGAAAAATGTAACCGTTGGGTTCTTTTTTTTAATAATTTCTGAAAAAATTAAATTAAATTAAAATTCGGACCAATAGCCATTCGCCACGTGGACCGAAGGAGAAATGGGGTGAGGTCGAGAGCGGTGTCGAGTTATCGGCACCACTCTCGATGCCGGCCGCTCGACCCCGGTGTCGATAAGAGCCATAGCGGCTTCAACACACCCGGGGTCGATGAAGAGTGAGGTCGAGGGGATCGACAGCGCGCTTGATGCCGGTGCTCGACCCCCCGCTACATGTGCTCTAATGTCAGAAGAATGAATGAGAAAACATCTACAGTATTATCAGATGTAAATTTTAACTTTTGATTAAATTTGATATATCAATCACTTCACTCAACATTGAATTAAATTATCCCTCACAAACATCTACACTATTATCAGATGTAAAAATCCGAACTGCGATTGCCATTTGCAACAGGAATACAAGTGCAAAAACTAAGAGGCCTAATCCACCGAGTCAATATTAAAGTGGACTAGTGAATTTCACACGATAAAACAAACCTTCTAATTCATATCATCATCATACATATTTCTTACCCCGTGACATAATATATTGGTGTTATTGGTGGCCGCCGATCATTTAATTGGACTAAAATTGGAATGGAATGGGTATAAAATACACAAATATAAACAAGCCATCTCCAATCAAATTGGAACAGTCCTATTATCACCAGCGTTGTCATTCTCATAATCATTGTCCTCCTCATTCTCCCTCGACATTTCCACGATGGATTTACAGATTTTTGTATGCTAGTTGTTTGTAAAAACGTCAAGTAGGCATCGGGCCAAATTTTTGAATTCATGTGCGACTTAGCCTGTCGGGCTCAAATTTGTCCTGAATATGATCAATTTTTTAGACATTGTCCTAAAATTGAAAACCCGCAAAATTTTGGTCTATAATTGAAAAAAGATAAAAATACAGTCCTAAAAAAATGCTCTACTCTATATATTTTGACGGTGAGATAGACGGGGGTTCGGGCTAATTGGATCGATTTCTTTGGAAAATGGCCAAGAAGTGTTAAAATTGGCATTGTGATTCATTTTTTTTTTTTGGGGGGCGGGGGTGCAAGGTGACCGCCGGTGAGAGAGAGATAAGAGTTGAGAGAGATTAAAGTGTAGAGAGTGTGATTTGTGTGGAGGGAAGATTATATATATATATATATATATATATGAGCACGAGAGCTTGAGCTCGCGAGCTCCACGCTTGAAAATGGCTTGCGAGCGTGGTATGTGAGCTCGCTAGGGCAGCAAGCGTGCTCGCACATGCGCCGCTGCCCACAGTCTTAGTTACTCTCTATTTCTCTAACCTGTACGTACGCACGTTAAGATTTTGGTGTAGATTTTGGGTACATCAAACAAGCGGTATTTTTTTGGTCCAAGTTTTTATTTTCCTTTAAAATTACAATGAGGTATATATGAGATATCTAATTAATCACCTTTACACCACATAAATATGAGATCTCTACACAACTATATAAAATGTGAAAATCTAGACCGCATGTAAGCGTTATCCTATGTGTTAAGCACTATTTATGCATTTTGAATATTGTATTCAGTTGTAGTAATTTCTTGTTCTAGTTTATTTATTTGTATTTTGTCATTTTTATGTTTTGTTTACAATTTTGCAATAATTTCAAACTATTTTAATTACTTTTATTTCAAATATTTATATTATTATTAAAAAATATGCAAACTAAAAAAATATGGTCTTTGATAAACTACAAAAAATAGATGTGGTTGGATTGAAAATTTTTTGACAATGTGTGAAAGAGAGAAATTAATTAAATATTAAAAATTAATTAAATATTAAAAAAGATGGTTAATTGGTTGGTTTCTGATAAACATGGTCTCATGGTCGAAAAATATCATAATCTTCTTAACAAAAAATTCTCCAAAACCTGATCAAATATGAACAAGGTATGTTGGACTAAATACATATACTACCAAAGTTGTTAAATTAATCAAAATAAAGCATACAAAGGGTTTGGGGGTTGAACGGTGGTTTGTGGGGGTCCTTCCATCTAATTTTCGTCTAATAATTTCTTTAGTCAAAAAATTAAAATGTTTTTTGGTGTACCTAAAACCGTACGTCATCAATGATTATTATTATAGGCAATAATAACATTTAATAATTTGACGAAACTTTTAAACATTTTTTTTTTTTTTTGGATATCTTTAAACAATTTATTCACTAGTATCCTTGTAGGCCAATAGTTAACTAGCTAGCTTGTACGGTATCCGAGAAAGTTATTTTCCTCATCAGAATTACATTTTCTCGTGATTTAATTTATTGCGTCAAAAACAAAATAAAATCTCTTACAGTTAAAAATTATTCGTCTACAGTTCAACATGGGGCACTTGAACTATGATTGAACATAAGTCGATTTTTTTGACTTTTTTCTTTCTTTAATCTTTTTAACCTTTCTTGTTATGCAAAAATTTATGCAAGACCGTCTGAAAATTTTCAACCCATGAAACTAAAAGCATGTACTACGGGGTCGAGTGGCGGTGTCGTTGCCGGTGTCGATCCCCCGCTAGACCCCGTCTCCCTCAACCCCAGGGTGTCGAAGCTATAGTGGCCGGCTCGACTTCATGGTGTCAATCTACCGAGTCGAGAGTGCTGTCGATACATCGACACCGTTCTCGACCTCATACTCTCCCTCTTTCATGACACGTGGTAGCGTCCCATTGGTTCGTTTTTAATTTTCTATTTCAGAAATTAAAAAAAAAAATTCAAACGATTATATTTTTTTCTTTCTTCTCCTATAAATACCTCTTCAATTCATTCATCCTTCACACCAAAATTCATTTTACACCTCCAAAATTCAACTCTTCACCAAAAAAATTTCATTCTTTTCTTACGCAAAAAAAAAAAAATGAGTTGGCCGGGTTCGTTTTTCAATAATGATGAGGACGAGAGGAACAACGTCAAAGAAATATCGAGTTGAGTCGTCGAGCCATGCAGCTTCACCAACAAGCATACGGTGATGATTCGTCAGAGGACGAGCCTCCGACAAGATTATTTTACCGACAACCTTATATAGGGTGAAGTTGTCTTCCACAGGCAGTTTCGAATGAGCAAAAGGCTATTCTTGAGAATAGCTGATACTTTAAGTGCTCGGGAGCCTTTTTTTTTCAACAACTCGCGGATGCCACTGGAAGATTGGGGTTTCACTCATGGGTGAAGTACACCGTTGCTCTGAGACAACTCGTCAATGGTGGAGCGAATAATTAGTACGACGAATATTTGTACGTTGGAGAGACAACGGGCAATACGATTTTCAAAATTTATATAGGGCCATCAGATCTGCTTTCGATGACCACTATTTGAGGCAGGCAAACACCGCTGACGTCGCCAGTAGGGATGGCAATTTACCCGCGGGTAACCGATACCCGCGGATACCCGACCCTAATAGGTGCGGGTTTGAGGGGCATTTGATATCCACGGATAGCTTTGTGGTTAGAATTCACTATCCATTTAGTTCGCAGGTACGAGTATAGATAGTTACTATGCGTACCCGTGAAACCCGTTTACCCGCAAAAAAATATCGAAGAAAATAACCGTGAAATATCCACGAAATACTCGACTACTTTCCAACTATTTTATTTTTATTTCTAACTCTTGATCCAAATCTGTTTGACCCAAATATCATTTAATATCTTTAATGTTATTTGGATCTACTCCAAGCCCAACCCATCACCCATTAAAAATTATTACTCAAAATTATTGAGTGAAACCCCACGTGAATTAGTCTCCTACACCTCCCCCTCTCATATTCTCATCTCCGGTTCCTCTCCTCCGCAGATGCTCTTTCTCGTCCTCCCAACTCAAAATCGAAATCTCATCTCTCTCCACCTCCTAACTCAAAATCTCTCCTCTCTCGACTCTATTCTCTCCTGCCACCACCTCTACCTGGTCCGCCTCCGCTCGCCTGCTCTCGACTCTCATTCTCTCCTACACTACCGTCGGCGCGCCTCTTAGTCACCGCCACTTAGCCACCGCCTCCGTCTCCACTTGGTCCGCCTCTACCTGGTCCGCCTCCGCTCGCCTAAGCCACTTCCGCCTAGCTATGAAACAAGCTACAAGAGTAAATTTTCCAATATTGTCTCTAGTATTTTTTGCTTTTTTGATAGATTTTTTTTTCTGTAACAAATTTGTTGTTATTGTTTAGTTAATCATTGGAATTTTGGAACACCATGCTTATTATAATCTGTTATTTTTTATGATTGGTAAAATGTGGAATCACACACAATCTATTATAACAATTTTTAAAGTTAGCATCAACATAGGGTACTAGAAATTAGGAGCTTTTGAGATTTTTAAAGATTTTGATGATTGGGAAAGATTTTGAGATTGAGATTAACAATTTAAGATGTGTTAAATTGTCATTTATTTGACTAAATTTCGATTCACAGTGGCGGGTACCCAACGGTTGGCGGATTGATGGATACCCACGGGTAGTGGGTTGGCGAATACCCGACTGCTGGCAAGTATGGGTGGAGGAAAGAACCCATCACGGGTGGCAGGTCGTGTAGCGGGTACAGGCTTAGCTCGCGGGTACGAACATAGATATCCACTATCCGTGCCCGCCGTACGCGATTGTCATTCCTAGTCGCCAGGCTCACAAAATTGCACGAGAGGACACGCGACTTTCCCCGAACTGGACGATGAGGTTATCCGACCCTCATCCTTGAAGCTCATCCGATAAAAAGGTTATATGACGTAATGTATGCTTGCATCATTTTACATAACATGAGGACCTAAAGCAACTCAATTCAATGTTGAATCGAGTGCACGGAGGTGATTGACACGTGAACACGGCACCAGTCAATCAAAGTATGCCAACGCCACTCAACATATATATTGAGAGACAAGCTAAGCTTCAGAATACACGTGCCCACAACCATCTTATGAACGATATGATTGAAAAAATTTAAACACATTTCGATCCACTCAAGTAGTAGTTCTTGTATTTTATTTTAATTGTACAGTATATTTTTGTTTTCCTTAATTATTGTATGTTTTATATTTTAATTGAATGAAGTTGTCATTTTTAAAATTTTCTATTTAATTAAGTATTATTATTATTTATTAAAAAAAACACAAAAAATAATAAAATAAAATTCAAAAACAGTTAATTAATTAATTAAATATAGATAGATATTTACCTACTCATTCTTATAACAGTCAGCATGTATCTACTATGTAAACTTGAAAGTCACAAATACTTTTCACAGTTAAAAACTTCAATTCGAGGTTGACCGACCTTCTTCAGTATTTCAATTCAGCTGTCACCAAACCTCCTTCCACAGTACTACTGAATTTTCATATCACTCATAAACTTTCAGAAACATCTTATCATACAGAAAATAAACAAATGCTAATGCAAACACATATCCTGATGGTTGGCCTTTATATAGGATACAGATAAATCAATCATACACTACTATATAAGATTTACGAATATGTAACTCTTTAATATAAATCAAATTCTTTAGGCTGAGCCGAAACAAGATTCATAAATATAAGATAAGATCCAACACCACGAGCTCGCTTCATGAAACTCAAATCAAGAAATAAATCAATTAAAAAGAAAAAGAAAATAAAAACAGAAATAACTAAAGCACAAATTCAACACTCCGAGAAGAAATATTCGGGCTTTACAGGCAGCATAAACATTTATAAACAAATTACGATTTAAGCTGCAAAGCGGATCCCAAAATCTTCAATATTTGCACGTTAAAGTTCGGCATCTGGAAATTTATATTTTCCACAGAGCCTCAGTACGGTGCAGTTCGTCGCCATAAATTACATACAATTACACGTATTCACGGTACATTTCATGCCAAAATCGTTAGTAATTAAAACAAATACGTCACCGGAGAAGAATAAGTTTGTGTACGGGGTGTGGGTGTGAGCGGCAGAAGGGGGAAGAAAAATATGCCGTAGATAGCGAAAGAGAGGTTTGTGTATTTATAGTGAAGCCCTACGCTTCTGAGCTGGGCTTTTTTCAGTATAATAATTGGGCCTGTGGATCTGCTTCTTGGACTCAGGTTTTAGAACTTATAGGCCCAAAATTGACGGCTGTCCCTTTACTATTTTTTATCAGATTGTTCCTGCCCATTTTGAGCATAGAATAATTGTTTTCTTTCGTCTTTAAATGGGGGGTCAGATGAATATTTTTAGGTTACAAAAATATTATAGGCCTCAAAAAGAATATTCTACTCCCTCTGTCACGTCACTATGATCTGTTTTTTGTTTTTTTTTTTTTTTTTTGGAACATCTTATTTAATATGACCTGTTTTCTTGTATGATTTTTTATAGGGATTCTTTGTAAGAAAATTAGGGTTTACTTTACGTTAAAAATTTTTATTAACACTTTATTATACTTAATTCTCTTCTTTTTAATCTTTTGGTTGGGAAAAAAAAAGTGTTATATTGAACAAAACGGAGGAAGAATATGATATCTAGAATTAGTATGACCAATTATGAATTTCTTTCCATATTATTGTTCAAAAAAATGTCTGCTTTTTTTTTCTCTCAATGATATTTAGTGTGTAACCTCCTGTGGCAAACTCCCACCATCCTTTTAAGTGTGTTGCGGGATATGGTTTAAAATATTTATTTGTATGGTTTAGAATATTTGTAAGGTTTAAAATATTAAAAAGTTGGAGCATCCACCACGGGGTCAATCCCTAGAGTTGAGCGAGTCGATCGACTCACAGCTGCGACTTCGATAGGGTAGTGGAAGAAGTCGAGCGGCGAGGTCGAGAGAGAAAGGCGAAGAGGGAGTCGAAGGATAGACACCTCTCTCAACTCACTTCATGCAGCAATCGGGGACACACTTGCCCCCATTCATCCAGTTTTTATTTTACTGTATTTTTATTACTGTAAATTTAAAAAAAAAACAATTTTGGCTAAAATTAATTTACACCTATAAATACCCCTTCAATTCATTCACTCTTCACACCTCTTTCACTCTTCACTCTCAATTTCTTATTTCTTCAAGTTCTACTTCAATTATTGATTTTTTGTGTTGAAAAAATGGGTGACAACGAAAATCAATTCAACTCGTGGTACCAACAAAACTACGGTTCAACTCCACCGAATCGGAGTCCCAATCCAAACCCCCAATCTTTCCCTTCTACCAGTTTCTCCCAATTTTCCCCGTCTCCCGGGTTCTCCCAATTCCACTCATCTTTCGGGTTCAGCCAATTCTCCTCACAATCCGCGTTCGGCCAATTCTCCCCGTATTTGGGCTCTCCCAATTCTCTACGCCACCCGTTGGATATCGCTCGTTCGACACGTCGCCCTCAGAAATGAACCGAATCAGACTCATCAACCTCAACGATGACGATGATGATGTTGCGTGGAAGGACGACGAGGAAGCCGAGGGGGAGGAATCGGAGGAAGTCGAGCCATCACCACCTCGCCGCAAAGGCAAAGCGGCGGCAACAAGCAAGGGCAAATCTCAGGCCAAGGAGAAGAGCAAAGCTCCGGCAACAAGCAGTGGATCCGGAGTTCGAGGCGCCAACTACACACCACATAAAATTTTCTGGCTCGCTAAATGCTATATTGATATCGGTGCGGCGGGGAGACCACCAACTTCCAAATGCAGAGGCAATTCTGGAACAAAATTACTGCCCACTTCAATGAGTACATAGCTCCCACCGAGCCGCGAAAGACGGGTCCGATGAATTCGGCGTGGGGCCGCGCTAAGAGAGAGTTGCTACGCCCAGCTCGAGAGAGAGCATGCAAGCAGGCGCAACGACCTCGACTCAACCTATACACTTTGGCCCGGAATTCCAACCAAGCCCGGTGGAGAAAAGAATTTAAGCATAGAAAGTCGTGGGAGCTCTTGAAGAATATCTCCAGTTTTTGCAACCCGGAGACTGAAACTGCACCAAAGTGGACGGGGATCAATGAAAACGGCGATTACACTTCGAATTCTAGCGCCAACACATCTGCCAGCGATGCAACCTCTTCCCAAACTCGTCCTCTCGGACAGAAATCGCTCAAGAAGGAAAATGGCAAGAAGACGACGGCCAAGTGCGAATTGAGCAGTGTCGCCGAAGAATTATCCAAGGCGAACAGTGTAAGTGAAATGAAGTTCGCATACGAGCTCATGATGCGATTAACGGTAGATATGGATCCGGAGCAATTGGCTATGTACAAAAATGTCTATGAAATGTTCGCCAAAAATTTGGTTTTGAGATTAATTATTGTATTTTTTAAATTTAAATTATTGTATCTTTTTTATTTTAATTCAAAAAAATTGTTTTTTTTTTAAAATTTTTCTATTTTATTTTAAGTATTCTTATTATTATTTATTAAAAATACAAAAAAAATTAAAAAAATAAAATTATTCAATCATTGGATGTACCTAAGTTTATATCAACCCCTATTATTAAAT